>JAEDXY010000074.1:0-419015 GCA_019395295.1 Osmanthus fragrans | reverse complement strand
TCAAATAATAACCATTTTGTTAAGAACCAACCTCTCAAAATGAATGGAGAGTCCAAGACCTTTCTCAAGGAGTGAAGAAGATGTAGAAAAAAGTTATATGTTAATGGAGTTGAAAGATATAAGCGGAGAATACAACAAATTATTTTATATTTTTTTTATTAACAAAATTCATATTAAACAATATAATATACATATATCTAATTTTTATAATATTAAAATCAAATCATCACATCAAGGCATTAATAGTAATGAAAGATGGTATTAATGAGCATTAAATGCTCCTAGATTTGTGAGACTTTTGGGTCAAAGGGTAATATAGACCATTCATACCAAAAAGTGACATTTTTGATAAAATCAAATGGCAATGAAGTTTTTTGGTGCATTATCAAAAAAAGTGACATTTTTGAAAATTCCCCATGTTTCATTAGCCACTGAAGTTTATATCATGTCATGGTTTACTCATTAAACTTTATTAATTATTTCATTGGCCACTGAATTTTATTCCGTCTCACTCCATTACACACCGGATGAAATCTGTTAGTAGATCTGCTGACATGGCGGACGAAAAAGTGAGCTGGCCAGTTAAATCAGTCCAAATAATAACTCTCTTGCCAACTCATTGCCAAATCAGCACACCTAAGTCCAAAAACAACCCCAAATCCGTGAACATCCATCTCCAAAAATCAATTGCTCCCATTTGTGAAGAACCCTAACTTCTCCTCCCAAATCAATTCTTCTCTCAAACCCAAAGTGTTTGAACCAAGAACTCCCCAAGATCTCTCAAACCCTAACATCCTGAAATCCATTTCTCCAAAATCTCAAGCAAAGTCTCTGTGTTCCAAGAAGAAAAGAGAGAAGACAACGAAGAAGAAAGGAACAATTACTATCAAAGACTTCCATGGCGGTTCCATTATTTCGAATCTTCGTCTCCCCTCTGTACCTGGCGTTTTAGTTTTTTTCCTCTTTCATTATTGACTATACTGGATTAAGTATTGGTGTCTGGTCTGATTTTTTAATTTTATTTTGGGAAAAATATCTATTTTTTTCGTTGGATTTGAGTCTGATTGCAGTTTAAATCATTTGAATTCAGCACCTTCGTCAGATAATGTGACAATGTTGGACTCTCTTGGACAAGGCTTATCAGCCAGCAAGAGTAATTTGGTCTCATGTTATGATCTGAAATTTATGAAATGGCATTATGAACTGAAATTTTGTATACGGTTCATAATTTTTTTACAGAATGGCAAGACGTGTAGATCGTTGTAGTTTTAATCAGCAATCGTAGTCGCAGTGGGGAAATTCGATGGGAAGGCCCAATCAACGCTTGCAGCCGAAACCTGCTGGGTTAGCTAGGAACATCAATGACAATACCCATTATGCGGCTGGGATTTGAGAAACGCATGGAGGTCGCTAAGAAGACCGAAAACGTAGGACGGGTATTCTTTTGTTGTAGTAATGACTGCAGTCATTTCAAGTGGAGCGATGTTTCGTTCGGTGGAAATAAACGTGTAACATGAGAGTGAGTCCAATAGTGTGTCACGATGTACTTGTTTGGGTAACTCTTAGCCCAAGTATGCAATTGAAAATTTGTCCCGTGTATTGAAGAATTTAGTTCACATAACCGAATGAGTATGAGGATGTGGAAATCTCTTTAATTACAATTTTATATGCATTCGAACATTATAGACTTTAACTTTATGTTATATAATAATAGTATGTTTGTCATTTTAAAATACATGTTTTGGTGGGACCTCTTTCCAGGTTCCATTAAGTGACGAAGCTTTTGTATAAGCCATGGATTGAAGTTCATCACTTGATCATCTAAAAACACTTGATTGGTAGTTCCCAGTAGTTCTCGATCAAGGGAATTCTTAATTGGTAGGTATATGCACGAGCACGATTTACTGTTAAAAAACAACAAAATATTAATCCATCACCATTTGGTTAATTGGTTACTTAAAGTCTAGAAATGGTGTAGCAATTGGAACACTGAATATTTTCTTTGTGGTTGACAATGATGCAATAGCACAAGGATACAAGAGAATCTAGATAATTAGTTGCAGTTATTTAACCACTATCCAAACTCAATCAATAAAAATAACAATTCTACCGCATACATAATATCTGATATTAACAATCAAACTATGTTGTTCCCTAGTTTTTAAGTAGTCCTGCCTTGATAACTCCTTGGCGCAAACTTCTGGCTGACATCCAAAAGATATACTGCTTCAATATCATCCGGAAAAGCTTCCTTGATTGCTGAACAACTAGGCAAACATTTCCCATCATATTGTGAGACCAAATTACTCTTGATGTCTAATATACCTTGTCCAAGAGAGTCCAACATTGTCACATTATCTGACGAAGGTGCTGAATTCAAATGATGTAAACTGCAATCAGACTCCAATCCAATGTAAAAATAGATATTTTTCCCAAAATAAAATTAAAAAAAAATCAATAATGAAAAGGGGGAAAAACTCACACGCCATGTAAAGAGGGGAGACGAAGATCCGAAATAATGGAACCGCCATGGAAATCTTTGACAGTCATTGTTCCTTTCTTCTTTGATGTCTTCTCTCCTTTCTTCTCGGAACACAGAGACTTTGTGTGAGATTTTGGAGAAATGGATTTCAGGATGTTAGGGTTTGAGAGATCTTGGGGATTTATTGGTTCAAACACTTTGAGTTTGAGAGAAGAATTGATTTGGGAGGAGAAGTTAGGGTTCTTCACGAATGGGAGCGAGATAGATGTTCACGAGTTTGGGGATGTTTTTGGACTTGGGTGTGCTGATTTGGCAATTTGTTGGCAAGAGAGTTATTATTTGGACTGATTTAACTGGCGATCTCACTTTTTCGTCCGCCATGTCAGCAGATCTACTAACAGATTTCATCCGGTGAGTGATGGAGTGAGACGGAGCAAAGTTCAGTGGCCAATGAAACAATTAATAAAGTTCAGTGAGTAAACCGTGACATGGTATAAAGTTTAGTGGCTAATGAAACATTTAACTCATAACAAAGCTTGGCCGTCTAGTTATATATAATTAAAAAAAAAAAATTCAAGTCCATTGAGCAGTTAAAGTGGATCTATTTTATGGGAACAACACACAAAACCTACATTTAAGAATTACTTTTCAAAATTATCAAATTTGTCTAATTATTTCAAAAATCAGGTGGTAAATAAATCTATTAAATATTAAATAATAATATTATATACATTAATTATTTACCCCACCCCACTTCCAACCCACTCAGTCACCTATCACACCAAAATTTAAATTCAAACCCATCTGTTTCTCTCTCCACCCCCATCCACCTCCGGCGATTGCTCCGGCGACACCAACCAACTTTCGGCGACTACTCCGGCGAATATTCTGACGACCCCGACAACTACTCCGACTCCAACCACTACTCCGCCAACTACTCCGACGACGCCAATAGAAAAATCTCCAAAAAATGTGATGGTTGTAGTGGTGCATAGTAGATCAGATTTATAATTGTGTTATCCGTGACCATACCAAGATTATATGTGACAAGTTCACTGACTTTGTTTCAACAACCAATTTTATCTTCGGTGTAACTAACTATGACCAATTATGACTAACTGTGACTAATTGTGACCAAATGTGTATTCAGTGTGACCATCTGTGACTAGAACAATCTCAAATCACAATTGATCACAATCAACAAAAATTGGTCACAAATAATCACCACAAGCACATATTCGATCGCATAAGATCACCACAAACAAATTTGCACACACAACATACAAGTATCGCAATCCACCACCACCACCACCTCCAATGCACCACTACTAACACAGAACCCACTATGAGGTTACTATCACCACCGAACCACCAAAAACCCAGACCCTGCACCTCATCGTCAAACATATACCCACCGCTAGAGCCACCGTCAAACAACCATTTGCCAAAAAAAAAGAAAAAAAGCCACCACCGATCGGCACGCTACCACTACAATAACCGACACCACCACCAATACACAAGAACTGCTACAGGTCCATCGTCGCTGCCCCACCACACAACCCACCACCAACACCTGCAATACCACCAAATCCACCGCATCCAACCACATATATATCTCATAGGAAAGATCTGAAAAGACGTCCCCAACCTCAGCACCACCACACCATCATCGAACCGTACAACCGCCGCCACCGCGCGAACCATCTGCCACAGCAAATTGTTGGAGAAACACCAAATCGGAGAAGATCGCCGTTGTAGATCACAGACAAAGGAAGAGAGGAGACAAGAGAAATGACAGACGTGAGATGTACAAATCGCCATTGCTGTACTTCATTGGTCTTCGCCGGCGACGACGGTGAAGGCGGACAGAGAGGAAGATGTGAGAGAGGAGAGGAGAGGAAGAGAGGAGAGGTGAGAGAAGGCGGAGAGAAATCACGTAGAGAGAGAAAATGGAGAGAAGGAATTGGGGTGGGGTGGGATGGGGTGGGGTGGTGGTTTTCTGTAATTAGAGTTAGAGAGAGAAAGAGAAAGAAGAAATCTGGATTCGGGAGTGGGATTCAATTTGGGTTGGGTTGGGTTGGGTTGGGTTGAGTTGGGTTGGGTTGTGGTGGGGTTCTGTAATTATTAAATTAATAATTCTTAATTAACACCTGATTATTGAAATTTAATCTTTCACCCATTTGTTTTTGAAATCTATTCTTGATAAGAAGGATTTCAGGTAATTTTCTCCTATTTTATTTAGACTATGAGTCATTGGGCTGTTTGAGTGGGCTGGTTATTTGGAGGAGTTTGGTTGATTGGGCAGTGAATGTGGTTAATAAGGTGTTGGGTAATTTAATTGGACCAAGATTTTGTCTCCTCCACCATTGTCTGCTACTACTAAACCCCATTAATTAGGCCATGAGAATTTCCTCATTAATTGGGCTTTGTTGGGCACTTGATTTTAGTTGGGCTGGTTTGTGGCCTTGTTTGTTGGGTGTTATTATTATTTTTGGAGTTACCACGCCAAGGGATTGAGTTGGATAATTGGTGTTGCAGCTGCTTTATATGGATCGTTAGCTATGCATACTTCAATTTCCATGTTTCAAGTTTCCCAAATACAAAAATCAGGTTTTTATTTTTTAATTAAAAATATTTTACTAATTAATTATAATAAGATAAAAAATATACAATTAAAGGTCACAGATACATAATTATAGGTCACAACTTATTTTCTGGTCACATATTATCAAATTATTTCGAGGTCACAAATCAAAAAATTTATAAGTAACAAATTATTTCGATATCGTAAATTAAAATTTTTATAGGTCACAGATTATATCGAGGTCACGTATCAAAATTTTTATAGGTCACAATTTATCTCATTGGTCACAAATCAAAAAAATTATAATTTACATTTTATTTGTCGGTCACAATTTTTAAATTTATTGGTCACAGATTATTATTTTTAGTCACGAACTAATTTTTTAATCACAAATTATCGTCATTTATGGTCACAGATTGTCGAACTTTATGGTCACAGATTGTCGAATATTTTTCAGTCACACATTATCAAATTTTTAAGTCACAATTGAGTACTTGGTCACAATTTTTAGGTCACAGTTGATTGATTGGTCACAGATAAATTAATAATTGGTCACAGTCAATACTTGGTCACAAATCGCCCAAATAGTTGGTCACACATCCATTGCTGTCGCCACAACCACAGAGCCACCACACCAACACTTCCCTTCCTCACTCCCCATGGCAAGGAATGACCGGTCGTGAAAATCGAACATACACACCACCGCCATCACCACCTCCACTGTCCCCTGCCACTTGATTTTCTGGGATATGGTTTGGCACTTTTTTGATCAACGCACCACCACGGCCACCAACGAACCACCATGGCCGAAATTTGGCACAATCACCACATCCATCGCACCCCCACCAACGAACCACCATGGCCTCCTGCACCACAGTCCACACCACCACACCGTCCCAACAGAACCTGCAAACCTAACCTTATCGAACCACAGCACCGAAGAGGGCGCCGCACAACAAATCGTCGGAGAAACACCAAATCAAGCATACACCACCACAGCCTTACGCCACCGTCGTCGCACACACACCACCACACCCACGCACTCCCGGATCCACCACCAACAGATTTAACAAAACCACTATTAAATCCCGACCAACCACCACAGCCATGGCGCTATCGCTATCTCCACCATCAAATCCACCGTATAAGCCACCCAAACACCACAACCACAGCGGCACAACCCCCCTCCACCAACAGAAACCTCACGTCAGATCCCTTAGCTGCAGATCCCGGTACTGCAGGACTTGATCGGTTCACGCACTGCCGCCAATTCAAAAGGCTGAGACGCCACCTTCAAGGAAGCTCATGAAGGAGGATTACCCGTTGCCTATAATTGAAGATGAGACACTATCGCCGATGGAGGAAGCCATGGAAGAGGAGGCGCCGTTGAAGATGAAGAAAGAGAGAGTTGCGTCGTCAAGGGGCTGGAGAGAGAGAGAGAGAGAGAGAGAGAGAGAGAGAGGGGGGTTTGGGTGTTTAGATGTGTGGTGTGGGTGTACTCGATTTTCATCTAGGGTTTGGTGTTTTTTTCCATACCTGATTCTTGCTTAATTAAATCTTGTACCTGGTTTTTGAAAAGTCATCTTCAAAGTACTGCTGGGGTGTAATTTCCACTTTAGTGTTTGATAGGTTTCTGTATATGGGCTGGTTAGTTTAGGTAATGGGTATACGTGTAATGTTTATCAGATAGTTTGCTCTATGATATGGGACTGGTATTGGTATGGGCCGACAATAGTGTGGACTACTGGCATGTTTAAGTATGTTTGGTGATTGAAGAATAGCATCACTGTAATGGATTTAAAAAAAAAAAAAGGTTTTCATTTTTTGTTAAAAAGAGAGAGAGACATAAGAGTGCAGACCTTTGAGTTTTGGTTGCTTGGGTGATGAGCTAGAGTTTTGGATTCTTAGAGGAGGATTATCTTTGAGTTTTTTATGTAGGCTCTTTGGTGGAATTTCTTCCAACTGCAACATCTTGGTCAGCAATATATTGCTGGTTTTGTGGCCGGTGTATTGACGTTGAATTATGTGTTCGATTGAGTTCTCTCGACGAATAGAGCTCACGGTGTGTGTCGGCACACTTCGTGATTTTTTTTTTGAAAATTCTTCTTTGGGAGTGAGCTCTCTGGAGTGTTTTTGAATTGGTTTTGGAATAGTTCTTAGTTATTTATGCACTATTTATTATTTTTGGTCTCTCGTCGTCTCTAATTTTCGTAGATGATTGCTCTAATTTGGATTTCTTCTTCGTGGGCACAATTATTGTCATTGCTGCCAGTTCATGATTACAAATTGATGTTTTTACTGACATCAATTCGAGGGGGTGTTAATGAGATTAAATAAGATTACAGAGAGAGAGTCAAAAATTACAGTTGATGTTTATGTTCATTATAACTGTATCATATATAGTCAGATCGCTTTTTATCATATTTAAATGATAGGCTACCATTAGTTAATATTGTAATTGATAATTACCATATTTAGTTGTGATTTTAGTTCAATATAATGAGAGAACATCTCACATTGAGAGGTATCGAGTCTTATAGAGCATTATTCAACATATTTGACATTGGCCAGTCTAAGTGAATTTATATCAATCTCAAGGTGGTTTTTACAAATGCCAAGTTTTGTCTTGCGGGGAATAGATTTCAATTGCAGAAAAACAATAAAACGAGAACTGATTATTTTCTTAGAGATCAACTTTTACTTATGCAGCTTGAATGTTAAATGAAGGATCATTATTTTACTGTTCACTTAGATTGTGATTTGCATTTTTCAAACAGAAAAGTTGTACAAATGCTTATGTTCCTTTTCGTGTTTCTATTTTGATTAGATTAAAGTATTGACATAACTTACCGAATATCTAGATTCTATTAGAGATTAGACCTTATCTAAGTGGCACTTGTGGTGGAGATCTGGAGCTTGTTCATATTGAGGATTTTATCGTAAAAGTTTGTCTTTGTGGACCGGTAGCAGGAGTGATGACAGTCCGCGTAGCTTTAACACTTAAGTTAAAAGAAAAAACACAAGCAATTCTCGTGTTACCCTCAAGTCAATATCTAAGAAACTCACCACAAACAATGTTCAATAAAACAAATGAATCTCAAGTCAATATCCAAGAAACTCACCAGAGATGACATTGGACCGCGAGATTCACGAGACAGCAGCTGTCCAGTTGATGGACTAAGATAGCTTTGTAAGAAAACTGATTATTATGAATGAGAAAACATTTTCGTAGTATCTATAATGTTATGAAGCAGTTCTTGGGGGATAATAGCTGTGAGCTCGATTATTAAATTCCGATACAATTAGTTCCTTAAAATTGTTTGAAAATAGACGTAAATCAAGTCACGAGAAGAAAGTCCATTGCCTTGAAGAAATGAATTCTTTTTGCAATGCAAGATAACTGACAAACATCTTATACTTCTTCCTTTGGTCATGTCTAGTTCAACGTACCAAACATATCAAATGACTTATTTTGTTCCATTATGTTATTCAATACTATTTAGTCGAGCATTTTGTAAGCATAATGAGCATTACAACTTCAAAAATTACTTTATACAAAAGGTATTCAGATGTACAGCAACTAAAGCTTGTGGGGTGCAGGAGTAAATCTTATTTTTCGTATTTAATTACATCCATGGATTGGGCTCTCACAAGACTGGCATGTCGAGCTGACAAGCTGTTTGAACTCATTTCTACCCCATGTTATGAATGATAAACTAATGAATTCTTAAATGATTTTAGCAATTAAAGTGAATTATGGTCTATGCATTTCTATTTTCCCTTTCTGTATGAAAATAATTTTTGACTATTAGTTCGAACTTTGATAGACATGGGTGAAACACAACACACTTAAATCAACCAATATTTACCCAACACAAACAATTCTCGTGTCACCCTCAAGTCAATATCCAAGAAACTCACCAAAAACAATTAGGGATGGCAGTGGGGCGGGGGGAGGGGAAAGCTTGCCCTGTTTATTAATTTGCTTATTACATTTTCAAAATTTCGAGTTATGCTATTATTAGATAATAAAATACAAATTCAAAATTTTGAGTTATACTATTATTCAAAATTCTACCCTTAACCCAAAATCTGAAGGTCATTCCATGTATTTTATTTTCAATCATGCTATATGTACATAATGGATCACCAAATACATTACACCTCTCTCACATGGAAGGGGCCCACATACAATAAAATATTCGTGGGCCCCTCTCCATGTGAGGGGGTGTAATGCATTTGGTACACCATGAGGTGTACAAATAGCATTTTCCATTTTATTTTATTTTCTAGTTTTTTCGATCAAGATATCATAAATTTGCTTTGACTATATAATTTAATTATAATAAAAAGATTGGATGGCGAGATTTTAAATAATATAAAACAATTGTTAGTATGTAAAATTTTAAATTGATAATTGTATAATATAATTGTTGAATTAGAAACATGTTATAAAATTGTAAATACATTAAACAATATTTTAAAACTAACAATTCATCGAAATTTTATTTTAAATTATTTGTTTTCCACGTGATGGGTTCAGGGCGGGACCTGTCAACCCGTCGGGATGAATTTTTTTGGCAACATTTGGTACGGGGCAATTTTTTTTCGATCGCGCTATACGTACAGGATGATTCTCACAGATGTTTTACAGAATAATGTGACAGCTGACGTGGCAGGTGAGGAGTAAGAAAAAGGAAAAATCAAAATGTCTTCATGCGTATTTCATTTCATTCCCATTCACTGACATTTGAAATTGGAAACCCTAGGTGATTCCTCCTTCATCTCCTCCAGCGACGTCAACCCTCTCAACCTCCGCCCGGCGATTTTAAATCGCCACCTTCATCTTCAAGTCTACAACTACCACCTTAAATCGCCGTCGACCCTCTCAACCTCCGCCCGGGCAATTTTAGATCGCAACCTTCATCTTCGACCCTCTCAACCTCTACCTTAAATCGACGTCGACCCTCAGTCCACAACAGCCATCTCCTCTGGCGTTTTAAAATGTGCCTAGATCTCCAAACGGCACACGCACAGTGAAATCGCCACCTTCGGAAGTGAATGGAAAAGGAAAGTGCAAAGCTTGATAGCTAGTAGGAAAACATTATGGTTTGTGTATGTTGGCCGAAGGGGGAAAAGTTTTATTTAGGCATGGAAGGCTTCGTTTTGCATCTTAGAAGCATGAATCAAATATGGTATTATGTATGGAAAGCCTGGGAGTTGATATTAAACTATGTAGTTGCTATCGAAAAACTTGTGCAAACCATTGATCTGGGATTATATGATGGACTTATGTTTCGCTTTCATTTGTGTTATTCTTGCATTACGATGACTACTTTATACTGTATTTTAAAGAACAATCAAACCAACATAGTAATTAGATGAAAGATCTGTAGTCAGATTCTCATTAGATTACAACAACGTTTTTCTTCCACAAAATCACAGCATGAGATTACAACTCCTTTTTTTTCTTCTCCTACAACTACGACAAACATAGAATACATTTGGGCAATTACCGTATGAAGTTGCTCGAATGGGTACTGGAATCAGCTGCTCCGGCAGAGTCATTGGAGAAGAGAAAGTTGCTTTGGCAGAGTGGTTGGAGAAGAGAAAGAAGCTGCTCCAGCAAAGTAAGAAAATGACGGTCGCTCAAACGGGAAATCAGCTTTGGCAGAGTGGTTAGAGAAGAGAAAGAAGCTGCTCCAGCAAAGTTTTTGGAGAAGACAATGACGGTCGCTCAAACGGGAAATTGGCTCCGGTGCTTGTTCGAGAAAAAGCTCTGGTGGCTTGAACGGGAAATCTGCTCCGGTGCTCGTCAGGTCGTCGGAAAATAAGTGGAGCACCTGATTTCTCTACTTCAGTTTTACGGCTTCCATTTTGGGGATGAAATGAGCTTTTGGCGGGTTATAGGCATAATACTAAGTTTTCCCTCTTTTTCTCCAGCCACTTAGCCAATATTTTGAAATTCTGTAAGACTTCTGTGACAACTTATCTGTACGTTAAGCATTATTCATAATCATATTGGGTACTTATGATTTGAGTGATTATGCTGTGTTTCTAATAATTATTTGATAAGTACCACACAATTTGAAAAACATTCGCCAAAAAAGTGTGAAATGCATAGGTGGAAACCTAAAGTTCATTTAGATTTTTCACCGCCATAAAAATCTTTGTTACACATGACAAATTTATAGTTAAACTTGTGGTATAAATCTTTGTCAAGATACTAAATAAACAAATTCAATAGATTTAATTTGTGTTTTAAAAAAGTGTGTCTAAGCACAACGTTGAGCCTTGCCACCAAGCCACACTTTACGTTTTTATATGTTGGCCCACGTAGGCTCGTTAAAGCTAGAAGATTACCCTTGACTTCTTGTCAAGCTTTACGATTTTAAAACACTTGATTTCATATATAACATAAGTTTAGGAGATGTATTTACATACCAGTCAAACTGTTGGACTCCAAATCTAGATGTACAAGTGCTGATAGGTTTCCAATTTCGTTTGGAATATTTCCAGTCAATTCATTTAAACATATAAATTTTAAAACATCAAATGTTATATTAACACAGAATAATCTAATTAATGAGAAGTTCCAAATAATTTAAAGTTGGGAATTAATTGCCGATAGGTTTCCAATATCATTTGGAATATGTCCTGTCAATCCATTTAAACATATATATTTTAAAATATCAAATGTTAAATGAACACAAAATAGAACTAATGAAATAGAAGAAGTACAAACTAATTTGATTTCGATATGGAGAAACTACGACATTGTTGTTGCAAGATGTATTCCTAATAATTATTTGGTAGATATCATTTTTTAGAACAATTTGTCAAAAGACTGTAATATGCATAGGTGGAAACCTAAAGTTCATCAAATTTTAAATTAACACAAAATAGATCTTATGGTAGAGGGGAGTACCAACTAATTTGAAATTGATGATTAAGTAACTATGAAGTTATTGTTGCATGATATATTTCTAATAATTATTTGAAAAATATCATACATTCTGAAAATTATTTGTACAAAGGCTAAGAGATAGCCTAAAGTTCATTTAGATTCTCATCAGCATAAAAATCTTTGTTAAAGGTGACCATTTTAAGTTTAAAGTTTCCATAACTGATATTGCATCCTAGATCCTAAAACTAAGAAATAAAAAAAAAAAATCAATTGAATTAATATTGAAAAGTCTTGGGAGTATAATCATATTGGGTACTTATGATTTGAGTGATTATGATGTGTTTCTAATAATTATTTGATAAGTACCACAGAATTTGAAAAACATTTGCCAAAAAAGTGTGAAATGCATAGGTGGAAACCTAAAGTTCTTTAAGATTTTTCACCACCATAAAAATCTTTGTTATACATGACAAATTTATAGTTAAACTTGTGGTATAAATCTTTGTCAAGATACTAAATAAACAAATTCAATAGATTTAATTTGTGTTTTAAAAAAGTGCGTCTAAGCACAACGTTGAGCCTTGCCACCAAGCCACACTTTACGTTTTTATATGTTGGCCCACGTAGGCTCGTAAAAGCTAGAAGATTACCCTTGACTTTTTGTCAAGCTTTGCGATTTTAAAACACTTGATTTAATATATAACATAAGTTTAGGAGATATATTTACATACCAGTCAAACTGTTGGACTCCAAATCTAGATGTACAAGTGCTGATGGGTTCCAATTTCGTTTGGAATATTTCCTGTCAATTCATTTAAACATATAAATTTTAAAATATTAAATATTAAATTAACACAAAAATAAATCTAATGAAAGAGAAGAAGTACCTACTAATTTGAATTCCATAATTAAGTACCTATGGAGTTACTGTTGCACGATGTATTTCTAATAAATGTTTGTAAGATGGCATACATTTTGAAAAACTTTTGTGAAAAACAATGTTAAATGCCCAGGTTACCACCTGAAGTTCATTTTGATTTCCATCAACATTAAAATCTTCGTTGTATATAAGAAAATTTTAAATTTAGAATCCTGATCAAAATCAATTTCATGAAACTAAATAAGCAAATTGAAATAGATTTAATAAGTGTTCTAAAAGGAGCATTTAGACACGAAGCTGGCCCTATCACCTAGCCACGCAGAACGCTTTTGTATGCCTAGCCCGTTTTGGTTAGTAATACTCCGAAGCTTAACCTTGATGTCTAATCACATTTTACTCTTTTTAGAACATTAAATTTAGTATATATAATTTCGAAGATCCAGTTACGTACCAGTGAAATCGTTGGGCCCCAAATCTTGATATATAAGCAATAATAAGTTTCATATTTCATTTGTAATATTTTTTGTCAATCCATTTAAACGTATTGAATTTAAAACATCAAATGCTAAATTAACTCAAAGAAAATCTAACGAAAGAAGAGAAGTACTAACTAATTTGAATTCGATAATGATGTACCTATAAAGTTTTTGTTACGTGATGTATTTCTAATAATTATTTGGAAAGTGCTTACATGTTGAAAAACATTTGTCAAAATGTAAAATGCTTATGTGGTAACCTAAATTTCATTAAGATTTTCCATCAATATTAAAATCTTTGTTATATATAAGAATTTTAAATTCAGAGTTTTTTATTTTTTATAAATATTTGTCAGGACTAAATAAACAAATTGAAATATATTTAATTAGTGTTCTAAAAAGATAGGTGCATGCATGAATCTAGACCTTGACGTAATGCTAACATCGCCCTTTTGTTATTATTCAATCATTTATTTTATTTTATTTAAAATTGGGTTTGTATGAATGGGTTGACCCAAGCTCTTAATTTTAGGTTTGTTGATTTGTATATGGCTTGGAGTTGTGCTGGGGGCACAGCATGATGCACAACCCACTCACAATAGGGGGTGGGGTCCGCGATTATTTTAATCGTGGATCCCACCCCCTATTAGGGGGTGCTGTGCACGGTGTAGTACAAATGACATTTCCCATATGGCTTGTAATTGAAAACAAAAGTTAGTTGATGAATGAAAAGAATTAAGATCGACTTTGCCCACATTCTCCCCTTCCCCTTATTCTTCCCCTCTCCTAGTCGTCGTCGGCTTCTTCTTCTTCTTATCTGCATTTCTTGCTACAATTCTAAATTCTGTTGGAAAATCTATCTATCCTACATCAAATTTGGTATCATATCTAAACTGGTAAGACTTCATATACACAAACCAATCTATTGTAACTCTCGTCATCCTCTTCACCATGTCAAATACAACAGCCTACTACCAAAATTCCACAGCCCACCAGCACACCTCCACCCTCGTCTTTTACTCACAGCCATAAACAAATCCTTTGCTGCCAAACCCACTTTCCAATAATAATGCTAACTGATATTGTCCATATACGTATCTCGACCATCCGTCCCGATGATTGGAACGATCTTTCCTTCCATATCCTCGAGCACGTAGAGAGACATGCCCGAGCTTTCCATGCGGGCTTCCCATCAACTTTTGAGACGGGGCCTCGAGAATAATTCCTCGTGCATATGGCTTTCGCCCGTTGCAATGTCCTCCAACTTAGTCCTCGATTATTGTAAGTCCTGTTCGATCACTCCATGCTTTAACTCCTCATTTTTCATCCAGGTGCCCTCGGGTATCATAGGTCCCCGTGGATCCTACTCCTCCGTATTTCAACGTCTTCAAGATTTTCACTTACACACAGCATCCCACTAGACTTTTTAACTAAGGAGGAGTCTTCCGCTACTTGAATCGTAGGTAATTTTAGACTTCTTGTACATGACAAGAGTTTACTTCCGGAAGGGCTCCCGGAGATAAGGACTCTAATGCTTCAATCCTATTAGGACTGAACCACCCAATACTATAAATACAATTTTTCATCTCATTATTCAGGTACGCAATATACATAATTTTTAGTTTATAGCTTTACGCACAAATCCTCTCTCTAACTTAAGCATCGGAGGGGCGACGAGGATACACCTCGACGCCTTTGTTTCAGATGCCGGAAGATCACGTTCGTGCTCATCGTCAGTCGTCAAGCTCGGAATCACCCAGGTACGATTTTTGGTAGCATCACTAACCGTGCCCAAAATTACAACTGTCCCCTTCTGTTCTACGCACCAGCCATCTGCTCGACAACTAGTTACGACAACCTCCATTCGCCGCCTCCAAACCCCAACCACTCAATTTTCATCTTCTCTACACAGCATCAACAATCCACCCAACGCACCACACATCTTCATCCAACCACCGTCCACAGTAAAATCACGACCCTAAATTCGCGAACACCATCCTCCATACTACACACACAGTCATCTATCCACTACATATACTCAACTCCCAGTTCGCACCAATAATCGCACCAGTTCTCACCACATATACACAATCCCTAACAATAATCAACCTGTTTCTTTCAATTCCCAGTTCACCGCCGCCTTCTCTACCTCTATTCAACCTTTGTTCTATTGGAAAGAAATTGAGATACAAAATCACTAAAGCATTCTGCCCGCAACTTCAAATCACTGAAGCATCATCAGATTGTTCGGAGATGATTAGCCTTTGTTATAATAATATATTAAACAAAGTCAAATTATTTTATGGCATAAGAATAGGCCTGTTACTTGTGTACGTGGCTGTTGAGATTTTGTGGTAGTGCATGAATTCATTAAGCTGGTTTTTAGGGAAATTTGTTATTTCTATTATTATATATAGTGCACGCATTTCAGTATGTAAAAGTGAAGAGAAAAAGCAATTATTAATAAATTCTCTTTTCTTTCATTCTTGTCCTAGTTTATTTGCAGAATACATTATTGCTTCTCTTCCTCCACTTATCCTCTAAATGTTTAGATAAACATTACATTTGGTATCAGAGCCTGTCACCTTCCAATCCCGAAATACTTTTCTAGTTGTGAAATATGGCAAACAATTTTAATATCGTTTGGTCCGGTCCCAAATTTGATGGGAAGCTCGATTACAATTATTGGGAGATAATGATGACCACGCACCTTAAAGCTCAAAATCTTTGGAACTTTGTTGAGCCTGGTCTTGTAGAAGGTGTTGATGCAAACTCTCAACGTCGAGATCAACTCGCGTTGGGACAAATTCATCAGGGTATTGATTACTCTATTTTTAGGCAGATAGCCAAAGCCAGCACGACAAAAGAGGCGTGGGAAATTTTGAAGGTGTCATACAAAGGAGTAGATCGAGCACAAAAGTCCAAGTTGCAGTCATTGAGAAAGTTGTATGATCGATGTGAGATGACCTCTACAGAGACGGTGGAGCAGTATTTTTTCCGTCTTACCAATCTTGTGAACAAGATGAGATTATATGGAGACAAGATTGAAGAAGGAACTGTGGTTGAGAAGGTCCTTCGAACCATACCGTTGAAATATGATCATGTGGTTTCTTCAATAACAGAATCACATGATATTGAGTTGCTAACAATTGCAGAATTGAAAGGTATGGTAGAAAGTCATATTGAAAGGATCGAAGCAAAGTCAGAGCCACTAACAGAAGAGGCTTTGAAGAGTCAAGTCAATCTTAACACGACTGACTCTAATCAAAGAGGAGGAGGATCCGATAGAGGTCGTGGAAGAGGAAGAGGGCGTGGTAACTTAAATCAAGGAAGAGGTGGAGATAATGTCAAGCAAGATAAATTTCCATTTCATTGTTATAATTGTAGCAAGTATGGGCACAAGATTGCAAATTGCTGGCACAAGAAAAACAATCATGACAATCAAGCTAACATTGCTGAAAATTCTGGTGAGCATTCTAATGAATCTGAAACTTTGTTTTTGGCTAGTAATGTTTTGCCTGAAGATGAGAACATATGGTTTTTGGATACTGGATGTAGTAACCATATGTGTGGGAGGAAAGAATTATTTTTTGAGTTGGATGAATCGGTCCGGTCTGAGGTTACTTTTGGCAATAAGACAAAAGTGCCAATTTTGGGAAAAGGTAAAATTTCAATTCAATTGAAAGATGGTACCCACAATTTTATATCCGATGTCCTTTTTGTTCCTGAACTTCACTAAAATTTGTTGAGTATGGGGCAATTGTCAGAAAACGGGTATGACATGAGAATCGCTCAAGGGTGTTGTACCATCACAAATGCAAAAGGAAATTTCATAGCAAAAGTAAATATGACTAAAAATCGACTATTTCCTTTGAAACTCCATCATGCATTTCTTTCTTGCTTCAATTCTGAGATTCCTGATGATAATTGGTTATGGCATATGAGGTTTGGGCATTTTCATTTCTCGGGGTTAAAATATCTTGCAAGAAAGAAGCTTGTTTCTAATTTGCCTGTTGTTAATATTCCTGATCGTATTTGTGAGATTTGTGTGATTGGGAAGAAACATAAAGAACCTTTTCCTGTGGGTAAGTCGTGGAGAGCCACGAAGTAGTTGGAGATTGTTCATTCAGATTTATGCTCACTGGAGGTTCAATCACATGGAGGTAGTAAGTACTTTGTCACATTTATTGATGATTTAAGTCGAAAAACATGGATTTATTTTTTGACGCAAAACTCAAATGCATGTGATGTTTTCAAACAATTTAAGTCTTTTGTGGAAAAACAGAGTGGTTTTGAAATTAAAATCTTAAGAACTGATAGAGGCACAGAATATATTGTTTGTGATGAATTCTTAAAAAAGCAAGGGATTCAACATCAGATGACAGCTAGATACACTCCACAACGAATTGGAGTGGCTGAGAGAAAAAATAGAACTGTCTTAGATATGGTAAGGTGCATGTTGAAGACCAAAATTCTACCTAAGTCTTTCTGGGCAGAAGCTGTTGCTTGTGTTGTTTATGTGTTGAATAGGTGTCCAACTAAAAGTGTTCGGGATAAGACACCTGAGGAAGCTTGGAGTGGAAGAAGGCCTTCTATCAGACATCTTAAGATCTTTGGTTGCTTAGCTTATGTACATGTGCCGAACCAGTTGAGGAAGAAGCTTGATGATAAAGGTGAGAAGTACATTTTTATTGGTTATAGTGACACATCAACGGCTTATAAATCGTATAATCCAGAAACTAAAAAAGTATTTATAAGCCGTGATGTCACTTTTGATGAATATGGTGTTTGGGATTGGTCTGCTAAAGAAGAAAGTTCAGTTGTTGTTCCTATTATTCCCAGTAATATTGATGAGCAGCCTATTCCAGATGATGTTTAATCTCCTTTTTTGCCTGAATCATCAGTTAGGAGAATGCAACGCGAGCGTCACTTACCAGCTCGCTTGCAGGATTATGCTTTGGGTAACGATAATGACTTGTCTGATGAAGAGATTGTTCAGTTTTCTCTTTTTGCAGATTGTGACCCTATATCTTTTGAGGAAGCTGCTACAGAAACTCATTGGCTTAAGGCAATGGATGAGGAAATACATGCCATTGAAAAGAATGGTACTTGGGAGTTAACTGACTTACCTCCAAGAAAGAAGCCAATTGGAGTAAAGTGGGTCTACAAAACGAAGTACAAGTCTAATGGTGAAGTTGACCGTTTCAAAGCACGGTTGGTAGCAAAGGGTTACAAGCAAAAACCAGGTATTGACTATTTTGAGGTTTTTGCTCCAGTAAGTAGACTTGATACAGTACGCATGCTTATTTCTATTGCTGCTCAAAACAATTAGAAATTGCATCAAATGGACGTTAAATCTGCATTTTTGAATGGTTTTTTGGAAGAAGAAATATATGTTGAGCAGCCTGCAGGATATGTGCGGAAAGGGGAAGAGAATAAAGTTTACAAGTTGAAGAAAGCTCTATATGGCTTAAAACAAGCACCGAGAGCTTGGTATAGTTGCATAGACTCCTACTTTGTTGAAAATGGTTTTATGAGATGTCCTTATGAGCATGCTTTGTATGTTAAATACACTGAATTTGGAGATGTTGTTATAATATGTCTTTATGTGGATGATCTCATTTTTACTGGAAATAATTTGAAGCTAATCTTGGAATTCAGGGAGGCATTAATTAGCAGATTTGAAATGACAGATATGGGTCTAATGTGTTACTTTCTTGGACTTGAGGTTTCTCAGATGGACAATGGAATTTTTATCTGACAAAAGAAGTTTGCTTGTGACATTTTGAAGAAATTCAATATGAAGGATAGCAAGTCAGTTTTAACTCTTGTAGCTAAAAAGATGAAGTTGTCCAAAGATGAAGGTGGTAAGAATGTGAATGTTACAGCTTATAAAAGCTTGATTGGGAGTTTGAGGTATTTGGTTGCTACAAGTCAGTTTTAACTCCCGTAGCTGAAAAGATAAAGTTGTCCAAACATGAAGGTGGTAAGAATGTGAATGTTACAGCTTATAAAAGCTTGATTGGGAGTTTGAGGTATTTGGTTGCTACAAGACCAAATATTTCCTTTGGAGTTGGTTTACTTAGCAGGTTTATGGAAGAACCAAAAGAATCACATTGGGTTGCCGCTAAGCGAATTCTGAGATATATTAAAGGTACAAGTAATGATGGGATTTTTTGCTCCACTAATGAAGTTGTTAAACTTGTTGGATACACAGACAGTGATTGGGCTGGAGATATTGATACTAGAAAAAGCACATCGGGATATGCCTTCTATCTTGGTTCGGCAATATTTTTTTGGTCTTCTAAGAAATAGCAGGTTGGAGCACTTTCAACTACAGAAGCAGAGTATATTGCAGCAACAAATTGTGCCACTCAAGCAATTTGGTTGAGGAAAATCTTGGAGTTTCTACAATATCAACAGGATGCACCTACAACTATTTTCTGTGACAATAAGTCGGCAATTACATTGTCCAAGAATCCAGTTTTTCATGGTCGTAGCAAGCATATTGATATCAAGTATCACAAAATCAGAGAATTGGTTGCAAGAAAAGAAATCAGCATTGAGTATTGTTCTAGTGATTGTCAAGTTGCAGATATCTTTACAAAACCGTTGAAGATAGAATCATTTCTCAAGTTGAAGAATGCAATTGGAATAACTAGTTTTTTTCTGACTTAGTTTAAGGGGGGCAATGTTATAATAATATATAAACAAAGTCAAATTATTTTATGGCATAAGAATAGGTATGTTACTTGTGTACGTGGCTGTTGAGATTTTGTGGTAGTGCATGAATTCATTAAGCTGGTTTTTAGAGAAATTTGTTATTTCTATTATTATATATAGTGCACGCATTTCAGTATGTAAAAGTAAAGAGAAAAAGCAATTATTAATAAATTATCTTTTCTTTCATTCTTGTCCTAGTTTATTTGCAGAATACATTATTGCTTCTCTTCCTCCACTTATCCTCTAAATGTTTAGATAAACATTACAGCCTTGCGATAAAAGGAACCTCACCCAAATCATACGCCTAATCTTTCATTGACAGCCCACATCGCATCCACCAACAAATTCCACCACATTACTCGCCGACTTTCATTCCGTCCAGGGAGGTCTGAAATTGAGACATACACATAAACCCTATACAGCTCTAAACAAATCCAACGAAAACAGGCCCAATACCCATAATCCAAATTTTTATCTGACCCACTTACCCAGATTCAATCTCACTTAACCCAAGCCCACTATATAAAGTTTATTTTACCCAGCCCAACCCATACAGTTACCAATCCTCTATTGTCAACTTCTTCCTTTATTTGGTTGGAATCTCATTGCAATAAAATAGTTGATTTAAAAAATATTGGAAAAAAAGGTGAATTTTCTAACATTATTTTGCAGGTACCTTTCAGTCCGATTGATTGGCACAGCTACTTCAACAAAAAAATGGGAGTCACTGTTTATTATTGATTTATATTCCTTATTTCATTTTAAATTGCATCGATTAAATTTTTGTGATGTTGTTATTCTAGCTTTTATTTTCCATTTTTACCTAAAATCAAGTTATTGGATCCATTAACGTCGTTAAATTCCACTTTTATCTCACCTATTTTACGTGATTAGATTTTTTATTGGTATTTGACCCCTTCTTTGTTATTTCACATATAACAATATTAGCTTGCCATTTTGGATTTATTTAATTCCAAAATTAAAATAAAAAATGGTCTCAGGTTGTCATTTTCTATTGCTGACACTCATTGTTCATTGATCTCTTCATTGAAGTCATTTAGCTGCTAATACATTGCATGCAGTTACGTAGTGACCGTCTTATCACTTTTAGTGTCAGTACATTAACCATAGACCCTTCACAATTTGATGTACTCACCTGACAAATAGCAGCTATCCAATATGAAATTATTTGTCAAAAGTGTGTAAAATGTCTAGGTGGTAACCTAAAGTTCATTTAGATTTTCCATCAGCATAAAAATCTTTGTTATATATGACAATTTTTTTAAGCTTTAGTATAAATTTTTTATTAGGACAACAAATAAATTAAAATAAATTTAACCAATATTCTAAAAAGTAAAAAGTGCATCTAGGCACAAAGCAAGGCCTAGCCGCCAAGCCTATTTATGCTCATAATGGCTTGAAGCTTGGCTTTGACATCTAGCCACACTTTATGATTCTTATAACGTTGAAATGTATAAAATAAGTTTAGGAGATCTTGATACATACTACTGAAACTGTTGTCCAGCAAATCTAATTCCACAAGTGCTGATAGGTTTCCAATTTCATTTGGTATATTTCCTGTCAATCCATTTAAAAAACATGTGGATCTTGACATATCAAATGCTAAATTAACACAAAATAGATCTAATGAAAGAGAAGAAGTACCAACTACTTTTAATTTCGATAATTAAGAACAAGTTATTGTCACATGATGTATTTCTAATAATTATTTGAAAAATGCTATACATACGGAAGTATATTTGTCAAAAGAGTGTAAAATGTCTAGGTGGTCACTTAAAGGTCATCTAGATTTTCTAGCAGCATATAAAAATCGTTGCAATGTATGACCATTTTAAATTTAGTGTTTTCGTAATTAAAATTTCATCTCCTATGCCCTCAAACTAACAAATAAAAAAAAATTAAAAAAAGATCACTACATCCAATTACTAATGAAAAGATTATAAAATACTGACTATACATTATAACGTGGCTAGCCACTCTAGCAGTATCCATCTCAAATAAAAGTTGATTGGATATGTTGGATTTGATATTACTAGGATGTATTTCTAATACTTATTGGAAAATGCTATGCATGCTGGAACACATAACTTTGGGGAAGCTATGTAAAAGGACATACTCCATGGGCATCAACACGCAGATCACTTTGCATATAAGAGATGTTGTATGATGTGAAGGGACAACAATTCTTGTCAATTGTCAAAATTTTTGGAATACTTTATCTAGTGAAGTGGGAGATGCGTATGTGCACAACACTTTAAACTTACTTGTCAAATTATTTACTCCGAGATAGAGAAATTGAAGCTTGGACAACTTCCCGATTTCCATTGGAATGCTTTCGGCAAAATTATTGTACGCCAGAGAAAGTAGTTTAAGATTCATGCAAGCTCCCAAGCTTGGAGGAATGTTGCCACTCATTTGATTCCTTGAAATCCTTAGCTTCTCTAGCTTTGGAAGATTAGAGCAAATATCCCCGTTAGGAATATTTCCGGTGAGTTCATTCTGGGAGATATTTAACTTCAATAGATTTTGAAGAAATTCAAAAGTTGGTGGAATAGAACCAGTTAGCTCATTTTTCTGCATCTCTATTTCTTGAAGCTGGCTGAGCTTACCAATTTCATTAAGGATAGACCCAAGAAAATTATTATTGCTAATAATTAAGGATCTCAAAAAAGAGAGTTCACCAATTTCTTTAGCAATAGTACCTCCTAGACCCATATCTGCTAGATTCAAGCCCCTAACTCTTTGATGTCTCTTGCCATAAGTAATGCCAATCCAATTGCAGAACGAGGTTCCTTGTGACCAATTTTTTGCCAAGATTTTATTTGGATCGGAAGTTATTTGAGATTTGAAAAATAGAAGAGCATACTCATCAGTTGAGCTATTTAGAGATGTAACAATGTTGATAAGCAAGTAGGCCATTGCCAGCAACATAAAGATGACATTCTTTCCCATGGCTAATTTGAAATGTAAAAAAATAATTGGGAGGGGGTTGGTAATGACGAGTTTGATGTAAATGTAAGTGAGTGTGTGTGTGTGGATATATATATATAAAAAACATTAAAGCTTAAGCAGGATAAGTGTACAAGGTAATTTATGGTTAACGTGTTGGTTGGAGTTTGATCTCAAGTGCGTGGTGCTCATCACACCATTATGAACTTCATTTTTCCAAAAAAAAAAAAACTAAGCTTGACTATGAAACTGGAAAAATTATTCTATTGGATATTGAGATTTTTCCTTATATTTTATTGTGGAAATCGTGGAAGTTTTTCTAGTAGAATGCAGAGATTTTCTTAAGAAAAAAAGCTTAAAGTGTGCATGACTTAGAAGTTTAAATCTTAGAGAGTCTTATGAAATATGCATGGCCTGATTTTCCGTTTTCAGAAGATTTTTTATTTATATCCAGAAGAAATGTTTTTGTGGTTACTAAAAACACTTAAATTAAATTATTTAGCTCGATGCTTATAAATTCATTATTAGAAGTGCTTCATATATCT
The DNA here is from genome assembly GCA_019395295.1 of Osmanthus fragrans. Lineage (NCBI taxonomy): Eukaryota > Viridiplantae > Streptophyta > Magnoliopsida > Lamiales > Oleaceae > Osmanthus > Osmanthus fragrans. The sequence continues at coordinate 395,448 of JAEDXY010000074.1, read as the reverse complement.
TATAAGATATTTTATGACTTTTGGCCTATACTAGTCAAAGTTGAACGTGTATCACACGTTATTTTGAAATATTTTACGAGTGCTGTAAAAGTAATATTTGATACGAATTTGTTGGGAGGATTTGTTGTGACTCAATCGAACTAAAGAAAATAAAATTTAAGATGTAAATTTAAGAGAAGAAAATAGTACTCTCAAAACTCAACTTCTATGATTTAATTTTTTTGAAATGATGAATTACTACAAATGGGCAACATTTTTATTCTACATTTGGTACATAATAATTAATTTAAAATTTTTAGATACATGAATAGGAATAAATTTATCTATAATAACTCTAGATTTATGTAGGTCATTCATCGAGTCAAGATTAGTGTGAATATTAATTAATTGAGAATTAATAAGCACGAAATTCATATGTGATAAGGATTTCGTACTATTTATTACATATTGATAAATTAAATGTATGGTATTATTGAAATAAATGAATTGTAATAGATTAAAATCGTCCAAAAAATGATTCTTACTTCATGTAATAATTTATGAATAACATGTTGATTGGGGTTTTTATCTCAAGGGGTGTTCATCACCCCATTATGAACTTCACTTTTTCCAAAATTAAAGTGAACTTTGATTGACTATGAAATTGGAAAAATTATTCTATTGGATGTTGAGATTTTTCCTTGTCTTTCATTGTGAAAATCGTGGAAGTTTTTCCACAAATGAAGGTTTTATGCTTCTAATAATCCAAAAGAAATAATTAGCTTTTGGAGACTTCATTGTCTACTAATAAGGATTGTCAGACTTTTATTTACCCTTATCTAACCAAGTCTATTGACGCCATTGCCTATAATTTTGAAAAAGTCAAAAAATGGTGAATTATTTCCTAAGTACAAGGAATTTATATTAAATTTATACAAGAATTCAAATTGGAAGAATCATGCCCATTTATATTTTATTTGTATTCATTTGTATTTTAATCTTGTTCATCCAATTTTTGTGAACCAATTCTTTATGTATTTCTTGTATCTCTATCATGGTTAAAAAATGGTGGTTGGAATGATGCAACAATTTCAAAAATGGGGACCATATATTATGAAAATGGGAATGGAAAATGTGAAAATAATGTCTCCATATGCCAGCTGGCTCAATTCGGAAATACATCTTTGGTGTCCAAAAGACTGAACATAAAATTAAAAAAATCTGCGTTTTGGATTTTGTATCACGTTAATACGACAAAATGCCGTAGAGAAAACGTTAATACGACAAATAAATGTTACTGTATACTTTACAGTAGCAAAATTAGAGAACACGTTATTACATGTGTTTCGCATTTCGGATCGTAGAGAACACGTTATTACATGTGTTGGATTTCGGATCGTAGAGAACACGTTAATACGACAAAATGCAGTAAAGCACATGTTGGGTAAAATTATCAACCACTATCACTGATTATTGGGTATATTTATTACTAACAATGATTATTTCATATAACTAATGGAAATTTCACAACTATAAATGTAAATTTATACAATACATTAGTGCAAAATCATTTACAAAAAAAAAAAAAAAACTCTTTATTGCTAAATCGTTCACAACTATAAATGCAAATGTAAGGACAATATTTAAGCTGTGTTGCCGTTGCAAAGTCTGTTCCATGTTTTCTTTCACCGTTTTTCGCTGAATGTTCGGTTTGTGTTGCCACCAACAACATTCTGATGATGTTGAGTTCAGTAATCACTGGTAGGATTTCCGTCAATGATGATTCACAAAAATTAATGCGTGTTAGTAATTTTTTCCGACTTCAAGAAGAGCTTTTAAATTTTCGTTGGTAATTATCTTTTACTGATGAAAATATATTTCACTGGTAATGAAGAATTGCATATTAGTGATACTGCTATCCTCAAATCGTTCATTTAGATGTTTTCTCCGATTTTCCCAAATTGCTCGAGGCATCTCTACCCTTATCTTAGAATGTTTAACAAGTGTTACTATACAAGACTTTATGAAACACCATTATTTATGAACGTAAGCCTAACAAAACTCAGTAAATCAATAAATAACTGTTTAATTTTTATTTTTTCCTATATTGCAACACCGACTTTCATAAACTGTACAACATGAATTTTGCCGACAGCATAAAAAATATGCAGCGTTCATGCGCCATCCCAACATCAATTTATCCATATATGTCACGTCTATAATTTTCACAACTGTCTTATATCGAACCATCTCATCTAAGCACCTAACGTTTAGAGAATAAACATTTATTGATTTAAATTTAATGTTCAATACACACACTTTCACATGCAAAACGTATTGATTTTTTATTAAAAAAGTACACTATTATGAAACCACATCAGAAGCTATAGGTAAACATAGAATCTATTTACTTGAGCCCCAATGATCCTGAGAAAATGCACTAATGCATAACCGGCCACTCGCAAAGTAATTCTCAACAAAACTTATCAAAAAAGATAGTGAAATAAAGACTGGAGATTTAATAAAGACACCACATTGACTACACTAATCTTCATACGAAATACAAAGCTATAAATCTAAATCTTTGGACAAAAATTTTTCTCTGTGCGAATTGCTATATCAGAAGCAAAAAACATCATATAGAGCATCAGATCAATTAGGGCCGTGTAACTGGAATTTGCTATGGGGTTACCGTATATATTCGGGCTATTATACAGTTACACGAGAAGGTGTCGGACTAAAGCGATTTTCAGCAGGAATCTCGACAAATTCTGAAAGCATTGCTCGAAATTCATCTCCACTCATTGTCTCCTTCTCAAGAAGGACCTCCACTTTCTTATCCATTGCTTCACGGTTGTTCTGGATTTGTGTCAAGGCAATTTCTTTTGCACTATCTGAAATCCTCTTAATGGCAGAATCAATATCTTCAGCAAGTTTCTCTGACATTGAATTCCTCGCCATCATTCTCATGATGGCAGCAGCACTTTGATCCGAGGAGTCCATGAGTGACCATGTGATGTGATCTGGCACATGCCATAATTAGAAGAAACTGTCATTTTTCATAAAGTATTTTATTTTGGCTAGAATTCTTATTTTTGGCAAGTTTGTTATTTTAGGACTCTTTGATATCGTATTTTCCATATTTCTTAGGGTTTATTGCTTTAGTATAAATATGTTTATCTTTCATTGTAAAAAAAGATTTTTAACATTATAAAAATTGAGATTTTTTTCTCCATGGTTTTTCAATGAACTTTCGAACTTATCAAATATTTTGATATATTTGTGGCGTTCAAACCTAGAACTTATCAAAGGATTAGGCACCCTTTATGGCGTTCGCAAATCGAGGTTCGTTAGTTTTGTAATCAAGAGGTCTTTCAAGCTTCGTTTTTATTTGGTTGTTTGGTTCAATAATTTGCGGGTCGAGATCCTATCGTCTACAACTTGAATTTGGACTTTCTCGGCGTTTTCAAATCATTCCGCTAATTCCATGCGATTCTCCTAACCGGGATCTCATCAAGTGGTATCAGAGCTCGGGCTCCAAATTCAGGTTTTATCCTTTTTATTTTGTTTTGAGTTTTTTGTTATTGTTTTTGTGTCCAGTAATATTTTTGAGTCTTTAATCCAAAAATTTCAAAAAAAAATTCAAAAGTTATTTTTGGACTATTTAAAAGTCCAAATTAATTTTCATTTGTTTTGCTGGTTTTCTATTCAAATTCTCAAGTGTAAAAAAATAAATAAATAAATAAATAATTTTGAAAAATAAAAAAAAAATTTATTATAATTTCGAAAATTTTCAGTAGTTTTCAATTTCCTGTTTTTGAATAAATTTTTTTTTTTTTTTAAATGATGTCGAATGATGTGATACGGCGGTTTGACCAATTGTTAGAGGATATATGCGATAGAGTTGATAGACTTGAACGAAGGAGAAGACATCTTGTTGGAGTTGGTGTTGATAAGAGGAATAGGTGTAAAAGGGAGACTAGAGAGTATCGTAGAGAACGTAATGGAATCGAGAAATCGGTAGTGGATGAAACTTGTGTGGTGATGCGTGATCTCCATACTATCAACGTGGATGATGTTGAGCAACTACGAGAGACGATCTTTCAAACTAGATGTCATGTCAACAACAAGGTATGTAGTTTGATTATTAATGGAAGTAGTTGTATCAATATCGTTAGTGCTATGCTTGTCGAGAAACTTGGATTAGCTACAGTAAATCATTCCAAACCTTATAAATTGCGGTGGTTAGGTGAATGTGAAGAGGTTAGGGTATGTGAGCAAGTGTTGATAAGTTTATCAATTGGGAAATACCACGATGAGATGTTATGCGATGTAGTTCCTACGTATGCGGGGCATATACTGCTGGGTAGACAATGACAACATGATAGGAAGGCAAAACATGACGGATTCAAAAATAGGTACAATTTTGCTAAGGATGGGAAGCCTATTATTCTTGCGTCGTTGACACCACAACAGACGTATGAGGATCGACTCAAATTGAGAAGTGAGAGAAAGGGAATTGAGAGAAAATGAAAGTAAGAGCGAAAACGATGGGTTGGTGAGCTCGAGAGAAAATAGTGAGGTGGCTAAGTATGAAGAAAAAAGAGAAAAGCCACAAGAGAGAAAAGAAATGGAGAGTGAAAATGAGAGTAGAGAGATGGTAAAAGAAAGTGAGTCTTCAGAGAGAAAAGAAAAATCAGAAGAGAGCTTACAAGAAAATAAAAGTGAAGCTGAGAGGGTTTTAGTGAGAACTAACAATTCCCTCCCTAGTTTGTTTATTTCTGTATTGCAGGTTTCTAAAGATTTGATCCATAAAATTAATCAACCTTAACTCAGTTTGGAGAATTCTTTAGTACCGAAGAATGATTTTGTGATTCCTGAAGTTGACTTTGTGATTCCCGAGGAGACGAAGGAGTTTCAAGGACGGTAGAAGGAGTTCATATGCGAGGGTTTGAGCAACAAAGATGATCTGATTAAGTTCCTATTACAATACATACATATCTACAAAGTTGATAGGTGCCATGCATTGATCCTCTGGCATGAAAAGAAAAGTTTTCCATTTGATCCAGGTGGTACAGTGATAAAACTAGTGGCAGGTTGATTATCCCCTACGCGATCACAATGTATGGATTCGAGGATGAATCCTTTCGAAGAGAAAGGGGATGATGTGAGCACATACCATAATTAGAAGAAACTGTCATTTTTCATAAAGTATTTTATTTTGGCTAGAATTCTTATTTTTGGTAAGTTTGTTATTTTAGGACTCTTTGATATCGTATTTTCCATATTTCTTAGGGTTTATTGTTTTAGTATAAATAGGTTTATTTTTCATTGTAAAAAAAAGACTTTTAACATTATAAAAATTTAGATTTTTCTCTCCATGGTTCTTCAATGAACTTTCGAACTTATCAAATATTTTGATATATTTGTGGCGTTCAAACCTAGAACTTATCAAAGGATTAGGCACCCTTTGTGGCGTTCTCAAATTGAGGTTCGTTAGTTTTGTAATCAAGAGGTCTTTCAAACTTCGTTCTTGTTTGGTTGTTTGGTTCAATAATTTGCGGGTTGAGATCCTATCGTCTACAACTTGAATTTGGACTTTCTCGGCGTTTTCAAATCATTCCGCCAATTCCATGCGATTCCCCCAACCAGGATCTCATCACCATGGCCCTAGTTCAGACATGCCAAAAGTGACAACCATCTACCAAGGAAACGTAATGTTTTAATAAAACGACCAAGTTAATAATCCAGTAAGTTAATGATTTATTCCAGAATCCTAGACCACAAGGAGTAGAAATAGAATGTTTACCTGCCTGGCCAAACCCGCAATCTGTTGTAAATCACCAGCTGCCCCGGTAGTCACCTCAGGCTCACCAAATATGATTTCTTCAGAAGCGCTTCCACCTAGCCCACCAACAATTCTGGCAAAGAGTTGCTGCCTGGATATCAAGCTAGGGTCATCTGAGGGAATGAACCAGGTCAAACCACAAGCCTGACCACGTGGTACCAAAGTGACCTTTTGAACAGGATCATGCCCTGGAGTTAGCATTCTGCATGACAACACAAGCAAAACTTGGATGATTGTAACTTGATTCTATTAAAAACAAAGAATATAGTATGCAGAACTTGCTTTTGGAAAGAAATCAAGAATCTATACCCTGAAGTATATGAATTGAACTTTCATATTATAAGTAACTCAGGGAGACATGATTGGAAAAAAAAATTAAAAAAAAAAAAAAAAAAAAACAAAATAGCTTTATTCCAGAACACTAGTTAGGGTTAAAAGGCATATTATATAGAACACTAATTAGATGAGCTATGTTTTATGGCTCTGAGTGTTGTGCTGTTAATGGTAGAGATGTTCATAAAATGTATATAGTCCTGTTTGGTATTGATTTTGAGAATCAATTCTCATTTTCAACCACACATTCTTCAATAAAATAATATTTTCCATCACATCAATAACTTTTCCTCCTTTTTCAACCACACATTTCTCATCATATCACTATTCAAAAATCAATTCTTATCCCAAAAATCACTCCCAAACACCCTCTATATCAGAAATGAGGATACTAAGATGGATGCGGATCATAATAATAACATGGATAAGATAAGAAATGAGAAATATATAACACCAAGTGGAGGAGATGCCAAGGACAAAGAAGGAAGACTTTGGTGCTTGGGTCATAATTTGCACCAATTTAAAGAGGCCCTCGTTCGTAAGAGTGATGAGACTTTGGTATAGAAAATTAGGAGAGAATGGTGTAGATTAAAAATTATCTTGGCCTGTAGTGGTTCTAATAATAGTTAACTTAGATCTCTCAGTAGATGTGGATGAACAAACCGGAATGACCAAGAAGGTTTCCTATAGCTGATCCCAAATTTATTTGACGCCAAGTTTGTTGTTGTAGCTAAAGGAAGCATAACTTATAAATGGTTATATTTTAAGTGTGATCACATGCATTCCCAAGTAAAGCATGTTTAATTTCTCATTTTTACTTCTACTATCATAACAGTAGAGTGTTATTTAAATTCCAGATACTAAACTACCACATGCATTAAGCCCAGCCTGTGTTTACCCAAGACAGGAAATAAATTTTTTTTGAGCCTAGTCAATAGTCATAGCAAAATTTTCAAGTACTCAGCCCAGCAAATGTTTGTCCCCGACAAGCATGTAGGTTTGGCCCAGCAAAATGTTCGCTAGGTAAGAAAGACATGATTTGCAATAACTGTAACATAAGGAGCCTAGGGTTTGGCCCTGTTTGTGATAGTAAGACAGCCAGAGAATTTAGTTTACAGCTCACAGTTCACAGACAACAGGAGACAAAAACCACAGCATAAGATTGATTCAAGATTTAACCATTATATCTAAAGAGCAAGACGATAAAAATGCCAAATTGCTAATGTATAAAAAAAAAAATCTATAGATGAACTTCTTTACAGAACTTACCCGCAGATGGCATGGCCTACTTCATGGTATGCTATGAGACTTTTGCTTTTGCCATCTGTCATAACTGTCCCTTCCATTCCGGCTACTATCCTATCAATTGAATCATCAATTTCTTTAGATGAGATTGCAGACTTTCCACGCTGACCCGCCAGAATAGCAGCCTCGTTTAAGAGATTAGCAAGATCTGCTGCACTAAAACCAGGTGTCCTGGCTATCACTTCAAGAGATACATCAGAATCAAACTGCTTATTTCCAGCATGGACCTTTAAGATCTCTGTTCTTCCACAAATATCTGGGACATCAACAGTTACCTGTATGAAGATTAAAAAGTGCATCAGTATGAGAACATTAAAACTACAGGCAGATATAAAATGTATCTTTACCTGTCTATCAAATCTTCCAGGTCTCAACAATGCAGAGTCAAGAATACCTGCACGGTTGGTTGCCGCAATTACAATAATACCAGTGTTCCCTTCAAAATCATCCATTTCCGTCAATAGCTGGTTCAGAGTCTGCTCCCTTTCATTCTTTCCACCACCAATTCCCATTCCTCTTTGACGCCCAACAGCATCAATTTCATCGACAAATACAATGCAGGGAGCATTCTCCTTGGCCTTCTTCAAAAGATCACGGACTCGTTAGGCACCAACACCAACAAACATCTCAACAAACTCGGAACCTGAAATTGAGAAAAATGGAACACCTGCTTCCCAGCAATTGCCTTGGCTAGAAAGTCTTTCCAGTACCTGGAAGACCAACAAGCAGAACTCCCTTAGGGATTCGTGCACCCACAGCAGTAAACCTCTCAGGCTTCTTCAGGAACTCTACAACGCCCATAAAATCTTGCTTTGCTTCATCTACTCCAGCTACACCATCAAATGTTACACTAGTGTTTGGTTCCATCTGGAAAACTTAGCCTTTGATTGACCAAAGGCAAGTGGAAAACCTGGCCCAACAGGACCACACATTCCTCCAGAGGACTGTCTTGAGAGAAGGAAAAGACACCCAATCAAGATAAGAGGGAAGGCCAAGTTTCCAATCAAGTTGAATAAAAGAGAACCAGAGTCCTCTTGAGCATTGTGGGCGGCAAAGTCAATATTCTTTTCTCTGAACTTCTGAAGGAGCTCCTGGCTGAGTCCTGGGAGTTGTACACGACCTCTCTGCACTCGGTTGCCCAACTCTGGAGAGATAGCCTCAACTATTGCTATAATTCCATTTTCAAACAAGTCTACTTTTGTCACCCTATCTTACCCAGATACTCCAAAAATCTCGAATAAGACATCCTTGAGTTAGAAACACTTTGCTCATCAGCAAAAGCTTTTCCATTGCGTAGTAATGCAGGAGCGGCAAGTCCAGCATTTACAAGCATCGATTTTAGAAAGGCTCTCTTCCTTCAGTTGGCCTTTGATCCTACTAGGCTACTGTGACTGTTTTTGACGTCTTACTCAATGATGGAAGCTGCGTCGATGGGAGAAACTGCTTTCCATAAATTTCCTTGCTCAAACTTGTTTGAGTACTGTGTGTAGATAAACCATTTCCCACCACACATGCCGATGTTGCAGCCATTTTAAATTCCTCTGCAAAATATAAACTTTCAAATCCATAAAAATACACAAGGCATACATCACAAGATCATTAATTAAACCTTTCACATTATTTTGCAGATATTGTTATGAAGTTCAATGTCAATGCCAAAATGAAAAGGCACAAAGACACTGTATTTGATTAACCACAAACTTTTGAATGTCAATGCGTCCCCAAAACTATATAAAAAACAATGATCTACAATGCATGGAAAGATAGTTAGAAAAAATATATATATTTCAGATTTTTTCATATTAATCAAGCAACTTACGGCCAACAAAACATTCAAATCGGGGTCAAGTTGTACAATTTAGATTAAATATGCAACAATAATGTACACAATTATTGGATCTCCACCTTAAAATACAAATACAGAAATTCCTCAAAGTTCCCCAGCCCCCAAAAAAATATATATATAAAAATAATAATAATAAATAAATCTCTAGTAATTATTTTTTACTATAATATTAGAAAGGAAAAAAATAAAAAAATAAAAAAAAAAAACCATATAAAAATTAATCAACGTCGATTTCATCTCCCGCTAATTTCATATTACTTGTTCTACTGTTTCAATGACATCAAATTATCAAGCTTTACTAATTCAGCTACAGAACTGAGACTAATTCTTGTGCAAAAAACACCACTAAACGAATAATTAAAACAAATTAACTTCATTACAATGAAATCAAACTAAATTGTGTAATTATTTTAATCTCCAAGTAGTCGAACCCACAAAAAGTCTTGAGATTAAATGACATTAAATATCAATCTTTACCAATTCAGCAACAGAACTGAGCTTAATTCTACGATTAAACAAACAATTTAAAAAATTAACTTCAATAATAACAATAAAAAATAAAATTTAGAAAAATTCTCTACAAATTTCAAAACTTACCTGTATAGAGCTGATCATTCAGAGCGACGAGTGGCTCAGGAAAAGAATTGAACGGTTTTGACTTGTAGAGGAAGTAAAGTATGTTTAAGGGAATGGATGTGATTTGGAAATAGTATACGAGGAATTTTGTTAATTGTATATATTACTCGTGCAAGATTTTTTGCCCTTAGGATTTTGGCATTTTGTGTTAGATTTCAAATAATTTGGGACTTTGCCACTGCGGGCAAATTAGAGATTCATTTGTTTTATTGAACATTGTTTGTAGTGAAGGCAAAAAAATTGAATTGAATAATGCTTAACGTACAGATAAGTTGTCACAGAAGTCTTACAGAATTTCAAAATATTGGCTAAGTGGCTTGAGAAAAAGAGGGAAAACTTAGTATTATGCCTATAACCCGCCAAAAGCTCATTTCATCCCCAAAATGGAAGCCGTAAAACTGAAGTAGAGAAATCAGGTGCTCCACTTATTTTCCGACGACCTGACGAGCACCGGAGCAGATTTCCCGTTCAAGCCACCAGAGCTTTTTCTCGAACAAGCACCGGAGCCAATTTCCCGTTTGAGCGACCGTCATTGTCTTCTCCAAAAACTTTGCTGGAGCAGCTTCTTTCTCCTCTCTAACCACTCTGCCAAAGCTGATTTCCCGTTTGAGCGACCGTCATTTTCTTACTTTGCTGGAGCAGCTTCTTTCTCTTCTCCAACCACTCTGCCAAAGCAACTTTCTCTTCTCCAATGACTCTGCCGGAGCAGCTGATTCCAGTACCCATTCGAGCAACTTCATACGGTAATTGCCCAAATGTATTCTCTATTTGTCGTAGTTGTAGGAGAAGAAAAAGGAGTTGTAATCTCATGCTGTGATTTTGTGGAAGAAAACGTTGTTGTAATCTAATGAGAATCTGACTACAGATCTTTCATCTAATTACTATGTTGGTTTGATTGTTCTTTAAAATACAGTATAAAGTAGTCATCGTAATGCAAGAATAACACAAATGAAAGCGAAACATAAGTCCATCATATAATCCCAGATCAATGGTTTGCACAAGTTTTTCGATAGCAACTACATAGTTTAATATCAACTCCCAGGCTTTCCATACATAATACCATATTTGATTCATGCTTCTAAGATGCAAAACGAAGCCTTCCATGCCTAAATAAAACTTTTCCCCCTTCGGCCAACATACACAAACCATAATGTTTTCCTACTAGCTATCAAGCTTTGCACTTTCCTTTTCCATTCACTTCCGAAGGTGGCGATTTCACTGTGCGTGTGCCGTTTGGAGATCTAGGCACATTTTAAAACGCCAGAGGAGATGGCTGTTGTGGACTGAGGGTCGACGTCGATTTAAGGTAGAGGTTGAGAGGGTCGAAGATGAAGGTTGCGATCTAAAATTGCCCGGGCGGAGGTTGAGAGGGTCGACGGCGATTTAAGGTGGTAGTTGTAGACTTGAAGATGAAGGTGGCGATTTAAAATCGCCGGGCGGAGGTTGAGAGGGTTGACGTCGCTGGAGGAGATGAAGGAGGAATCACCTAGGGTTTCCAATTTCAAATGTCAGTGAATGGGAATGAAATGAAATACGCATGAAGACATTTTGATTTTTCCTTTTTCTTACTCCTCACCTGCCACGTCAGCTGTCACATTATTCTGTAAAACATCTGTGAGAATCATCCTGTACGTATAGCGCGATCGGAATTGAATAATGCTTAACGTACAGATAAGTTGTCACAGAAGTCTTACAGAATTTCAAAATATTGGCTAAGTGGCTTGAGAAAAAGAGGGAAAACTTAGTATTATGCCTATAACCCGCCAAAAGCTCATTTCATCCCCAAAATGGAAGCCGTAAAACTGAAGTAGAGAAATCAGGTGCTCCACTTATTTTCCGACGACCTGACGAGCACCGGAGCAGATTTCCCGTTCAAGCCACCAGAGCTTTTTCTCGAACAAGCACCGGAGCCAATTTCCCGTTTGAGCGACCGTCATTGTCTTCTCCAAAAACTTTGCTGGAGCAGCTTCTTTCTCCTCTCTAACCACTCTGCCAAAGCTGATTTCCCGTTTGAGCGACCGTCATTTTCTTACTTTGCTGGAGCAGCTTCTTTCTCTTCTCCAACCACTCTGCCAAAGCAACTTTCTCTTCTCCAATGACTCTGCCGGAGCAGCTGATTCCAGTACCCATTCGAGCAACTTCATACGGTAATTGCCCAAATGTATTCTCTGTTTGTCGTAGTTGTAGGAGAAGAAAAAGGAGTTGTAATCTCATGCTGTGATTTTGTGGAAGAAAACGTTGTTGTAATCTAATGAGAATCTGACTACAGATCTTTCATCTAATTACTATGTTGGTTTGATTGTTCTTTAAAATACAGTATAAAGTAGTCATCGTAATGCAAGAATAACACAAATGAAAGCGAAACATAAGTCCATCATATAATCCCAGATCAATGGTTTGCACAAGTTTTTCGATAGCAACTACATAGTTTAATATCAACTCCCAGGCTTTCCATACATAATACCATATTTGATTCATGCTTCTAAGATGCAAAACGAAGCCTTCCATGCCTAAATAAAACTTTTCCCCCCTTCGGCCAACATACACAAACCATAATGTTTTCCTACTAGCTATCAAGCTTTGCACTTTCCTTTTCCATTCACTTCCGAAGGTGGCGATTTCACTGTGCGTGTGCCGTTTGGAGATCTAGGCACATTTTAAAACGCCAGAGGAGATGGCTGTTGTGGACTGAGGGTCGACGTCGATTTAAGGTAGAGGTTGAGAGGGTCGAAGATGAAGGTTGCGATCTAAAATTGCCCGGGCGGAGGTTGAGAGGGTCGACGGCGATTTAAGGTGGTAGTTGTAGACTTGAAGATGAAGGTGGCGATTTAAAATCGCCGGGCGGAGGTTGAGAGGGTTGACGTCGCTGGAGGAGATGAAGGAGGAATCACCTAGGGTTTCCAATTTCAAATGTCAGTGAATGGGAATGAAATGAAATACGCATGAAGACATTTTGATTTTTCCTTTTTCTTACTCCTCACCTGCCACGTCAGCTGTCACATTATTCTGTAAAACATCTGTGAGAATCATCCTGTACGTATAGCGCGATCGGAATTGAATAATGCTTAACGTACAGATAAGTTGTCACAGAAGTCTTACAGAATTTCAAAATATTGGCTAAGTGGCTTGAGAAAAAGAGGGAAAACTTAGTATTATGCCTATAACCCGCCAAAAGCTCATTTCATCCCCAAAATGGAAGCCGTAAAACTGAAGTAGAGAAATCAGGTGCTCCACTTATTTTCCGACGACCTGACGAGCACCGGAGCAGATTTCCCGTTCAAGCCACCAGAGCTTTTTCTCGAACAAGCACCGGAGCCAATTTCCCGTTTGAGCGACCGTCATTGTCTTCTCCAAAAACTTTGCTGGAGCAGCTTCTTTCTCCTCTCTAACCACTCTGCCAAAGCTGATTTCCCGTTTGAGCGACCGTCATTTTCTTACTTTGCTGGAGCAGCTTCTTTCTCTTCTCCAACCACTCTGCCAAAGCAACTTTCTCTTCTCCAATGACTCTGCCGGAGCAGCTGATTCCAGTACCCATTCGAGCAACTTCATACGGTAATTGCCCAAATGTATTCTCTGTTTGTCGTAGTTGTAGGAGAAGAAAAAGGAGTTGTAATCTCATGCTGTGATTTTGTGGAAGAAAACGTTGTTGTAATCTAATGAGAATCTGACTACAGATCTTTCATCTAATTACTATGTTGGTTTGATTGTTCTTTAAAATACAGTATAAAGTAGTCATCGTAATGCAAGAATAACACAAATGAAAGCGAAACATAAGTCCATCATATAATCCCAGATCAATGGTTTGCACAAGTTTTTCGATAGCAACTACATAGTTTAATATCAACTCCCAGGCTTTCCATACATAATACCATATTTGATTCATGCTTCTAAGATGCAAAACGAAGCCTTCCATGCCTAAATAAAACTTTTCCCCCTTCGGCCAACATACACAAACCATAATGTTTTCCTACTAGCTATCAAGCTTTGCACTTTCCTTTTCCATTCACTTCCGAAGGTGGCGATTTCACTGTGCGTGTGCCGTTTGGAGATCTAGGCACATTTTAAAACGCCAGAGGAGATGGCTGTTGTGGACTGAGGGTCGACGTCGATTTAAGGTAGAGGTTGAGAGGGTCGAAGATGAAGGTTGCGATCTAAAATTGCCCGGGCGGAGGTTGAGAGGGTCGACGGCGATTTAAGGTGGTAGTTGTAGACTTGAAGATGAAGGTGGCGATTTAAAATCGCCGGGCGGAGGTTGAGAGGGTTGACGTCGCTGGAGGAGATGAAGGAGGAATCACCTAGGGTTTCCAATTTCAAATGTCAGTGAATGGGAATGAAATGAAATACGCATGAAGACATTTTGATTTTTTTCCTTTTTCTTACTCCTCACCTGCCACGTCAGCTGTCACATTATTCTGTAAAACATCTGTGAGAATCATCCTGTACGTATAGCGCGATCGGAATTGAATAATGCTTAACGTACAGATAAGTTGTCACAGAAGTCTTACAGAATTTCAAAATATTGGCTAAGTGGCTTGAGAAAAAGAGGGAAAACTTAGTATTATGCCTATAACCCGCCAAAAGCTCATTTCATCCCCAAAATGGAAGCCGTAAAACTGAAGTAGAGAAATCAGGTGCTCCACTTATTTTCCGACGACCTGACGAGCACCGGAGCAGATTTCCCGTTCAAGCCACCAGAGCTTTTTCTCGAACAAGCACCGGAGCCAATTTCCCGTTTGAGCGACCGTCATTGTCTTCTCCAAAAACTTTGCTGGAGCAGCTTCTTTTTCTCCTCTCTAACCACTCTGCCAAAGCTGATTTCCCGTTTGAGCGACCGTCATTTTCTTACTTTGCTGGAGCAGCTTCTTTCTCTTCTCCAACCACTCTGCCAAAGCAACTTTCTCTTCTCCAATGACTCTGCCGGAGCAGCTGATTCCAGTACCCATTCGAGCAACTTCATACGGTAATTGCCCAAATGTATTCTCTGTTTGTCGTAGTTGTAGGAGAAGAAAAAGGAGTTGTAATCTCATGCTGTGATTTTGTGGAAGAAAACGTTGTTGTAATCTAATGAGAATCTGACTACAGATCTTTCATCTAATTACTATGTTGGTTTGATTGTTCTTTAAAATACAGTATAAAGTAGTCATCGTAATGCAAGAATAACACAAATGAAAGCGAAACATAAGTCCATCATATAATCCCAGATCAATGGTTTGCACAAGTTTTTCGATAGCAACTACATAGTTTAATATCAACTCCCAGGCTTTCCATACATAATACCATATTTGATTCATGCTTCTAAGATGCAAAACGAAGCCTTCCATGCCTAAATAAAACTTTTCCCCCTTCGGCCAACATACACAAACCATAATGTTTTCCTACTAGCTATCAAGCTTTGCACTTTCCTTTTCCATTCACTTCCGAAGGTGGCGATTTCACTGTGCGTGTGCCGTTTGGAGATCTAGGCACATTTTAAAACGCCAGAGGAGATGGCTGTTGTGGACTGAGGGTCGACGTCGATTTAAGGTAGAGGTTGAGAGGGTCGAAGATGAAGGTTGCGATCTAAAATTGCCCGGGCGGAGGTTGAGAGGGTCGACGGCGATTTAAGGTGGTAGTTGTAGACTTGAAGATGAAGGTGGCGATTTAAAATCGCCGGGCGGAGGTTGAGAGGGTTGACGTCGCTGGAGGAGATGAAGGAGGAATCACCTAGGGTTTCCAATTTCAAATGTCAGTGAATGGGAATGAAATGAAATACGCATGAAGACATTTTGATTTTTCCTTTTTCTTACTCCTCACCTGCCACGTCAGCTGTCACATTATTCTGTAAAACATCTGTGAGAATCATCCTGTACGTATAGCGCGATCGGAATTGAATAATGCTTAACGTACAGATAAGTTGTCACAGAAGTCTTACAGAATTTCAAAATATTGGCTAAGTGGCTTGAGAAAAAGAGGGAAAACTTAGTATTATGCCTATAACCCGCCAAAAGCTCATTTCATCCCCAAAATGGAAGCCGTAAAACTGAAGTAGAGAAATCAGGTGCTCCACTTATTTTCCGACGACCTGACGAGCACCGGAGCAGATTTCCCGTTCAAGCCACCAGAGCTTTTTCTCGAACAAGCACCGGAGCCAATTTCCCGTTTGAGCGACCGTCATTGTCTTCTCCAAAAACTTTGCTGGAGCAGCTTCTTTCTCTCTCTCTAACCACTCTGCCAAAGCTGATTTCCCGTTTGAGCGACCGTCATTTTCTTACTTTGCTGGAGCAGCTTCTTTCTCTTCTCCAACCACTCTGCCAAAGCAACTTTCTCTTCTCCAATGACTCTGCCGGAGCAGCTGATTCCAGTACCCATTCGAGCAACTTCATACGGTAATTGCCCAAATGTATTCTCTGTTTGTCGTAGTTGTAGGAGAAGAAAAAGGAGTTGTAATCTCATGCTGTGATTTTGTGGAAGAAAACGTTGTTGTAATCTAATGAGAATCTGACTACAGATCTTTCATCTAATTACTATGTTGGTTTGATTGTTCTTTAAAATACAGTATAAAGTAGTCATCGTAATGCAAGAATAACACAAATGAAAGCGAAACATAAGTCCATCATATAATCCCAGATCAATGGTTTGCACAAGTTTTTCGATAGCAACTACATAGTTTAATATCAACTCCCAGGCTTTCCATACATAATACCATATTTGATTCATGCTTCTAAGATGCAAAACGAAGCCTTCCATGCCTAAATAAAACTTTTCCCCCTTCGGCCAACATACACAAACCATAATGTTTTCCTACTAGCTATCAAGCTTTGCACTTTCCTTTTCCATTCACTTCCGAAGGTGGCGATTTCACTGTGCGTGTGCCGTTTGGAGATCTAGGCACATTTTAAAACGCCAGAGGAGATGGCTGTTGTGGACTGAGGGTCGACGTCGATTTAAGGTAGAGGTTGAGAGGGTCGAAGATGAAGGTTGCGATCTAAAATTGCCCGGGCGGAGGTTGAGAGGGTCGACGGCGATTTAAGGTGGTAGTTGTAGACTTGAAGATGAAGGTGGCGATTTAAAATCGCCGGGCGGAGGTTGAGAGGGTTGACGTCGCTGGAGGAGATGAAGGAGGAATCACCTAGGGTTTCCAATTTCAAATGTCAGTGAATGGGAATGAAATGAAATACGCATGAAGACATTTTGATTTTTCCTTTTTCTTACTCCTCACCTGCCACGTCAGCTGTCACATTATTCTGTAAAACATCTGTGAGAATCATCCTGTACGTATAGCGCGATCGATATGATTATACTCCCAAGACTTTTTAATATTAATTCAATTGAATTTTTTTTATTTTTAATTTCTTAGTTTTAGGATCTAGGATGCAATATCAGTTACATAAACTTTAAATTTAAAATGGTCACCTTTAACAAAGATTTTTACGCTGATGGGAATCTAAATGAACTTTAGGCTATCTCTTAGCCTTTTTACAAATAATTTTCAGCATGTATGATATTTTTCAAATAATTATTAGAAATATATCATGCAACAATAACTTCATAGTTACTTAACCATCAACTTCAAATTAGTTGGTACTCCCCTCTACCATAATATCTATTTTGTGTTAATTTAAAATTTGATGAACTTTAGGTTTCCACCTATGCATATTACAGTCTTTTGACAAATTGTTCTAAAAAAAATAATATCTACTAAATAATTATTAGGAATACATCGTGCAACAACAACGTCGTAGTTTCTCCACATCGAAATCAAATTAGTTTGTACTTCTTCTATTTCATTAGTTCTATTCTGTGTTCATCTAACATTTGATATTTTAAAATATATATGTTTAAATGGATTGACAGGAAATATTCCAAATGATATTGGAAACCTATCGGCAATTAATTACCAACTTTAAATTATTTGGAACTTCTCATTAATTAGATTATTCTGTGTTAATTTAACATTTGATAATTTAAAATTTATATGTTTAAATGAGTTGACAGGAAATATTCCAAACGAAATTGGAAACCTATCAGCACTTGTACATCTAGCTTTGGGGTCCAACAGTTTGACTGGTATGTAATGTTGACGAAAAATCAAAATGAACTTCAGGTTACAATCTTGGCATTTTATACTGTTTTTCACAAAGTTTTTCGAAATGTATGCCATCTTCCAAACATTTATTCGAAATACATCATGCAACAGTAACCCCACGGGTACTTAATTATCGAATTCAAATTAATTGGTACTCCCTTCTACCATAAGATCTATTTTGTGTTAATTTAACATTTGATGAACTTTAGGTTTCCACCTATGCATATTACAGTCTTTTGACAAATTGTTGCCAAATAATATGGTATCTTCCAAATAATTAAATATATTTCAATTTGTTTATTTAGTCCTGACTGATATTTAAAAAAAAAAAACTCTAAATTTAAAATTCTGATATATAACAAAGATTTTAATGTTGATCGAAAATCTTAATGAAATTTAGGTTTCCACATAAGCATTTTACAATTTTTGACAAATGTTTTTCAACATGTATGCACTTTTCAAATAATTATTAGAAATACATCACGTAACAAGAACTTCATAGGTACATCATTATCGAATTCAAATTAGTTTGTACTTCTATTCTTTCATTAGATTTGCTTTGTGCTAATTTAACATTTGATGTTTTAAATTCTATATGTTTAAATGGATTGACAAAAAAATATTCCAAATGAAATTTGAAACCTATTATCGCTTGTATAGCTAGATTTGAGGCTCAACGATTTCACTGGTACATAACTAGCTCTTTGAAATTATTTATATTAAATTTAATGTTCTGAAAAGAGTAAAATGTGACTAGACATCAAGGTTAAGCTTCAGAGTGTTACTAGTCGAAACGGGCTAGGTGATAGGGCCAGCTTCGTGCCTAAATGTACCTTTCAGGACACTTATTAAATCTTTTTCAATTTGTTTATTTACTTTCGTGAAAATGATTTATCTCAAGATTCTAAATTTAAAATTTTCATATACAACAAAGATTTTAAAGTTGATGGAAATCAAAATGAACTTACACTGTTTTTCACAAAGTTTTTCGAAATGTATGCCATCTTCCAAATATTTATTGGAAATACATCATGCAATAGTAACTCCATGGGTACTTAATTATCGAATTCAAATTAGTAGGTACTTCTTCTCTTTCATTAGATCTATTTTGTGTTAATTTAACATTTGATATTTTAAAATCTATATGACTAAATGGATTGACAGGAAATATTCCAAAAGAAATTGGAAACCTATCAGCAATTGAATATCTATTTTTGGATTCCAACCGTTTGAGTGGTATGTAACTACATCTCTTAAACTTATGTTATATATTAAATCAAGTGTTTTAAAAATCGTAAAGCTTGACAAGACGTCAAGGCTAATCTTCTAGCTATTACAAGCCTAAATGGGCCTGCATATAAAAAGCGTAAAGTGTGGCTTGGCGGCAAGGCTCAATGTTGTGCTTAGACAGACTTTTTAAAAGCACAAATTAAATCTATTCAATTTGTTTATTTAGTATCTTGACAAAGATTTATACCACAAGTTTAACTATAAATTTGTCATGTATAACAAAGATTTTTATGCTGGTGGAAAATCTAAACGAACTTTAGGTTTCCACCTATGCATTTTACACTTTTTTGGCAAATGTTTTTCAAATTGTGTGGTACTTATCAAATAATTATTAGAAACACAGCATAATCACTCAAATCATAAGTACCCGAAAGTTGGTAATATTTATTAGAAATACATCATGCAATAGTAACTCCATGGGTACTTAATTATCGAATTCAAATTAGTTTTTTTAATTTTTAATATTAATTGAATTTAGTTTTTTAGTTTTAAATTTCTTAGTTTGAGGACCTAGAATGCATTACCATTATGAAAACTTAAAATTTAAAATGTTCACCTTTAACAAACATTTTTATGCTGATGGGAATCTAGATGAACTATAGGCTATCTCGTAGTCGTTTTACAATCTTTTGACAAATAATTTTAAGCAAGTTTGACATTTTTCAAATAATTATTAGAAATATACCATGTAACAATAACTTCATAGTTACTTAATCATCAACTTCAAATTAGTTGGTATTCCCCTCTTCCATAAGATCTATTTTGTGTTAATTTAACATTTGATAACTTCCACCTATGCATATTATACACTCTTTTGACAAATTGTTTTCAAAATATATGGTATTTTTCATGTAATTATTAAAAATACAGCATAATTACTTTGAATCCAAATTACCCAATATGCTTGAGATGAAGATGGATAATACTAGCGGCTTGTCTCATTATAATGTTTTAGTTAGAACTTGCTAACCTTTTCAAAATTAATTGAATTTATTTATTTTTTTAATTTTTTTCAGTTTGCGGACCTAGGATGCAATTTCAGTTATGAAAGCTCTAAAGTTAAAATTGTCACCTGTAACAAATATTTTTTTACGAGGATTGAAAATTTATATGAATTTTGGGTTACCACTTATTCATTTTACAATGTGTTAGACAATAACTTCATAGTCACTTAATCATCGACTTCAAATTAGTTGGTACTTCCCCTCTTTCATATGATCTATTTTTTGTTAATTTAACATCTAATGAACTTTAGGTTTCCACAAATTCATTTTATGCTCTTTTGACAAATGTTTTTCAAAATGAACGGCATTTTCCAAATAAATATTAGAAATACAGTATAATTACATCAAATCCAAAGTAAATAATATACTTGAGATGAAGATGTATACTGCTAATCATTATACTGTTTAGTTAGTACTCACTAATATTTTAAATATAATTTGAATTTACTTTTTTATTTTTAATTTCTTAGATTGAGGACCTAGGGTGCAGTTTCACTTACGAAAACTCTAAATTTAAATAGTCACCTTTTAAAAGGATTTTTGTAGTGATGGAAAATCTAATGCCCCGTTTGATTCCCATTTTAGGGAAGAAAATGCATTTTAAATAGTGAATTGATGGAGAATGTGTGGTTGAAAATTAAAGAAAAGTTTTGGGTTTACGTGTAATATTATTTTATTGAAGAATGTGTGGTTGAAAAGAAGAGAGAGAAAAATGAATTTTGAGAAAATGGGAATCAAACGGGGGCTAAATGAACTTTAAGCTTACACCTTCACATTTTCAACTCCTTTGACATGTTTATCAGCATTTATGGCATTTGTCAAACAATTAGTAAAAATATATCATACAACATTAACTTATAGTTACTTAATAATTGTACATCATGTCTTTCATAAGATTTTTTTGTGTTAATATAACATTTGATGAACTTTACTTTTCCACCTATCATTTTACACTCTTTCGACATATGTTTTTGAAATGTATGGTAATTTCCAAGTACTTAATATAAATACAATGTTACTACATCAAATCCAAAGTTCCCACGGGGATAAAGATGGATACTGCTAGCGGCTAGCCTCATTATAATGTTTAGTTAGGACCTAGGATGCAATTTAGTTATGAAAACTCTAAATTTAAATGGTCACCTTTAACAAAGATATCTACGCTGATGGAAAATCTAAATGAGCCTTATGCTACCACCTAGTCACTTTATACTCTTTTGACAAATGTTCTTCATCATGTATGGCATTCTTTTAAATAATTATTTGAAATATATCATGCAAAAATAACTTCATAGTTACTTAATCATCGACTTTAAATTAGTTGGTATTTCCTCTCTTTCATAAGATCTGATTTTGTTAATTTAACATTTGTTACTTTAGGTTTTCACCTATGCATGTTACGCTCTACTGACAAATGTATTAAAAAAGAATCGTATTTTCCAAATGAAATTGGAAACCTATTATTACTTGTATGTATAGAATTGAGATGCAATGGTTTCATGGTTTCACCTATGCATGTTACGCTCCTACATTTATTTTATATATTTAATTCAATATTTTAAAAAGTGAAAAGCATGGTTAAATGGGCTAGGCGTAAAAACCAAAGTATGGCAATCATGCACCAAGGTCCATTTTCATGCCTAGACGCTCTTTTTAGGTTACCACCTCGACATTTTACACTCTTTTGACAAATGTTTTTTAGCATGTATGACATTCACCTATTAATTATTGGAAATACAAACATAAAATCCTATGTACCCAATCAACGTGGGATGAAGATGGATACTGCTAGCAGCTTGCCTCATTATAATGTTTAGTCAGTATTTTATAATCTTTTCATTTTTAATTGGATTGTTTTTTTTATTTTGTAGTTTGAGGACCTAGGATGTAATTTTAGTTATTTTTAATGATTTGCTGTTTCTCTGTTAGCTGCAAAGATATTTTGGAGTATTTTGATTAAAATATTAAAAAATTATGATAGTTTTTCTTTACAATTTTTGACATGAAATGCTTTTCATTGGAATTAACGATTTGTTGACCTAGATCGATTATTTGGCATTCGATTGTGGATCAACTAATTATTGATTTTTTAAATTCACAGACATTTTAAAAATTAACACTCTTTTAGGTTTATTCTTTATTATCACCTTGTTTACTAAATAATTAAATATTCTAAATTAATTTATACATTTGCCATTCTAGTATCATTTTTATTTTAATAATATATTTGAATTTTTTATATTTTGATTATATTTAGTCTTTACAAT
This sequence comes from Osmanthus fragrans, assembly GCA_019395295.1. Classification (NCBI taxonomy): domain Eukaryota; kingdom Viridiplantae; phylum Streptophyta; class Magnoliopsida; order Lamiales; family Oleaceae; genus Osmanthus; species Osmanthus fragrans. The sequence goes on along the minus strand of JAEDXY010000074.1, from coordinate 372,875 downwards.
TTCAGTATTATTAATTGATATGAAAATTTAAATATTTTACTTTTGATTTCAATTTTTAATATCCTAAAATGTATTCACAGGAAGCATTCCATATGAAATCGAAAACTCGTTAGTACTTCAATATTTATACTTGGGTTCTAATATCTTAATAGGTACCTAACTACAACTCATTAGTACTTTTGGTATTCATTTTTTTGAGTTGACAAACACAACAATACATGTACAATTCCGCATTCAATTGGCAGTTTATCAAATTTGAAGAAATTGGTCATTCAAAACAACAGTCTTCATGGTCAAATACCTGAATCCATTTTCAATCTCTCCATGTTACAACAACTTTCTTTTACTGACAATAGTATCTCCGACAATCTTCCATCGTTAATTGCCAATGGTCTCCCTAATCTTGAACGTCTTTTTCTTAGTGGCAATCAATTGAGCGGAGAAATTCCTGCCTCTATTTCAAATTTTTCAAAGCTTACTCAGTTGAATCTTGGTGACAACTCCTTCAGCAGACGAGTGCCCATGAATCTTAGGAATTTACATAACCTACAGGTTCTAAGTTTTGGTCATAATCAGTTGACAAAAGATCCTTCAGTGCTTGAATTGGATTTTCTTATTTCATTGCAAAATTGTAGGAAGTTGATACTCATAGCGATGGAAAACAATCCTTTCCACGAAATATTTCCAAAATCCTTGGGTAATTTGTCAACATCCGTTGAACATTTTGAAGCCGGTCATTGTGGTATTAAAGGTATCATTCCGAATGAAATTGGTAATTTGAACAACCTGATCGACTTAGAAATTGGAGGCAATGAATTGACCGGAAGAATTCCTGACACATTGGGTCAATTAAGAAAATTGCAAAAGCTGAAACTCGGTGTCAATAAATTATGGGGGTCAGTATCTGCCAACCTTTGCGATTTGGTACATCTTTATTATCTTGATTTGGGAAATAATCAGCTTTCTCAACAATTACCACAGTGTTTAGGAAATCTTATGTCTTTACGAGAAATTTATTTATTTTTCAACTCATTGACTTCCCCTATCCCATCCACAATGTGGACTAACAAGGATATTCAAATTTTGAGTTTAGTTGACAATTTGCTGAATGGGTCGCTGGCACCAGAAATTGGCAACATTAAGAACATAAGAGACTTAAATCTATCGGGAAATCAATTCTCAGGTGATATTCCAAGCACTATAGGACAACTTCAAAATTTGGAAAATCTAGCATTATCAAACAATCGATTACTTGGTCCTATACCTGAATCGTTTGGTAATCTGATTTCATTGAAAGTATTGAATTTATCGAAGAACAAACTTGACGGTGTAATCCCCAAGTCAATGGAGAAACTTAAGTACCTTGAGTATTTCAATGTTTCATTCAACGAACTCACCGGTGAAATTCCAAATGGAGGGTCTTTTAAGAACTTTACCTCAGATTTTTTCATTGGAAATGGAGAATTGTGTAGAGCATCTCAATTTAAAGTCAAGTCATGCAAAGGTAATACAACTAGAATATCAAACAAAACTAGAGTTTTGAAGTATATTTTACCATCAATTTCGATCGTATTTATTTTGGCTATTACCGTGATTCATTTAATGAGATGCTATAGCAGAAAAACATTTCTTCCAGCTCCGTCTACTTCCCCCATCACCATCAAGAGGATTTCATATTATGAAGTTCTTGATGCTACAAAGATATTTGGTGAAGAGAATTTGATTGGCAAAGGCAGTGTTGGTTCAGTGTACAAGGGAGTATTTTCAGATGGAATGATTGCTGCTATTAAGGTGTTTAACTTAGATTTGGAAGAAGCAAACAATAGTTTTGATTCTGAGTGCCAAATAATGTGCAACATTCGTCATAGAAATCTTGTCAAGGTAATTAGTAGCTGCTCTAACCTTGATCTTAAAGCCTTGATCCTAGAATATATGCCTAATGGAAACCTTACCAAATGGCTATCTTCAAGTAGCTATTTCCTAAATTTAGCTCAAAGTTTGGAAATAATGATAGATGTGGCATCTGCGCTAGAGTATCTACATTATGGGCATCCCTCTCCGATTGTCCATTGTGATTTGAAGCCAAGTAACATACTTTTAGATGAAGATATGGTTGCCCATGATGTAGACTTTGGCATTGCCAAGCTTTTCACTAAAGACCAGAGAATTTCAATTACCAAAACGTTGGGCACCATTGGATATATGGCTCCAGGTAAATGGTTTCTATCATCTAATTGTGTATCTTCGAATGCTAATAGTGTAACCATGTATTACTTATTAGTTCTTCTTTATTTATCCATCTTTTAACATTTCACTAGCTAATTTGATCACACGTTCAAATTTTGTAGAGTATGGATCAAATGGATTAGTATCAACTATGGCACATGTTTATAGCTATGGGATTATGTTGATGGAAACATTTACCAAGAAGAAGCCAACAGATAATATGTTTGTCGGAGAGTTCACAATGAGAAAATGGGTGCTTGAATCATTCCCAGACGGCAACAGCACAGATAGTGGATGTCGATTTAGTGAATGCTGTCGAATATAATATTCGAGCAAAGGAGAGCTGCTTCATATTAATCATGGAACTAGCACTAGAATGCACGACTAATTTGCCCGAGGAGAGGCCCACTGCTAAAGATGTTCTAACAAGGCTCAAGAAGATTAAAACTTAATTTTGTTAAAGCATAACTGAGGTGGGACAAGACAAAAAGGTTTGGTTCTTAATGCGAACAGGAAAAGAAAAATGATTATTTAATCAAAATCTATTTTCTATTTCATTATTACTCTCTAAAGCTAATTATATGTTTCTATTGCAGCAAACTTGGCTATCATTCTGAAGATTTTAAAACACTTTTGGCTTCCATTGTTGTATTGCAGTGTGTGGTAGTTGTTTTGTGGCCCCAAAATCCATAAGTAGAAAACATTTAGAATTTGTGGTGTAATAAAAATGTTTTGGTACTATAAATAATCTTCATCAGGTGAGAATATTGTTATCCTTTTTTCTTTTCATCTTCATTTGCTCTTGACACCAGTCTTTAAATTATTAGTACAAAAAATGATAACATAAGCTAATAAAAGTTGAAAAATACATGAAATTTTCAATCATAGTAAGAAAGGGAAGGAAACAAGATGATAGTAATTCATTTCTGGTAACCAAAATGATACATCATTGTATGAAGTTCTCTAATCACTTAACACTTTGTCGAGTAATCATTTTTGTAAGTTGCCCTTTAAGTAATCACTTGACACTTAGCCGAGTCGCCTCAATTTATAAATTTACACACACTTAACGTTCTCCTGTACACACCTTCCCGATTCTTTTGCACTCATGTCTTCTCTTCTCCAATGGCAATGATACTTTGCAATGGTTGTGAGGGTCAGATTGTCAAATCTGGAGCAGTTCAATCCATGTCCACTTCATGGTGAAAGAGCATGTAGCTAGCTCCCAGGATTCGATACTTGGTGCCACCAAGGCCTTCCTCGCCGATCCTAGTCCTGATAAAGTCAATGTAGGAGTTGTGAGTATTCCATTTGCTTTCTCCCAGAAATTCGGTAGAATTTTTTATTTTTTTTTTTTTTTTTTGCTAGCAGGTGGTAGATCATAAGTGATTTTGATCAACTTTGTTAAGCTGAATTGGAAGTGATTTTAGTTAATTAATCTTGTATTGGAAGCTCAGAATTTGGAATTTTTTGTCTATTAGAAGTCTAACTTTTAATCTGAATTGCCGGTAACACGAACACGTGAGTGTTCTTTTGTTTTCAACTTATTTTTTATTGTGAAGACAAAAAATAAATCATTTTTATGTTGCTCGTTTTCCTTTTTTCTACCATCTTACAGTAATCAATAACTGTCATCTGTGAACCCTTATATTGTACAAGGGAGTCAGTTTTTCTTATGCCTTTATACTTCTAAGAAATGAACTTGATTTTTACACACAGTCGTTCTCCGGATTGTTCATTAGGCCTTCAGTAATAAGATGGATCAAGAGCTAATAATTTGATTTCTCTTGATTTGGTGGACAAATATTCTTTATGCCTTTTTGTAGTTAGTGTAGTAATAATTTGGAGGCAGGGTCCAATCTATTAAGAAATTTCATTGTTATAGCTGCATATTTGTCGACAATGAAGTTAACGGAAAGCTGTATTGATTCTGATATTCAATTTTCCAGTCGATTATTTGATGTTTGAAAGTTAATTTCATTTTTCGTCACTAAAATTCAATTTACTTTCGATGTTAGTCATTGTGTTAGCTCATATTTCTAAATTTGATGTAACTATAGTACGTGAATGTCAAAAATTGACAACTATGTTTTACATTTTCAAGCATGTCATTCAATTACGTGGACTAATAGAGGATCGAGACATAGAATTTAGTAACAAGCTAATTAACATTGAGAACAAATTGAATTTCAATGACTTGTGAGACAAATTAAAGTTGAATGATCTAATTAAGATTTCATCGAAAATTTAGTGATTAAAAATGAAGTTTACTCTATATTTGATAACTTTACTGTATATATCATGTTATCATGTTTGAAAGTTTAAATTGAATAGGATTAGCATTTTATCAAACATTAAATAGGTGGATGGGATTGGTGGAAAGAAAATAAGAAAGCTCATTTGACAAAGCTTTTTTTTTCATTTTTAATCACACTTTTAAACCGCACATTTCATAAGACCGATCGTCTTATAATCTCAAAATGTTTTGTCAAGCATGGCAAAAGTTTAGCTACCGCCTAACACAGTATAAACAACACAAAAAGAAGTGAAAACAACAAATACTAAACAACCCCTCGGGATCTTCTATTCATTAACGAAATATGCTCAGTTTAACATAACACAGTCATTTGTACTACATTTCCACCAAAAAGAATATACAGAAGCGATTAAAACTCGTTTTACTCAGCGAACATACTATACGTTCAAACGTTCCAGTTTACCTGAACAACAAATTTTTATATGCTAACATATTTTTGGGGCGGCAAAAAACCACAGACTATGGCAAAAAACACGTGATCAAAATACGAAGAGCCTTTTGTTTGCTACATACCCACCCATTAACACCACTACGAGTACAATACATTGTAGCGATAATCACGTCTCAGCAGGATGTGGAAAACTCATACTAGCTTGTCTCTGAACATGCTCGGGAATCAGCCAGTAGATCTGTTGAGAATTTACTTAACATGCACAACGGAAAATAACTTATATTTCAATTCCCACCCAAGGATCTGCTTTGTGTTTAGATAGAAACTGTGATAGAAACTATACCTTTCTTTAGATCTGCAAACTCCTTTGTTATCCCTGTAGTTCCAACAATCCTGATCTGTCTCCCACAGCTGTCCAATTGTCCAGCCTCCAACGGTGTCCACACAGAGAACAAATTGAGAGAGAAAATCAGGGTTTCTTTTCTTGTGCTAGCAAGATAATAATGAAAAAAAAATCAACTGTTTTCAAACCCTAGCAGCTTATTTATATAAACTCAAACGAGTTTAGCCCGTCTCTTAAACTTAATCCGATCCAATATTTAATTAATCCAATTAATTAATTCGGGCCTATTAATAAGCAATCTAATTAATTAATTATACAACCCTTGTCAATTAATTAATTGGCGAATCTCAATCTTCTAGTTCTCCTTTTGTGTGTGACCCATTAGGTTCTCAATCACGATACCTAACGACGTGAATTATTATTTTGATCTAATCAAAATCGATCAATCAAAACACCCTTTTAATTTATCACTCATTCACATCCGTCGTCCCAGGTTGACATCTAGCAATGTGTCAAGGCAATACATGTGACGAGAAATGTCACGTGGTATGATAAAATCAAACTCGTTCGTTTATCGTGAAACTATAATCCTTTCGTCAGTATGATCCGATCAATCACGAGATATGGATAAGTGTCAATCTCAATTATCGATCATATCTTTCATTCCACTATTAAGTCAATGTAAGTCGAAAACTCCTTTTCAACTTATGCGTACACCTTGACCAAGGATTTCATTATCAACTTTACTGGATGAAATGCAGATCATAAACTCTTACTATCTAAGAGTGACAAATCCTCTATTGATCATTCACAACCTTCATATGATTCTTGACATACCCGAACAATGCTGTATTAGCGGCCCTTGACAGAGCAACTTCCAGCATCACCAAAGTATGACTGTCCCCACATAAAGTACTATGATGATCTCAAGTCAGGACACTCAGATAGTTATTCATGTGGAATCTCCCAGCGGGTCTCCAATGTTTTGTTCTCTAACAAAACATTCACGTGTTCATTTAAGTGTCACCACACTTTAGCTTGTGAGATCAGCTACTTACTTCACAAGTAAGGAATGACCCACGTGATGGTCTATCCGTAACAATGATATCTGTATCTCGTTATTACTTACGACCATGGATGATTTAAGATTCAATCATATGTAATTTGTATCTCACAATCACAACTCCTTGTGATTAACAGATTACCGAGACTTGAATCTACGAACTCTATTATTTAATATCATAATAGATCTTGCCAAAATAAATTCATTAAACATATATCAAAAGTACTTATGCCCAAAGTTGATTGGACCTAGGGCATAACACTTACAAGATCAACTCAAGTGATGCTCCAACCAACTGCAATCAGGAGAATTTGATGTTAAATAATCAATAACCGCGTGCAATACTCGTACACAAGTTGTTTTAGGCTTTGTTTAGTTTGAAGGTGATGAAGGGTTTCACGTGTGCGCGTCAGTCGCTCATCAACACATCAGCTGAAGACAGTTGATCTCAACAATTTTTCTAAAGCAAATAATATCATAAAAATATCAAGGTCCTATTGGAAAGCATGAAGAGTAGGGTTTATAAATCCCATAAAAGATCCAATACCAAACAATTCTACTTTTATTCAGATTCGATTACATTACAAAATATTATGCAAATTCAAGAAAATTTCTTACAAGATTAAATAAACAGCGCCAGATAGAACAGGTGAACATTACAAAAATGGATAAATGGCAACTGAAACTCCACGGAATAGCACGATTTATAAGAATTCTAGCTCAATTAGTCTCTATACAAGTTCTTTGAACTCAGAAACAAAATAAATGTTCCAGTTAAAATAATGCTCAGGAAATACATTTCTTTTACATATGCAAATTCCAGATCCAGTATCAAGTATAGCATGAAATTTTATCATACAATAGTCAGGTAAATTGAGAGTTATCTCAATATATGGACTAAGTATACTAGTTTTGATTGATCTAATTCTTTGTATCATATAAATTGGTTCTTTGGTTTTATTAACTCTAGGAAATATTTTTTGTTTATCCTCTATAGTTATTTGTAGGGTGTTTTTCTGGATAACATATGGTGATACCTTTTCAAGAAAATTCATTCCAAATAATATTGGGCTAGAATCTTTTCCTTTTCTATAATCTTTATGGATTTTAAGGTTTAATTTAAATTGTTCTCCTTCTCGATCAGTAAAGTTTAGTTTAAGATTAACAAATGTTCTGATTTCATATTTAATTCCATGATAATCCATAAGAGTTATTCCTTGTGGTAGATTTTCTTCAGATAAATAATCCACTAAGTCTGCTCTTATATGGCTGGTACTAGCTCCTGTATTGACAAGGGCTATGATTTCTTCGTAGTTATTTTGATTATTAATATATTCTATTAAAATAAAGAAATTATCTTCCTCACACTTTTTTAGGTCAATATCAATACTATTTCTAGGTAATGTTGAGTAGTTTCTACTAGTAGATGGTCTACTAGAGCTTGCGAGTTCTCTAGTACTGATACTTTTTTGTATTTTTCTACTAGGCATTCTGACTACAAGTTGTTCAGAGGTACTCAAAGTGGCTAATCCTTGGTTTCCTACGTTATTGTCTATTCTTTTAGCTCGTTGATGAAAATCAAGCAATATATCTTGTGGTAAGGAGATATTATTGTCACTTAACATTCTTGGTGATGTAAATTGTGCTAGGTTTCTAAAGTCTTCATGAATTTCTATAAATTTTATTGATTTCTTTTTGGTGTGTAGTTGTAAAAGCATACAAAGCTTTACAATGTAAAGTTACGGCTTTACTTCTAGGTGACATAATTAATCTATCAATTTTGTGATATAAATTTAGTCCTAGACTTAAGTTTTCATCTGATAAAGACATGGCAAATCCAGATCTTATAATGAATATAATGTTCTTATAAACAAGGTTTCTAAAGACCATTCCTAATAGGGCATTCATAGGATCATGAAGTATTCTATTATCCATCAAGTATATTTGTATAGGAATATCCATTCCTTCTCTAAAATATCCTTTAATCATAATTTGGATTCCCCCAATTACTATATTTTTTAATCTATCTCTAGTAGATTTCTTTATATTTGCTAATTCTCTATTAACTCATTCTCTTGTTATAAGAGGTATAGTAATATTGCCTTTAACATTTTCGATATTAATAGGTACTTCATCATACTTGGCAATGTATATTGTTTTGTTAAACCAAGATAGTATAGGTCTTATAAAAACATCTTTATCTCTTAAAAATATTTGTTTTTCTTTTATAACTCCATATCTTTCTTCATCAAACACAACAGTTTGCGAAGTTCCTTCTTCATTATCTAACACAACAGTTTGCGAAATTCCTTCTTCATTATCTAAGTTGGTCTCACTAGTATCAATAATTTCTTAATTCATATAAATCTGTTCATATTTCGGTTCTTCAATTTCTTCTATATCTAGTTCATAGATTGAGTCAGTTTTAGATCATTCGTCTAAATCTTCAATTATCTCATATTCTGAGTCGAATTCTATTTCTTCCATTAATCTAATGGACTTAACATTTTCTCTTCTATTTTTATTAGGACAGTTGGGAGATATATGTTCTATTTCGTTACATGTAAAACATTTACATTTTTTATAAAATTCTTCTTTAAATTTTTTCTGGGGTTTCTTATGTTGGTTAAATTCCATTTTCCAAGATTTTTTCTTCTTAAAATATTTCTTGTGACTCTTAAATCCTCTATTTTTCTTCCAAGGTTTAAGATATTTCTTAAATTTCCTTTTATAATATGGTTTTTTGGATGATTGATGACAATCAAATTGTGGTACTGCTACTATTTCTCCATAACAGCATAAACTAGCTTTCTTACCATGTTTTCTAAATAGGTGTTGGTACATAGATTTTTTGCACCATTCAAATATTTTTCTCTTAGCGAATGAAGTTCTCATTCCTAGAGTATCAGCCTTTTGATTAGGATCTTCCCATTCTATTTTCTTCCAATAAATTTGGTACTCTTCAAATAATTTCTGACCCCATGGTCAGGGCAATTTAAGAAAATATCTATTTAATAATTTTTTATCTTCTTCAGATATATTCCATTCTTTTATGGATTTGGATGCTTTGATATATATTTTTTCGAATTTCTTAGTATATTCATTTAATTCACACATATCACAGATTTTTAATTATTCCATTTCTCTTTCAGTTTGTAAGGTTTTTTGAGTAATCATATCAATTTTAGTTTCAGGTATAACTTCTCCTAAGAGTAGATGTCTAAAGAAATTTTCTATTCGTTTTAAAATCTCTTTAAAATTTTCAGCATCTAAACTTTCATTACTATCTATGGTAGTTGTAGATTTTTCTCCATATTAGATTTGATTTTTGGTTTCTTCAGAAGTTCTTTTCCAGATGTCTGAAATAATTCCTCTAAAGGTGTGGATTATAAAATTATAAGCTTGAATGGTATTCTATTTATGAAAAGCAACAGCTCAATCAATAGTTTTTGCCCAAGAATCAATAACTTCGCTTTTATTATTGCTATCATCAATATATAACCATATTCCTGTTGTAGGAATTGGTTCAGTAAATAATCTAACAGGATTATTATTTCTAAGATGTATAGACTTGGTTGCAATAGTTTTTGGACCTTTTCTAAAATTAAAACTTTCTCGCTCATTAGTTATTCCATGTTCTCTTATCCATTCCAAATTTCAGTCATCAGATTCATCTTGAATCCAATCAGTAGTAACATTAGTTACACTAGTTTCTCCAACTAACGGCTCGACTTGTTCATTTAAAGGTGGAGTATTAATTTCAGTAGTCTTCTCTTTAGGTGGATGATCATTTATATATATATATATATATATATATATATATATATATATATATATTCTCAATTTGGATAGCTAATTGTTCTAGACTTTGTTTATAAGCTTCTAATTCTTCTTCAATAGCTTCAAAAAATTTAGTTTCTAATTCTTCTATAACATATACAGGTAAATGTGGTTCAATTGAGGCATAAGAATTATTTTTAAGTTTTAATTCTTTAAATTTTGATTCAATTTGTTTATATATAATTTTTGGTCCAATTTTAATAATATCATTTACAATTTTTAAATTTGATTCAATATTTTTCACATGAGTTATGATGTCTTGATTTATCATATCGATTTTTTTTAAAGGTAAAGCATAATTATCATATTATTCTAAAAATTGATTTATAATAATATCTTCTTCTTCATATTCGGGAGATTCATCTACTAAAATTTGTAATGCTTTATTTTTTACTTCAATTAACTGTTGAGAATTATTTATTTTTTTATCTCTTCACTTAGAGATTTAAATTTGCTACTTAAATTTGTTGCTAACTCTTGTAATTTAATTCTATTAGTATTAGTTAAAATAGCAACATTTTATAATTCTTCTAAAATTAGTTTATCTTTTCTATCCATTCTAGAAAATATTTCTAAAGTTCTAAAAATTTTCTTCAAATTCGTTACTAGGCTTTGATACCAGTTTTGTGAAAAGGCGAAAGCGTTAAAATAGATCAAAAATATTTTGAGGACTAAATTGAAAATCTTTTATATTAAGATGACAATGGGTGCAATTTTTATGTTTGAGGGTAATTTAGGTAGATAGTAATGTAAAAAATGGTCAATGGCCATTTTGGAAAATTGGCTGGCTCAACCGGCTACTTGCCACTAATTCCTCGATATTAAACTAGCTCAATTGGGTAAAATTGGGCTTATTTGGCCTTTGGGAGCACATAAGGGTATCTCGAATGGACATCCAAAACACCATTTTGCATTATAAGCCTTCACTGTTACACCATAGTTTGTTGTACCAATTTTGCCTCTCTCTTCTTAAAGGTATTGATATTGATTAGCGGTGTTTGTGACATTTTTGTTATATATTTTTTATTAGGATTATGCTACTTGTACAACTTTTTTATACAACTTTCTCTTACAACCACTCACATGGGGAGGGGTCCCACAGTGAATAAAAAAATTCACTGTGAGTGATTGTAAGAGAAAGTTGTACAAGTAGCATTACCCTTTTTATTAAAATAAATAAATAAATAATTCATTAATTAAATTTATTATTTTTAATAATATAATCAATTATAATTTAAGGATTTTTTTAATTTAACGTAATTATTTATAATAAATTAATAATATAATCAATAATTTTCGTCAATTTAACATAATAAAAAAAACAATTGAATAATTTAGTAATCAATAATAATTCAATATTTTCATTAATTTAACGTAATTATTTATTTAGTAAATTACGTATTTGTAAAATAAATAAATTCTCAAATATATATAAATTGTTAAAAATCAAAAAAAAAATGAAGAGAATGATAAAATACTGTTAATTTGATGTAAGCTTTGATGTAATGAGTTGGAGATGATTTTTAATTTGATACAAAATTTGGTGTAAAATATTGTAAAATTTACCTCAAATTTTGACGCAGCATTGGAGAATGTATAAGGCCAAACTTATACTTGGTGGAAAATAAATGAAAGGAAAAAAAAAAAAAGAAAAAAAAAAGCATATATAAGAATTTAATTATGATCCATTTCAAAACTAAGAAATAAGATTTAAAACTTCATTAATCAAATATTATTAAATTTTATATTAGAAATAATTAATTAAAAAATATTTTATTAATTAAATATATTAATGTCACAAATCTATACATTTGATCACAAATTATAGAATTTATTGGTTACAAATTATTTCTCGTTCAGAAATCAAATATTTTATTTATCATAAATTATTTCCCGATCATAAATCAAAAAATTTATATGTCACAAATCAAAAAATTTATAGATTACAATTTATTCATTGATCACAAAATCAAAACTTTTATAGGTTACAACTCATTTATTGATCTCAAATCACAAATTTTATAGATCAAAATTCATTTAACGATCATAAATTATTAAATTAATTGGTCATATTTATAAATTTAGTCACGGTCACACATTCTTAAAGATTACGAGTCTGTTTGGTTTACATTAAAATCTGATTTTAATTTAATTCAAAGTCAAACAATCAATATTAACCGCATATTTCATGAGTCTCAAAACTTTTCAACCATATATTTCAAAAACTTCTATTACAATCTACTAAAAATATAATTTTAATCGCTACCAAACGTATATCATTTGCTAATAAAAAATTAACAATTTATAGATCACAATACCCAAATAATTGTTCACAAACACCCTTCCCACGCCTCCCTCCATGCCCACCCCACTCCATTGCACCGCCCACGACCTTGTCACCAACATCACTACCACTATTGCTAGCTCCACCACCAACAAAAACAACCCAAATCCCAAACACCACCAAAACACTAAAACAACCACCACCACTCTAACACCCAAAAAATGCCACCACCACTTATCGCTTCACCATTTGAGCCCACAACCGCACTGCACCGTACCGCACCATACCATCGAGCAGCAACAATCAACACCCCCCACAAAATCTTTTGGAACCAACGTCATGCAGCACCACCATCTGCACCTACCACTGCGCAATGACAAAAAAAACCCATCCACCACCACAACAATTCCATAGCATCTATTTTGGAAAAATCGAACTCAAGAAAAAAAAAAGAATAACATATTTGGTGGTACCAAGGCAGATGCATGACGTCGATACTCCTCGTAGCGACGATGAGCGTCATAGTCGTGATACGTGTCCACAATTCACAAAGCCCAGCCATGCAAAACAACCAGTCATGCAACTGATTCCAATAATTGTTGTTATCATCCGAAGTGAACACGTAGGGTAGACTTAGTCTATTTTAATCCATTTGTTTGTTCCATTTAATAAGCCATGCAGTTCTTATCGTTAGCTTCAGTAGGATAAAATTGTTTTCTCATTATTAGCATAATTTGTTATTCTTTCTAGCATTGTAAGACTACTATAAATAGCAGTAGTTGTCTTCAATAAAGGTATGCAATTAACAGTTCAATTATTCATTTCGTCTTCTCCATTCATTCTCTATTAACTTTATCTTCTATATTTATTCTCTGTTAAATTTCACCATATCAGTGGTATCAGAGCGTGGTTCTGACGATGGACACTCGTGGGAAAACTAATATGGAATTTCGCAATGAGGTGATCGAAGCTTTGGCTCGGCATGAGTCCAATTTTGACCAAATTAATGTTGCTCTACGGACTGTATTAAAGGAGTTACAAGCCTTAAGAGTCTCTAACCCCACTAGCCAGGATGATGTTAACCCATTTTACCCAGGGAAAACCTCACATTCTCCAAATGTTGTGCGATCCCACATCTCTAACGACCATCATCACCATCTCAAGCTCCACTTTCCAAAGTTCAATGGTGAGGACCCAAGTGGTTGGGTTTATAAGGCAAAAAAATACTTTTATTTTCAAAATATTGCTTGTGACCAACAAGTCCAGCTCAACTTTTTCCAGCTAGAGGGCATCGCCTTACAATGGCATCGGTGGTTAACGAAATTTCAGGGACTACTGACTTGGGAAGAGTTCACCAAAGCAGCCCTTCTCCGTTTTGGACCAACTGATTATGAAGATTCATCGGAAGCTCTAACTCGGCTTAGACAAACATCAACTGTGGCAACTTACTAGGAAGCTTTCCCACCGAGTCGATGGCTTGCCTGAAAATTTTCTCATTGGTTGTTTCATTGTAGGACTTCAAGATGACAATCGCCTAGATGTCAAAATTAAACAACCCAACACCTTGGCTGATACGATAGGAGTAGCCCAACTAACTGAGAAATTAAATCAATTACAAAAGAAAACAAGTCAACCACTTCACCTCCAACCAACTTCAGTGGCCCCAAAGATGAACAACCATCCAACAGCTGGTATGCTAGGCCCTCCATCGAACCAGTGTGTGAGTCCAAATTCATATACTGCTCCGACAACATTCCGTTGAATCACCAATCAAGAGGGACGAGAACGTCGAGAGAAGGGATTATGTTATTATTGTAACGAGAAGTTCATCCTGGTCATCGCTGTGAATGACCACAATTAGTCATGATTAAAGATTCATTTCATCTAAGCTCAACTGATGATGACTGTGCTCAACAAGAACTAGAGAATGAAGAGGCCATGCAGAAATTTCTTTTCATGTGATTGTCGGGACCAATCATCCACAAACAATAGGCTTCATGGGCAAATTGAAAAATAAAAACATAAATGTGCTGATAGACAGCGGCAGCATTCATAACTTCATCGATCAAGCTAAGTTACTAAGTACGGGTTACCTGTGATTCAGGACAAGAAGTTTCAAGTGATGGTGGCCAATCGAGAGAAAATAGAATGTGCACAGTGTCAGGCGCTTCCCATCACCATCCAAGGCTATTCCATCACATCACACTACTATGTTCTTCCAGTTGCAGCATGCAAACTAGTTTTGGGGGTACAATGGCTTGAAACTCTTGGGCCTATCGAGACGGATTACAAGAAACTAACAATGACCTTCAAAGTTGGAGGGGTTCTCCACACTTTTCAAGGATTGAAGAATGTCGGAATTGAAGCTTTATCGGACAAAGAATTCAACAACTTACAAGGTATTGGGCTTTTTTTCCAAATCACTCCCTTTGTTGTTAGCTCCCACCCCAACTCATATCCCCCTGACATGGCCCGTCTCCTAGCTGACTTTTCTCAAGTATTCAAACCACCCACCAGCCTACCCCAAAGCAGTCACATGATCATCGCATCCCATTATAGCTAAACACAAGACCTATAAGTATACGACCATATCAATATACTCATTACCAAAAAACTGAAATAGAGAGGATGGTGAAGGACCTTTTACAAGCATGTTTGATAAGGCCTAGTAGCTGCCCATTCTCATCACCAGTTCTATTAGTGAAAAACGCAGATGTCAGTTGGCGATTATGCATAGACAATCGAATTCTAAACAACATGACACGCAAAGATATATACCTAATTCCGGTGATTGGCAAGCTTCTGGATGAGCTTCAAGGAGCTAAATTCTTCTCCAAATTAGATTTATGGTCGAACTATCACCAAAGTCGAGTACAAGATCAAGATATTTCGAAAACGGCTTTTCAAATGCATGAGGGGCATTATAAATTCATCGTGATGCCATTCGGTCTTACCAACGCTCTTGCAACCTTCCAAAGTCTCATGAATGACCTTTTCCTTCCTCATCTTCGGAAGTTCATTTAGGCATTTTTCGATGATATTCTGGTGTACTCACATTCTTGGGAAGATCATCTCTCACATCTACGAACAGTTTTAACAATCTTATAAACTAATAGTTTGGTTGCAAAAGAATCAAAATACTAGTTCG
This sequence comes from Osmanthus fragrans, assembly GCA_019395295.1. Taxonomy (NCBI): domain Eukaryota; kingdom Viridiplantae; phylum Streptophyta; class Magnoliopsida; order Lamiales; family Oleaceae; genus Osmanthus; species Osmanthus fragrans. The sequence goes on along the minus strand of JAEDXY010000074.1, from coordinate 357,263 downwards.
GAGTTTCGCAAGTCGACTATTTAGGCAACATTATTTCAGAGCAAGGGGTGACAGTTGACCCGACCAAATTACAAGCAATACTTGAGTGGCCTATGCTAACAATGACAAAAGGAATACAGGGTTCATGGGTTTAGCAGGAATAATAGGAAGTTCATCTGTCATTTTGGTTGCATAGCTGCTCCTCCAAATCAACTTTTGTCCAAGGATGGATTCAAATGGAATGAGGCCACCGAACTAGCCTTCAAACAATTAAAAGCGGCGTTGACATCACCACCAGTTCTGTATCTTCCTGATTTTTCTCAACGATTTGTAATTAAATGTGATGTAAGTGGAATCGGAATTGGCGCTATAATTTCCCAACACAATCGACCTATAGCTTATTTCAGTGAGCATTTGAAAGGATCATCTCTAGCGTTGTCTACCTACGAGAAAGAAATGTTAGCTATCGTCAAAGCCATCCGAACATGGCGTCCTTATTTACTCGGAAAACCATTTACAGTTCGCACTGACCAAAAAAGTCTCAAATACTCGTTGGAGCAATGGATCACTACCCCAACGCAAACTCGATGGCTTCTAAAGATACTTGGTTATGATTATGAAATTGAGTATAAAAAGGGTACCGAAAACCAAGCTGCGGATTCTTTATAACGTGTAGTTGAGTTTCAATTTTTATCAATCTCAATGCCACATGCAGACTGGTGGCCAATACTACAGCAAGAAGTTCTATGAGATCCCTTCTATAAGGACTTGCTTAAAACACCCTCACTGGAGTGTGGTTCAAAAATGACAAAGTCTGCTTGAGTCCCACCTCAACTTTAACTCAAAAGGTAATTTAGGAGAACCACTCATCACCCACAGGTGGGCATTTCGGGTTTCATAAAACTCTCTTTCATATTAAGCACAATTTCATCTGGTCTAACATGTGTCGGTCAGTGAAAAAATTCTTGCAACAATATGATATCTGCCAATGATACAAAACTGATTGTATGAAGCCTGTCGGGTTACTTCAACCACTATCTATCCCTGCTCGCATGTGGACTGATGTTTTCATTGATTTTATCGAAAGATTACCACTGTCTAATAGACATATTGTCATCATGGTAATCATCGATCGATTAACAAAGTATGCCCACTCGAAAATGGCTTGAATGGATTCCATGGGCTGAATTTAGCTATAACACATCAATCCATTCCTCCACCAAAATAACACCCTTCGAGGCTGTTTATGGCATTCCACCCCCAAACCTCCTAACTTATGTTCCAGGCACTTCGCACGTCCAAGTCGTTGATGAGTACCTGCATGACCGCGATGCCATTTTACGTGAGTTACGTCACAATTGTTTGCTAGCCCGAGATCGAATGAAATGTTAGAAAGATCAAAAGCAACATGAAGCTTCTTTCGTTGGCAGAGACTGTGTATCTAAAAATTCAGCCATATCGACAGACTTTCGTAGCTTTTCGAGGATCCATCAAACTTGCCCCCAATTTTCTTGGTCCCTATCAAATTATTGAGAAGATTGGTACAGTAGCATATAGATTGTCTCTCCCTCCTAGTTCTCAAATTCATAATGTGTTCCATGTTAGTTTGTTACGGAAGCATTTGGGGTCCAGTCATTCAGGCTTCTCCTCATCTTCCGCCAGTTAGAGATGATTCTACTATCCTTCCACAACTTGAAGTAATCCTGGACCGTCGTGTCCTTCGTAAAGGTAAATATCGCCCAAAGTCGGAGGTCCTAGTTAAATGGAAAGGAGCACCAGTAGAGGACGCAGCCTGGGAAAATGAGTAGCGCTTTGCCAGGTCCCATCCTAAATTTATCCTTGCGGACAAGAATCCTTAAAGGGTGAGGAATGATAAGTGTCCACAATTCACAAAGCCTAGTCGTGCAACTGATTCCAATAATTGTTGTTATCATCTAAAGTGAACACGTGGGGATGGACTTAGTCTATTTTAATCAGTTTGTTTGTTCCATTTAATAAGCCATGCAGTTTTTATCTTTAGCTTCAAAAGGATAAAGTTGTTTCCTCATTATTAGCATAATTTGTTATTCTTTCTAGCATTGTAAGACTACTATAAATAGAAGTCATTGTCTTCAATAAAGGTATGCAATTAACACATCAATTATTCCTTCCGTCTTTTCTATTCATTCTCTATTAACATTATCTTCTATATTTCTTCTCTGTTAAATTCAACCAATCACGTCACTGCTACGCGGCGCTCCTACGCAGCTACGGGGCGGTGCCTACGACGGATTGTGATGATGGTTTCTCCGATACAAGCGACGGCGATGACAACAACGAAGGGGACATGTGGTGTTCGTAGTCAGAAGGGAAGAGCGAGAGAGATTAGAGAGAAAGTGATTTATTAGAGAGAATGTGTGTTAGAGTGATAAACTTCACTAGGGTCATCACTCGACCCCATAGCCACATTCGCCTAACCTCTCATCTCATCTTTCCTTTTATTATCATTCTTAGGACAGTCTATTTCACCATGTCCAAATTCACCACGGTTAAAAATACGTATTATTTTTCGCACTTGCCTTAGACCTATACATGCCATCAATACCAAATAATGACCACAAGCAAAGTAAGGACATAATTCACATAGAATAGTCAAACGAACTTTCCTAATGTCACATGCAATTCTAACAGTGTAGAAAAATAATGGTAACAAATTCATAAAGAATTTATAGCACGTAATTAACAAATAATTCCTAGGTTTAGCAACAGGCAATGATTACCTCTTCACGGTAACCCCAATCCTAAAGTCACCCCACACGATGACTTCTAATGCGAAAAATAAATTACTCTACACAATAATTTTAACTGTAATAATAACAAGGAAAGAATACGATACTGAGCGGACAACATCTGAAGGTCCGTAAATATCGAGAGTTGCGAATTCACTACTTTAGGACCGTCGTCATTCGTCCTAAAGTCTCTAGCAACCGCGGCAACACGAAACGACATCCGGCACCCGAATGTCAAAGGGCAAAATCGTCCAACTTTCACTGTATTGCTCGAAACTGAAATCCGACAACACCGTAGGGTCCGTCTCGTCTTCGGGAAAATTCTGTCTTTTGGAGTCATCGCCTGATTCCGGTCGACGCGCCGGCAAAGCCCTCGCCGGAGTTGACTCGCCGGCTCCGGCCCCGCCGCCGGAAAATTTTTAGTTACCCATTCTGGATCACCTTCACCTGCACAGTCCAACGGTGGTGTCCGTTTTTCCATCCGATCACTGGTTTGGCCGGAAAACGCAAAAACAGGTCCGGCCAGAATTTTTCAAAACTGGACAGATTTCTTTTTCAATTTCCAGGTCTGATTTCAGCATTCTCCAACCCCTTTTTCACCCAAAAAATCACAGATTTCTCAACCAACCAAGCTCTGATACCAATTTGTGAGTGTTTTAATGTTCCTACACGTGAACCAATCAACAATGTAAGTATTAAACACAATTAAATGCAAGAATCAATCCAAACAATCAAGAAAAAATGAGCAAGAAGATGAAGAATGAAGAAAACAATAATCCCCTTTTGCTAGGCTCAGAAAATAACGATCCAACACCACAAAGGTAACACCAACAACTGATTTTCGGAGTCCAAGATATACACCAAGTATATGGGCACACAAAGGCAAGAAAAGAGAGCTTCAAAGGCACAAAGCAATGAGTTTCTCAAGAGCACAAAGCAAGGGACGGTTTTAGGGTTTTGTTGGTTGGTTTTGGTAGGGTTTTTAGGTCTCTTTTATAGGTGAGGAGGGGGAAAACGAATTTCCAATATATCCTACCAAATCTTAAGGGATTGATATCAAAAGGGATAAGGTAGGTTACCAAAGTTAGGGATAGTGTATATCTCTAACTACCAAGTCCATCCTTTTGATTAGGTATTGAGCACCTAGCCCTAATAGGCCGATTCCCTCGAAATACCCAACTTAATTGGGTTACTACAATTGTGGTGTGGATCGTTAATTCATATTTCAATCCCGGGCTTAAAGCCTATGAAACGAAACGGGTCACGATTTTTCATCATCGCCTAGGAGGTTGTTTGGGCATCACAAAAATGCCTAACAACCTCCACCTTGATGCCAGAACAACCTGCAAGTTAGATAAGATAACAAAATACCTTAAGGAAAGAGACTTACAAGTTTGTACCAATGTTTAGAAGATCAAGGCAACTTCTAAACTTTACCAGTGGGAGCACCTTAGTTCCCATATCTGCAGGATTGTACTCTGAAAGGATTTTCTCAAGTTTTACCAGTTCTTGAGAAACCATATCTCTAATGAAATGCAATCTAACATCTATATGTTTAGTACGTTCATGAAAGACAGGATTTTTGCATAAGTGAATAGCAGATTGACTATCAGAATATATTGTCACATCATTATCAAGAACACCTAGTTCATTCAACATACCTTTAAACCACATAGATTCTTTAAAGGCTTCAGTAGCAGCAATATATTCAGATTCAGTAGTGGATAATGCAACAACATGTTGAAGTTGTGATTTCCAACTAATACATGATTCACACAAAGTAAACACATAGGAAGATGTAGATTTCCTATTATCTCTATCACCAGCATAATTAGCATCAGTAAAGCCTTTCAATTTTACTCCTTTAGTACTAGACTTATATATTAAGCCAACATTGCATGTTCCTTTCAAATACTTAAACAACCATTTCAAAGCTTCCCAATGCATGGGACCAGGGTTTGACATATACCTGCTAAGTGTACTAACAGTAAAAGCTAAATCAGGTCTAGTACACACCATTAAATACATCACAGAACCAATGGCATTCGAATATGGAACATTTTTCATATATTCCTCTTCCTCTTCATTAGCAGGTGATTGTTCCTTAGATAACACAAAGTGATTGCCCAAAGGCAATGAAACAGGTTTACATTCATTCATGCCAAACTTTTTCAAGATTTTCATAATGTATGGAGCTTGATGCAAAAGCAATAATGAATTTGATCTATCTCTTTTAATCTCCATGCCTAAGATCCTTTTAGCATTTCCTAGATCTTTCATATCAAATTCATTACTCAAAGTAGTTTTTATATCCTTTAACAACTTTAAGTTGGGACCAATCAAAAGCATATCATCCACGTATAACAACAGAAACACATAGTTATCATTTATACTGCCTTGATAGTACAAGCAATGATCAAAATCACTCCTTTTAAAACCAATTGTTTGAATAAACGAATCAAAACGTTTGTACCACTGTCTAGGAGATTGTTTTAAACCATACAGAGAGCGTTTTAGAAAACACACATGATTAGGCTTTTGTTTATTTTCAAAACCCTTAGGTTGATCCATAAAAATCTTTTCAACAAGTTCACCATGCAGAAAAGCAGTTTTAACATCAAGTTGTTCAAGTTCCCAATTATAATGCGCAACTAATGCAAGCATAGTCCTAATTGTGGTATACTTAACAACTGGAGAAAAGATTTCATTATAATCTATCCCTTCCTTTTGTGTGTAACCTTTGGCTACAAGTCTAGCCTTAAACCTTAAATCCTCTCCTTTGGTAATTCCCTCCTTAACTTTAAAAACCCATTTACACCCAACAATAGACTTGTCTTTAGGTCTTGGGACTAACTCCCATGTTTGATTTTTATCGAGGGAATTTATTTCTTCTTTCATAGCTTTCACCCAATTCTCAGATTGTTCACTCCTCAAGGCTTCTTCATACGTGTTTGGTTCCCTATCCACTAGTTCTTCATAACTAGTATAAGCAAGCTCAAAATCAGATTCTAATCTTTGAGGCACCCTATGAGTTCTCCTAACTCTATCTCTAGCTAAATGGTAATCAGCTAGGGGGTTTTGTTCTCCTTGGTATTCCTCTACAATCTCATCTCTCTCAGAATTTTCATCCTGACCATTTTCTAACTCAGAATTTTGATGCTCCACCTCAATTGAGGTGGTGGGGGTTTGAACACTTACAGGTCTTATATCCTCTCGGAATTCCTCACTAGTGTTTTCTTGCTGTTTTTCTCTCAAGGTGTCATTCTCCAATTTTAGACACGGCATATCAGACTCATTAAATGTAACATCACGACTTACGATGATCTTAACTCCAGGTTGACTTCTATCCCAAAGCCTATACCCTTTAACTCCTTCGGGGTATCCTAAGAAAACATATTTCCTAGCTCTAGGTTCTAATTTTCCCTCATTTTGATGAGAGAAAGCAGCACAGCCAAAAGTTTTCAACATAGTATAGTCAGCACATTTACCATACCATTTTTCATACGGAGTATCACCATTTAATGCAGTAGAAGGTGTCTTATTAATCAAATAACATGCAGTTACAACAGCTTCACCCCAAAACGATTTAGGAATACCAGAACTCAACATCATACATCTAACTTTGTCAAGTAAAGTACGATTCATACGTTCAGCCACCCCGTTCTGTTGAGGTGTATAAGGAACAGTTTTATGTCTAGTAATTCCACATTTTGCACACATATCATCAAAATCTCTATTACAGAATTCCAGGCCATTATCAGTTCTTAGATATTTTACCTTTTTGCCAGTTTGAGTTTCAACTTGCAATTTCCATATTTTTGAAAGCATTAAAAGTTTCAGTTTTATCCTTTAACAGATAAACCCATACTCTACGAGAGTAATCATCAATTATGGACAAAAAATATCTATTACCACCCATTGTAGGATTAGTAGCAGGCCCCCATAAATCTGTATGAATGTATTCCAAAACTTTAGAAGTTTTATGTGTGCCAGATGAGAAAGATAACCTATGATGTTTACCAAGCACACAGTGGTCACAGAAAGGCATATTAGACACACAGTCTTTTCCAAATACACCTTTATCATTTAGCAGTTTAAGTCCTTTAATACTTATGTGAGCTAATCTATTGTGCCACTTGTGTGTATCATCAGTGTTGGTCAAATTTATAGAGGAAACAGAATTGTTAACAGTCTCAGCATTGGTCACATAGATACCGTTTCTTTTAATACCTTTAAAGGTGACAAGAGAACCCTTAATCATTTTTAACATGCTGTTTCCAATTTTACCAGAGAACCCATCAGTTTCTAAAGCTCCTACTGAAATAAGATTCCTAGCCATTTCAGGAATATATCTGACTCCATGTAATTTAACCACATAACCAGTGTCAAATTTTAACGTGATATCACCAATTCCAACAATTTTATATGCATCATTATTGCATAAAATAGCATGACCACTTTCAGACTCTTGCAAATTTTCAAACCAAGTTTTGTGTGATGAAACATGGAATGATGCACCAGAATCAAGTATCCATTCATGCACGTGTGATTTCATTGTCAAATTTACTTCAGTAGGATCAGAGTTCAATAACACATAAACTTCACAGTGTTCATTAGAAGAAGTAACAACATTAGCCTCATCTAGAACCTTTTCCTTTGGTTTGTTTTTCTCAGCATAACAATCTTTAATGAAATGTCCAGTTTTACCGCACCCATAACATTTCCTACCTTTAGGTTTACCTTTTGGCCTAGATAGACTCCTATTTTTCTTTTTACCACCAAATGCATATCCACTTTGGTTATCACGAGTCCTAGATTGAGACCTACCTCTCATCATATGGACCTCACCATTTTTTCTCTCGACTCTCTCGGCTCGTATTTTCATATCTTTACTTCTTAACGAGTCTATGACAATTTCAAGGGTTAAAGTATCTCTCCCGTATTTAATAGCATTTTTAACATCTCTATAGGTGTCGGGAATAGCATTCAACAAAATAATAGCCTTATATTCTTCAGATACTTTTTCACCACAATTAGTGATGTCTTGCACAAGTTTATTGAAAACATCCAAATTGTCATCAAGGTCTTTTGAAGAATCAATTTTGAAACTAAAAAAGCTTTCGAGTAGAAAAAGTTTGTTTGGAGTAGACCTTGACACATAAAGTTCCTCCAATTTTTCCCAAAATTCTTTGGTAGTTTTTAACTTACCAACTTTTCTTAAAACAGCATCAGACAGGTGTAAAATAATAGAAGTATATGCCAATTCATCCAAATTTTCTTTTTCTTCAGCAGTTAAGGTTGCAGAAAAAGAATCATCAATAGCTTTTGAAACTTTTTGTTGAACAAGAATACCTTTCATTTTTTGTTGCCAAATAGAAAAGTCCCCTTTACCATTAAAGATACCCAAATCAAAGTGATGTGCCGACATCTTACCAAAAAATGCACAGAACACAAATTCAAACTTGTAAAAGTCACAGGTCACACAGATTACACAGAGTAACAAAATTCCTATGGTTTCACAGTAATACTCTATTCTAGAACCCCAGGATTCCGTGAGAATCAGGTTCTCAGGTCAAGGGAAGAAACTAGAATAGGAGGCTCGGGTACAATTCTAAAATGATAAGAGATAACGCAACGACGTTCAACACATTAAGCTAACGATAATAAACAAATAATTTCACTTAGAAATTAAACAGGTAATCCTAGGTTCTAGCAACAATCAATGGTTACCAAGCAATGGCAACCCCCAAACCTATGTGATCACCCCACACGATGATCTGCTAGTACGATAATGTAAAGATTTCAGCCAATTTACCAGAGCGGACCACTTCTGAGGTCCGTAAATTGGAGAGATGCGAATTTACTGCTTTAGGGCCGCAATCTTGGCCTAAAGTAATTCAGTAAATATTCAGAAGTTCTGACCGGCAATCCACCAGGGGCAAAATCGTCCAACTTTTTCTACAGTACCTGAAATCGAAAACTAAAAACACAGAAATGTTAGAAATAGAAAATTGAAGATTCTGTCTGAAGGAAACTTCCCCGGATTCCTCCGCCGTGAGCCGCACGCGCCGATGCCGTCTTCCCCACGCGCAGCCGGCGTTGACCGACGCGCCGGTGGTCCTGAATCTCCTCCGCCTGCACGTCCCGAATCCGGTGTCCGTTTGTCCAAAAGGTTTCTGGTTTGTCCAGAAATCGAGATTGCAGGTTCGGTTTTTTGAAAAAATTCTCCTGTTCTTCGCGTTTCTGTTGCAGCTTCGGTTTCTGATCCGTTTGGTCGATTCCACCAGCTCTGATACCATTTGTAGCGGAACACTCGAGAAACCTTTGATTCGGGCTCAGAAATCAATCAAACGAACACCATCCGACCTCGGCTCGACCCAAAGCTTCTCTACGCCTTGGTTGCCTCTTTACCTTTCTGGTTGCTCTTCTTCTAATACCCACAAAGGACACTAGTTCATCCCCACAAAGGAGACTATGGTGGTGGTGTTTGCAAGCTACAAATGGAGGAAGGGGAAGGAGATAACAATGGTAGAATCTCTCTCAATTCACCTCACTAGTCGGCTGCCCTTTCCCTCTCTCTCTCACGGCTGCCTCTCTTCTCTCCTTTCTCGGCTGCCTCCCTCTCTTGCAATATCACACACAAATAACTAGGATTTCTACCATATAAATAGGCTAGGTTTAGGGTTTAAGTTTGGGCCAAGACTCACCTTAAATGGGCCAACACAAAACTCCAATTAACTAACTATAAATGGGCTAATAATATTATTATCCAACCCAACCAAACTTCGGCCCTTCCAAGGTGTATTAATTGTTTCCGAGTCGAGCCGTAACTTTTGGTGTCGATAACATATCCGACATCGATTTTTCATCATCGCCCGGATTATTGGGTATCAAAAAACCCAACAATTTGTGAATAATAAAACTTCCTCTCTATTTTTATAATATTGATATAGGGTGCTATGTAATTTTCACTAAATGTAAACTTATAAAAAACATTATTTTTTAAATAAAAAAAGGTTTAAAAATATAAAGCCTTTGTTTGATTCTCATTATTTCTAAAATATATTTCTATATTCTTTTTAACTATACATTTTTTTTAGTAAAATAATATTACAGGTAAATAAAATAAAATAAAATCTTTATTTTTAAAGCACACATTCTCCATTAATCTATTATTTCAAAATACATTCTTAGCCAAAAAAAAAGGGCTCAAGATTAGCTTTTGTTTGGTTTAGCTCAAAAAAAAAAAATATATATATATATATATAATTATCAAAATTAACAATTAATTTTAACCACACATTTTATAAGACACACAATGTTATTGAATTTTTAACTTTATTTCATTAACTTTTATTAAAATCTACTAAAAAATTATTTTTAAACAAAATCAAAATAGGATCTTAGAAAGAAGAATTATTTAAACTTTTACATGGTTTTAGACTTAGCAAACAACTCTTTAGTTACTTGAAGGTAGATTTCCTCGACAAACACAGTAAACCTTCTCTTGCTTGAATGTAAGGCCCTGCTTGATTGACATATATGCCATGAACAATGTCACATTTGAGGAAAATATATTTTACTTTGGCCGTTAGATTGCAACGTAGAAATGAAAAATATTTTTCAAGGTACAATCGCTTTAAACTTATTTTCAACAAATTTCATAGAAAATATTTTCATATGGTTTAGGTGGTTTTTTATCTTCCAACTTACATGGAAAATATTTCCCTTTTCACTTTTACTATCAAACAGACCCTAAGAGTGAATTCGGATTTAGATTTGTATTGTATCTCTATCGAATCATTTATATATTTGAAAATTTTAACTATATAAAAAAATTGCGAGGTAACAATATAAAGAGTTTTTTTTTTTTTTTTTTTTTTTTTTTTTTTTGAGGCCATATAATCAAAATTTAAGTGTATAAAAATATTGCAATTCACGTTATACCATAAAAATTATTACAATATAAAATCATGCAAACATAGATTATTTAAATTCATAATAAACCAATATTAAACTTAAGTTACAGTTTATTTGAAAATGTAATTAACAATAAATAACTCAAGTTGGATCAAATTCATGATTTTTTAAGAATAATTTTACTCCTCCTACTCAATGACTGGAGCAATTGTATTTCAGCATAGGACGAAATTTCATTTATGCAAAACAGTCGATCACGTAGGAATTAATACTATCAAACTGAATATAAATGTCTTTGCGCATCGTATAATAATTTATATGGAAATTCATTCAGAACTGATCATGTGATTTTCAGGGCCTGAGGCGAACTCCGTAAATTAGGCTCCTCAATGATAGAAAACAAAATTTTACTTTTACATATTACAGTGTTTATTTAATATTTAAATATATATATATATATATATATATATATATATATATATATATATATATTATTTGGGCCAAAAAGGACCCCATTATATTTTGGGTTTGGGGTATGACCTCATCTGCCTCTATTCATATTCGGCCCTGAATTCATTAAAAAGTCATGGTCTTCATAAAGTTAGCAGTTTTCAAATAAATGATAAGAATTATTCTACGAATAAGTCACTTTTACTATCACTTTACAGAACTGTAAATGAGACTTTCACCTCGTACGGTTCCACGTTCAATTCTTTCGAATTCATTGGATCATTTTCTGCGTTCGAGAAATTTCTCCCTTCTTCCATTATATCTTGAAGAGTAACTAGGACCGTTTAATCACTTTGTCATGTTCAAATTGAACACTTTCCATTTTTGATTATTTTCAAAGGAAAAGATTATTATCTTTACCAAACATATGCGAATCCAATCACAATCCTATAATAACAACAAGAGATCTTTCTCGATCAATCCCTTTGCCCCTTCATTCTTCGAGAATCAAAATGATTCATTTCAAGTTTGAATTTGTTCATTTTAAATCTTGGCTAAGAAAGGGTACAAATATTAGATGAATGGTCAGCTTGACATTACTTTTACTTTACATGGAAGAATTATTGAAGAAAGTTAACCTAATTTTTAAAAGATATTCTTATTCCATAATTTTCTTTCTTTTTTTTCTAGAAAAAATCACATTAGATTAACTTCTTTTAAAACTTTTTCTAACGAAAGGAAGTACTTTCATAAAATTAGTCAAATGGATCCAAAAGTTATTTTTGAGTCTGAAATGTTTCTTTTTATTTTTCAAAAATCATGCCAAACGATTTCGAAATAATAAAAATCTTCGATCAAAAGTTTTTTAAACTAAAGACATAAACATTGTAAAAAATAACAGGTTCTACCATTGTAGGGCCCAATACTGTTCGAAAGAAGAGTTTGACCCTGACTCAGAAGGAACGCTAGCTATATGCTTATTCAAATTTTTGAAATTCTTATTTTTAAACCTCGATTGTAGAAATAACAATTCTTGACCAATTGAAACGAACTAAATTCACAACCTTTTAAGTTTAAAAAAAAGTTCTAAATCATTAAACATCCAAATAAAATTCCATCATATTTGAATTTCTTCGTTCACATCCTTTCACTTTTTCAACAGAATAATGTGTTTAACTTCAAAATTAGCCCATGTTTCAACTCATTTTTAACCACAAATTTCATTAGACTCATAATTTTTATCAAATTTTCAATTATACATTTCATGAACTTCTATAAAAAATTTAACAAAATTAAACAGAGACTTAAGTTGTTTAATTTTTTAAATTTTAAATTTTATTTTTTTGGCGGTTTAAAATAAAAGTATCAAAATATAACTTTTTCTCATCAAAATAGATAATTATATTTTTTTACTGTCAAAATGGATTAAACAATATTAATGTGTGTTAAAACTTAAAAAGAAGAAGGGAAAAAAAGTAGAATTTTATTTATTACATAATATATCAAACACGTACTTAAATATCTTGTTTTGATTTTGTATTTATACCATGGATTGAGAAGATGGCGCCCGTGGTAGTACAGGGCCCATGTGGTCCCGTACACCCAACAGGTCCTTATAAGTATTTGGAGTTGTCGATCCTTGTTGATTTCCATTGACATGATCTATTTGAGGCACAACCATGTTACATAAACATTAAAGTTGACATAAAATTTGACATAATGCTACGTGTCATCTTATTATTGGACATTTAAAATATAATTAATTTTTTCATCTAATCATCTACTACCACATGCAATTATGTCAAATTTTCTGTCAAATCCTTTTAACAAAACAGCTTTATTCTTTGAGGTATAGTCTATATTTGACCACATTATATGTATATAAATAATTATGTATACATATCTATCATTTAACACTAACTAAACTAATATTGTAATATCAATGATATTAAATAGCGTTACTCTAACTCCAACTGATCAATATTACCTAAAATAAAAAAATCTCACACGTTCCTTAGTCAAAATGTCTCTAAAATAACAATGTCATATATATTCTTGTAGACTTGGTAGGAATGGATAGTAGAGTATCATCTTGCAAATTAATCCAAATATTGATCTGAGAAAAGTAAAAGTCAATGGTAAAATGCCTGGTCTGTACTTTTTTATTCTTAATACTTATTTAAAATATATATTTTTCTCTTACTTTTTAATTACACATTTTTTTAATAAAATAATATTACACGTAAATTTAATTTTTTTAATCACATATTTTTCAAAAAATTACTCTTCGAAAATTTTGATTTGGATTAAAATATAATTTTAATCTAAGTTAAATTCAAATAATTAATATTAATCATATCTTTCATAAATTCCATAACTTTTTAATCATACATTTCAAAATTTTTTGTATCACAATATACTAAAAAACTTAATTTTAATTTTAATTAAAATTTAATTTTAATTTTAACTGAGCTCAAACACGAACTTAAATTATTATTTTTAAGCTTACCCAAAGGCCAAAACTGTGGACAATGCCACGTAAAAGTTTCGACATTTTCTCAAGGAAAAGGTCATTGTTTTCAGGATCTTTAACTTTAAAATCAAACATATAATCACAGCCGTCAACTCTCCATCCGTGGACGTTCAAGACGCATGGAACTCTAGTGGATGTTATTTGTATGTGCAATGCTACACGAATCGTAAGAGTGATCACAGAAGTGATCACATGTGAATGTAGAAAAAAATATTATTTTATTTACATGAAACCCACACTCTCATATACGATTATCTATGTGGTCATTCATACAAGTATAGTAGTATTTTTCTATTTGTACAATTTGAAGTGGACCCCACAATTATTTGGCCTTTCTCATCACTACACACGTGGACGGTCCACATTCTAAGATCTGCGTTATGAAACTCGGCGGAAAAAATTGCACAATTGGTCTCGAACTCATTGTATCAGCAGTAAGTCAGTCTCTAATATTTGAAAAGAGTAAATTAGTCCTATACCTTTCAGAAACTCATAAATTTATTTCATGTTGCTCATATCACTTCAATTTATTTTACCTTGACCATCCACTTACATTTTTAAATTAGCTTGACTATTCAATTTGTAATCATAATCAAAACCTATCGTCGGTCTCAATGTGTGACCAAACATTTTAATTTGTGCCAACATAAAAAAATTTAGAGTGAGTAAATTAAGGTCGTAAATATTTTTAAATATACTGCTAAATTTATTGTTAATTTAGCATCAAAACAGGCTCTAGATAACACATTTCACCAGCCAGTTGGAAGTAACTTGGGCCATGGTTCCAAACAAAACTATCAAACTGAAATAAAAAATATACATTACCTGTTAAATTGAAACAAATCAATATTGAATTAATACCATGAGATATACATACATGTAAGTTGTTTGACCAACAACAATTTTTTTTTCTTATAGTTAGTTGACATGTAAGATGTTTGACCACTACTGATTTTTGTTTCCTTATAATTAGTTGCATAATTAATCATACAATTTTTCATTAAATTATCACATCACATTGCTCACATTTAACTTTAGGATTGTTTCTGAACTAGAATTTGGGTTCAAATTCAAAGCGAGACTTAATTCTATGAGAGTCACACGAGAATTTAGTTAAAATTAATTAAGTTTCTATTTCTTCCACGAAGCTCAACTATGCAATCATATTAAAAAGTTATTAAGAGCATCATCTTTTAAATTTTAAAGACAGCTTATACTGAAATAATAAGACTAGGGACCAGCCCCCAGGACACATCTTCAAGTGGTAAAAAGAGAAGATGGAGAAATTCAACTTTACTTGAGACTGCTGCGTCAAAAGTTCGAATCCTGAAGAGTTAAACCCCTTGGACAGGGTAAAAAAAATGCTAAAAAATAGGGGGCTGAGGTGCCCTGTTTTTAACCCTATTTTTTGTAGCAGGGTTCAATTCTGAAATGTGGATTAGGCTCTTGGATAAGTCCAAGTGTACAAACAACCTTCCACCCTGTACCCTTGGAGGCATAACCTGCGATTTACCTCTTTTACCAAGGTTCAGGGCAGGACAGGTGAGGACGCCAGTAATATGGCGTAATCCCAAAAAAAAAATAAGACTAGGGACCAATCGTGCAATTTTTTCAAACTCAGCCGACAAGGATCTTATCACGAGTTAGTCATTAGCTAATTAATCTACTTTATCCTTCCTTTGCCACTTGCTTGTGCTCTCAAATCTCACACTTCTTACTTCACTTCAGCTTTGCAGACTCTCTCTACACTCTCTTCTCTCTCGTGTGGGAAAATGGGCTCTGTTTCGTTAAAAATAGGAGATGGAACAGCAAGATTCAAGAGGGCATCAGTATGTTCCTCGGCGGTTAATCTACTGATGCTTTTTTCTGTAATAATCACAAATCTTTTTGCTTTTTATGCATTCACATACTCGCCAAAGGAACTTCACCACCATCACAATCACAAAGATATATCTATAATTTCAGAGAAAGTGTCCATAATCCTACGAGAGATTGAATCTTCAAAGAAAAAGTTAGCCCAGATGGAGAAAGAGCTCTTAGGCTTTGATACCATTGATTTATCGAAACCCAATATTCCAAACGAGTTGAAAATTTTCTTGGATCACCGTGAGCTACCATTGGGGAAAGATTCAAGAACTGGGATCACTGAAATGGTGGCATCTGTGGGCCATTTTTGTGGGAAATCTGAGGATTTGTTGTCTCAGTACATGAATTACAAAGTCAATGGACTTTGCCCTGATGATTGGAGCCTTGGGCAAAAGTTGATCCAGAGTGGATGCGAGCCTTTACCAAGAAGGAGGTGCTTTGCAAAGACTATTCCAAAGGTGGGTTTGCAGTCTTTTCCTTCTTCACTATGGAAAAATGTAAGTGAAAAGATTTATAGTTGGAGTGGTATTGGATGCAAGAATTTGTCTTGTTTAAATAGTAAGAAATTGAATAGAGATTGTGCTGGTTGTTTTGATATAGTTAATGGTTATGAAACCCAAAGATATGTTAAGACAAGAGGCAAGAATGATTTCCTTATTGATGATGTTTTGGCAATGGGAAGTGGTGGGATTAGGGTTGGTTTTGATATTGGGGGTGGGTCGGGAACTTTTGCTGCAAGAATGGCTGAGAGAAATGTGACGGTGGTGACTTGCACTTTGAATATTGATGCACCTTTTAATGAATTCATTGCTGCAAGAGGGATTTTCCCTTTGTATTTGAGTTTCGATCATAGGTTCCCATTTTATGATAACGTGTTCGATTTAGTTCATGGGGGGAGCGGACTGGATGTCGGTGGCCGGCCAGAGAAATTGGAGTTCTTGATGTTTGATATCGACCGGATCCTAAGGGCCGGAGGATTGTTTTGGTTAGACAACTTTTATTGTTCCAATGAGGATAAGAAAAAGGATCTCACTCTGTTGATCGAAAGATTTGGATATAAAAAACTCAAATGGGTTGTGGGAGAGAAAATAAATGGTTCTGGGAAATCTGAGGTTTATTTGTCTGCTGTTCTACAGAAACCTGTAAGAGTATGATTATAATGATTTTCTCCTGAGAAATTTTCAGGAGCTAAGGATACTGTTGCAACATTAGTTTTGTTGTCACACACAATAGAATTTTTCTCAGTTCATTACTTGACATTGGCAAGTTTGCCAATTCCTTTCTACTGCTGAATAAAGGGGCACTGTTTGTCTTGGAACCAGAAACAGCACCATAGGTTGATAGAGTTGCGCTCTTGATCTGAATTTTTTCCTCGGTAAAGTTAGATTTATATCTCTCTCTGTTATGTTAGTCAAATATTTAGATAACACACAATTGAACAAGGATAAGATCATTTTGGGTTCTGTGGTTTATTAACTGCATATTTGAATTTGTCGTGTTAGAATGAGCTAATTATTGGCAAATCTTGATTTCAAGCTGGAAATTTCCCTGTTTAAATATGATTACTGCAACCGTGTTTCTGTATTATTAGAATGATAGAACATTGTTTGTTTTGGAATGGACTTCCGCAGTTGTTATTGCCTTTCTTAGTGCTGGGATACTTATATTAACTAGAATTTATTTTCTCGTTGTTTGAGACAATATTCTGCCATTGAGTGTGTTTGGCCATATGATCCCGCAATAGACAAGATCAAAGGTTTAGCTGGATCTGATGCTCAAGTCAGAAGCTGGAAGGATTATGATAATATGAATAACTAGAGTAATCTAGTAAAAAGAGTTATGTAGTATGGAGTTTTTTTGTCCTCTCTTTTTTAGGCTGTTCGCAAAAATATTGGTGCTTTAAGCTGGTGGTTAATTGACCACATTCTCCCACTTTTTTCTATGTTTAGTAAGTCAGGTTTTTGAGCTAGACAATGAACAATCAACACTAGGAGTGGATTGTTTGAGAAGGGAGTGGGTGCAGTGCCAACCCTCATATTTTGGGGGCCTTATGCCAACTTCAAATATGAGGTCCTATTGAAGAAAAATTATCGTATTCTTACTTGAGTATTCTTATAGAGAGTTTTAATTTAATTATGAAGAATATAATACATACAACTAAGCCCCAAAATTTGAAGAGGAAAATAATAAAATGTCAAATTTCAACATGCTATACAAATTATAAGTGAAGTTTGGCATACAGAATTATAATGCAATGACAAAAGGGCCTGTTCGTTTCTTTTATCATTTTCTCACAGTAACTATTTAAAACAAAATTGAATATGCATTTGAGGGATTTATGTACAAAATTGGATAATGTTGACTGCAAGAGATAGTATAACAAAATAATGAAAATGAGGACCAAATACAAGTGAGCTTCTAATTTTATATTCATTCATACTAAATTAACTTACAGATAAGAAGTATGTACACGGATAAAGAATTATTAGATTCAATGTACCTTTAACAAGCATTAAAAAAGGCTATCATCATGAGATCAAAGAAAAACAATAATAATAACAGTCTATGTATTCTGTAATATATGTTTTGAAGATAAGGGAAAAAAAAAGAAATTTGTAAGATTGTAATAATGAAAGTGAGACCACACCAATCTGATAAATTAAATCTTCAAAATTCTAATTCAAATTGAGATAATTCATTTTTTATTGGGTTGAAAAAACTATGGTGGGTTTTCGTTGGATGTGGAATTTGAAGAGACAGAGACAAAGAGACCTTTTAAGAAAAGATAAATGATGTTTGGAAGATAAATGGTCAAATTACTTATAGAGAGAGAGAGAGAGAGAGAGAGTAATGTATGTGATATATTTATATGATAAATAAATGTAAGTGATAAGTTTTATTCCATTTATATTTTTTCTAAAGATTTTTTGTATTTTCAATTTTTATTAATTTCTTGTGTTTGCATATTGATAATTGTATTTTAAAGAATTTCATAACTATAATTTTCCTTTTTCTTCAACCAACCAATTAACCTTCTATAATTTGGGACCCTCATCAAAGTGGGGCCTTAGGCAATCGCTTACCTCGCCTATGGTCAGGGCCACCGCTGAGTGGGTGTTGAGTCCTCAATATTCTTAGTTTTAAAGAATGTATATATATTTTGTTGTCATTACAGAAAATTTTCTTCAGTCCAGTCTCTTACTTCCATATGAGCCTGCAAAATAAACGAGTGTCAAAGGATGTGCCAGATTGCTTCTGAAAGTAGCCTATGATGCTCAAGTCAAGAGCCAGCACATGATTATATGAATATAACCATAGTAATAAAGTACAAGGAGTTATGTAGTATGAATTTCACATAATCCTGTTTTACCATGTTTACTTGGGGGGGGGGGGGGGGGGGGGGGGGGGGGGGGGGGGGGGGGGGGGGGGGGGGGGGGGGGTGGGGGGGGGGGGGGGGGGGGGGGGGGGGGGGGTTCATGAGCTAGAAAATGGACAATGAACACTAGAAGTCGAATGTTTTAGAAGGGAGTGGGTGGTAAGTCCTCAACAGTCGTACATGACATTTGATTTGAAAATGGACATTTTTATTTTTATTTTTTGCAATACAGAGTTGATTTATTCTACATCTGAGATGGGCGTATTTTTCTCTGTACTGTAGCACTACTTTAATATATTCCGATAGGGGACTGGGACATCAACTAGGAAGGGAAACACGAACAAGGGTGAAGAAGACCATTGCGGTGTCTTTGTAAGATCATGCTCAAGAACCTACTTCTTCGGAAGAGTCTAACTTTTACTTGAAAAATGTACTTACACACTTTTTTAAAGCTTAAGTAAACATGATCATCTCTGTATAATCAAAGTTTATCATCATAGCTTGTGCATTCTAATGCTCATTGATTTGTTGTTGCACTCCTTTATCAAAATCATGTTGCATTCCGCTTTCTTGGTTCGATTCCTAGGTCTTCCCTTAGTTTTCTACTTTTCTTGATTGTTTCATTCAGTGTTGTCTTACATATAATCGAGAAACATTGATTTGGTGCATCCCACACTAATTAATTCATGTCTAATAGCCATTAGTACATATTGTCTCATATCCACTATTAGCTATTAGAAAACATTTATTCGTTGTTTTGAATATTTTAAATTTTACTTCTATTCATTTTGAAGCTATACGGGTAATGGTGCACGAATACTTTGGCTTCTGAATATATTTAGGTGTTACTTTTTCCCCTGCAAAATCAAGATAATTTTATTATTGGTGAATGTTACTGAGTTCCCTTAAGTACACGTTTCATCTATGACTCCTGTGATTCCTTAAACCCATGTGCATGGCCTATCATTGATCCACTTTGAATCATGCTGATAAAACTAGGCTTTAGTTCTTGTTGAATTTTTTGAAATGATCCTATTTTAATGGTCAAAGTGAAAAATCGTCCACTTATAATTAACTTTATTTTATTTTTAAAAAGGCCTTCTCTAGACATCAAATATCTGATATAACCTCATTAAAAATGGTTTTCAGGAGGTTATTTTGTTTTCCTTATCCTTCGCCAGTGTCCCTAGTGCCCCCAATCCCACCTGAACTCAGGAGCTTAGGTGTCTCCTCTCGTTTTGCTACTTGGGAAACTCCTGGGCAAAGGGAAGATGAATAGGGGCAAGGGGGACGATATAGACGAGGGGGAAAAGTATGGGGAGATACTTGGGAGGGGGAGCGGGATTTGCACAGGGATAAGGATATGATATAAGGTGGTGGAAAAGAATTGTTCAATTCTTGAATGGTTAACATTCTGGATTAAGGGATATGATGACTGAAGTAGTGAGTTCAATTTCTCCAGTGTTCTTTACACTCTGTGACTATTTCTTATTATGGCTGAATGAGGAAGAAAATTGACTTAGATTTATCTCGTGCTCTATACTTACATATTTCAAAATGTACTTGCCCAAATCCATACTTGCAAGGGATCGAACTCTTTACTTAGGCATACTAAAGATCCAAGCCATAGAATTTTTTCAATTCTGACACAAGGTACTTCCAAAAATTCATGATCTGGATGTGAATGAGTCGAATTACTTTGGATCTACATTGGATCTCACCTAAATCGCCAGTAGAAAAAAACCCATAATCCCTTGGGGTTATTCATTTTAGGGTTGTTCCAAGTTTTGAATTGCCTTTCGTCACAGCTTGAGATTTAGTTCCATCTTCTGGTTTTACCAACAGACTGCATGTGTACCATGTTGTCTAATCTTGTTCAGTGTGTTGCTAATGTGGGGATTGCAAATTGAGTTTTGCTTGATGTGGCGCCCCCCTATTGGTGTGGGGTTCGTGATGTGGCACCCCTGGATGGCCAGGGCCACATTCAAGTAGCTTCATTGTTGCAAACTAGCGATTTCCTTGTCTGTTGGACTTATTCTATCGCATGTCCACATTTCTAGTAGTTCTGAATCGTCGGAAGTGAAAACTATGCCGCAAAGCATTCATCTCATCTTACAAATGGGAGGAACAAAAGTGTAAACCTATAAAAGTGGGATAGGTCATCCAGGCCCGGATGGAACTAGACACTTTATCATTATGTTGGAAAATATCAGGAGGTGGACACGTTGTCCTAAAATCGATATTTGCTCCCTCTCAATTTATGAAATGCTTTCGGAACTCCTTGTAAATAGCTCTAGCGTATTAATCAAGCCTTATACTAAGTTTGCGAAAAGCACAACAAAAACCCGGGAAAGGATCAAAAAAACTTCGAAAATCTGCATTTTAGGTTTTCGAATTGGAGGATGCTAGAGGTACTTTCTATAATCTATAGAGGGGCGGCCATGTGGCCTTTAAGTGAACCATATAGTAATATATTATGTATATATAGATTTTTCCTTTCGAAATTGATATTCTTGATTTAAGAACGAGGTGGTATTAATGGTATATTCTTTTTATCAATTTCAATCCATATATTCAAGAACTTTTCCCCTTATCTTTTTTTCCGTCCGACCTATCAATATTTGAACAACATTCTAACACTTCATGTATGTATGGTCTAGTGTGTTAAGGAATATAATTTCACATTGATTAAAGATGTAAATATAGGTCAATTTATAAGGTCTTGGGTTACTCCTCTTGAGAAGGTTGACCTTTTCAAATGGACCTCAAGTCTTAACATGGTATCAGAGTCCATTAAACTCTAGCGAGCGATTAAATCCTTGTAAGACTCAAAATTATGAGCATATGAATTTCAAAATTGGTCTGCTCAAACGAGCTACCATCTTGCGGGGACATGTTAAGGGATATAATCCCACATCGATTAAAGATGTAAATATAGGCCAATTTATAAGGCATTGAATTACTTCTCTTGAGAATGTTGACCTTTTCAGATGGACCCCTAAATCTTAACATAGTGCAGTATATATAATAAATAAAAGACTCTTCTCTTCCTCTTTTTCACTGATGTCTAATGGGAAGGGGGTTGGAATTACTTGTCATCTAGGTTAGTCCTCTGTTTCTGATTTAATTTGCCTACAAAGTAAAGAAAGATCTTTGTTTGACATGTTTTTGTCCAATTAAATTTAGGGGGGTGTATTCAATTGAGACTTTTGAAAATTTTGACGGACTTTTTTTTAAGTGATGACTTTCGTGGATTTTTCATAGATTTGCATAGAATTAGTGGAGGTCTTTCGTAGACTTCTGTAAACTTTCATTTTAAAAATTTTGTAGACTTTTGTAGAATTCAAAAGATTTTTTAAAGATTTTTATTTGAAGTAGAATTCACGTGGATCCAGTGCAATAATGTGAAATTATCACATATGAGATTGTAGTTTTCACAATTTTCCTTCTACTTCCACTCCTCATATAATTAAAAATTATTTTAAAAAGAATAAAAATTTAATATTTTAATTAAATAAATAATATTCAAAAGTATACATATATATGATAAAAAAATAAATTTAATATTCAATATTATTAATATAGTATACTTTTAAAATTAAATAAAAATCAATATAATTACATTTAATTATAAATTTGTCATATAAAAATTTATAATTTAATAAAAAAAATAGATTTTTAAAAAAAAATGAAAAAAAATTACAAGAATCCAATTTAATTTTTTTCATAGAAAATGGAGATAAATGATAAGAGAGAGAGAGAGAGAAAAAAAAAATCATAAATCTAATATTCGTCGAAGGAAAAAGGAAAGAAATATTGAAAAAAAAAACAAATTTTTTTTTCGTAAAAGTCTTCCAAAATCTCGTGATTAATGAGAGAAATTTTGAAATTTTATATGAGTACTTTCTGCTTAAAAGTTAATACTCCAAAGATTTCTAAAAAGTTTTAATTGAAATACTGTGACTTTTAGAGATTTTTTAAAAGCTTATAAAAGTTTTAATTGAATACACTATAACTTTTAGAGAGTCTCTAAAAGTCTACATTGAATACACTTAAACTTTAAATTCTCTAGCTTATTATTCTTACATATTATCCCGTTGAACATTTTGAATATTTGGAACAAGATTAAAATGATGAATATGCTTTTTTCAAAATATTCATAAATCCTCAAACCTAATTTTCTATATGTAATTCCATGTGATCACATCGTAATACAACAATCAATGTCGAATTACCAAGCTCAAATTCAATTGTCCACTACAAAATCCATTGAGAACATGATCATGTCTATTAAATAGATGACAAATTTCGCATTGCGAATATATGTTTCGTGTTAGATCACTTTAATTCTCGAGGCACTAAGATATTAACTAGGAATTTGATTTTACTCTATGCAACCGCATAGAATGAAAAAACAGACGTTGGGCAGTTTTTTCAGTTTTCATTTTGATGGCTTTTGGAGGGAACCTTGCATCTCTTCATGATTTTTTGGCATTAATTCGTGGGGTATTGATCAAGGCCTATAAATAAGTGATAAGATGATCAATACAATTAATAATAAACAAATGAGAAATATTTATTTATTCCATAAAGAAGAAATAAAAGTCTTCTTCATTCATATTCAAATTCCCTGTGTTCTTGAAGTTTTGGAGAATTTCACAAGTGCTTAAGTGATGAATTATCTACAAGGATTGATTAAACCTTCGAACCATTTGCCGGAAAATCCTTTAAGCACCAATATTTAACCGAGCGGGGATAAATATCGTTTGGGGACAACAATATAATATTGTGTTTGAGCCTTCATGTTCGTGATGATCTTCTTCTCAATTTCATCTTCTTGTGATTCTGTTTCTATGGTTTTTTCTCCAACACTTGGTGATATTATTTTCGCTACAATCTCAAACGATAATTTGCGATGAAGAATTGAACTACTTTGGCAACAATCAAGTTGATGATTCGAGATCTTGTTTGGATCGGTTGATGGGACGAACTCCACAAAGGAAATCTGGTACGTTTTGAAGAGAAATGTTTTCCGTTGAAGAATTAGAGGATTGATTCCATTTTGGTAAGTCGAAATTATTTTCGATTTTCGTGAACACAAAAGGTATGTTTTGTGAATATAATATGAATATTATTGGTGTGATATCCTCAACAATCTTGAGATGAATTTTGTGGGTCTTGTGCTTTTTATATTATGCTTTCTGTGCATTTGATAAATAGCAAGGCAGGAGTTTTGTTTTCTTGTGATAAATTAATTGATGTACATCTTATCTTCATAATAAAGGTAAATTTGTTGATATATTAATGAAAGAAATTTAAATGGAGATATTAACTTATATATGAAACTATGTTATGAAAAAAATATGTCGAATATTATGAAATATTCTAGGATCAATTTGGATGAAGAAAAATGAATTTCTATAGTATATTTATTTCATTTTGATGAAATGTAGTAGTATGTGGAAATGAAATAAATTGGTTACTCTCATTTTATTGTGACAATTGGAAATGGTTCATATGCATGTGATGATAATGTTGGAAGAATGCCAACTATTTGTTGATAGAATATGAACTTTCATGACTATTCATTTCGTTGGAATATGAAAACTGACATGGAAAGTGAGTTGGTTTAATTTTCATATCTTGTTTGATAGCCTCAATTAATTTGATGAAATTAAA
Organism: Osmanthus fragrans; assembly: GCA_019395295.1. Classification (NCBI taxonomy): domain Eukaryota; kingdom Viridiplantae; phylum Streptophyta; class Magnoliopsida; order Lamiales; family Oleaceae; genus Osmanthus; species Osmanthus fragrans. Next base: position 332,692 of record JAEDXY010000074.1, on the reverse strand, counting down.
TGAGATGATTTATGCGAAATTACATTTGCACATGAGTATGACAAAATGTGATTTGTCCGAATATGAATAAGGTATATGTGTGCCTTATGATTTGATATAATTATATCATCTTATGAAATGTCACAAAAGTGATAAAGTTACATAAATTTGAAGAGGTTGCGATTATTTTTCTTCATTGTTGAATTAAACTTCAATCATGGAACCAATTGGGTTGGTTTATGCTTGAAAAAACATTGTTGGTCTATGACACAACATTGATCAAAATTAAAGATAGTTGAATTGAAGTACATTGTAACTTAACGACTACTATAAAAAAAGTACTTAGACTTTCATGGATATTATCCAAGTGATAAGTGAATTGAACTATGAAAGAGTTGATGAACTCTAAGTTCAAATATAACCCAAAATGTGGGGGTTATATTGATTCTTGTGAACTCATATGAAAAGTTCTAGATTGTGGAAGCAACATTACTAGATTGCATATGTAATTCCTAATTGAGGAATTGTGGGGGTAACTTAGTTTAAAAGTTACATTTCCCTATACCTTTTAATCATAGAAAGATATCTATGAAGGAGAAAGGGTATAAAATCCTTATACAATTATAAGAATGACATATACTAGAGAAAAGGGACTAACTAGTGTAATAATTTGATGAAAATCCTCCAATCGTGTTTGAAAATAAATAAAGCTTTAGATAAAGTTAGTGAGAAAGAAACATGCAGCTTCATAAGAGGATTTATTGGTAGTGACAAGTAGTACCTATTAAATGAATCGATCATTAGCTAGCCACATTTAATAAGATACTAAGTCACCTGAAATAGAAGTCTAAACATACGAGTCTTAGACGGTGACTTCACGAGAAATTATCAAAGATGGAATAATTTCCATAATAGACATAGTGGATCCTATAATTAAACCACTAAATAGAGATTTAGTGATGTCGGTTGTCACATGGAATAACTGGTTCAAAGTTTCACGCTACCTTGATTCCGACTTTACTTTGTTTAAATTACACTATGGTTAGATTCAAATCGAAAGATATCTAATCCTTATGCATGAGTATTGTATACTTTGAATATGAGAGTTTATTGGATTTTGAACAAGTGGGGGATTGATGGAAAAATATTGTTCAAACCAATAAACAAGTGTGTGGAATGAAAGAGGAAATCAGAGTCAAATCATGTTGGCCTATGCGGTCGCATGGGCAAACCTGTCATGCGACCGCATGGCTATCACAGGGCCTAAATGCCTCGTTATTGAGTAACTTATGCGGTCGCATAGGTTTACTCTATGCGACCGCATAGAAGGAAAAAACAATCGTTGGACAGTTTTTTCAGTTTCGATTTTGATGACTTTTGGAGGGAACCTTGCATCTCTTCATGATTTTTTGGCACCAATTCGTGGGGTATTGATCGAGGCCTATAAATAGGTGATGAGATGATTAATACAATCAATAACAAACAAATGAGAAATATTTATTTATTCCATAAAGAAGAAATGAAAGTTTTCTTCATCCATATTCAAATTCTTTTTGTGTTCTTGAAATTTTGGAGAATTTCACAAGTGCTTAAGTGATTAATTCTCTACAAGGCTTAATTAATCCTTCGAACCATTTGCCGAAAAATCCTTTAAGCACAATTATTCAATCAAGAGGGGGCAAATATCATTTGAGGACAACGATATAATATTGAGACTTCATGTTCGTGATGATCTTCTTCTCAATTTCATCTTCTTGTGATTCTGTTTCAATGATTTCTTCTCCAACCCTTGGTGATGTTATTTTACCAACAAATACTATCTAACATAACCCTATGTGGCCCCTCCTCAAAATCCAATATATATCACACACATGATTCTGTGTGTGTATATATACATATGTATTTTGAGGTTGGTACATATGCTATAGCATATAAGTTGCATCTTCCTCCCATGTGCTGCTTGATATATAATAATTTGAGTATTACAGAGAAGGTCGAAGCCCATATTGCTATTAATTTTCAAATATTTGAATTGAGCAGCAGTTTTCCTGGAATCTTCGTTTGGTTGACATATTCATAAACTTGACCTACTTCTGGCTATCTTTGATCTCATCATCTTTCTAGTTATGACTTTGGATCTTATGGTATAAAGACACAATCTCTCTGTATCTCATTGAATTTTATTCCGAGTAGTAGATGCGATAATCATCGTCCGGGACCTTAATTTATCACGAGGTTTCTAATTTCTCCACTCGCAGTATCAAAATTTCACTTGCATTTTCAAACTTTCTTGTTTAGGTGTAAATCAATATCAATGTTAATAACTCAACTTTTTGCGGCTTGGCTTCTTTAACCATGTACATTGTCTACTTTTTAGAGACCTATTACCTAAGTTTTTCACAATTCCGTGATTGATATTGACAAATATTGCATAGTGTTAAATGGTTAACGCCCTTAACCCATTATCATTTTATACATTGAAGTTTGCTCGAATGTCATGTTAAGTTTTCATGTGCCTCAACATATTAGGGTCCGCTTGATAGGAAGAATGAAATTTTGGAGGAAAGAAAATGAATTGCAGGGAATTGAATTGCTTAGAATGTATTTTAGAGGGAAATGTAATTAATAGTGTTTTATTGGTATAATTTTTCACCTAATCCGTTTGACTTTGTTTTTCATGCAAAATGTTATTTTTTGAGATAATTTTTTTTTTTTTTACAGTCCGTATTAAAATTTGTTTAGATTACCAAAAAGTAATATATATATATATATATATATATATATATATATTTATAAATTATTGGTGTTTGTTTGACTTTATTTTTCATACAAATTGTCAATTAAATGAATAATTTTTTTTACCATTGGGTTTAGAATATATTTCTATTTCCAAAAAAAAAAAAAAAAAAAAAAAAAAAAAAAAACGCAAAAGCCACCTAAAAGGTGGGAAAGCATTTTCATCAAAATCAATGAATGTGTGGGTGTGTGAGGGAAAAAGGGCAAAAGAATTTCAGGGAAAATTTTTGCAATCAAACAGCCCAAATCCAAGAAAATGAAATTTTTTTTCCAACTTCCCTAGAAAATTGGTCCTATCAAACAAGGCCTTAGTATAATGGAGTTCCCATGAATTTATATTTGAAAAATTCCGAGTGTACAGAATTTTTTGACAGAAGTTATACAGACGTCTCACAAGAAAGTGGATCCCATGTGAAATAAAATAATGCCAAAAAATGACCCATGTATCTGTTCTGTAATATTTCTGTACAAACATTGTCTGTACGTGAAGCATTCCTCTTTAAATTTTATATCTTGGAGTTCTGGTGAATGGAGGAAAGAGTACCAATAACTGAAAGCACTGTTGCCATTGGTTAAGATGATAGAGATTTGACGATATTTTTTAAATGTATATTGCTAATGTCTCCTTTTACAACGTTCGTTGATTGTTGATATATATGATGCTGTATTAGTCGACTCTTTAGGTGCTTTATATTTTTAGACTTTGTTATATAATAGTTCTTTGTTGCCTTTCTCACAATCTTACTTGTCTATTGACACACATACATACGATCATCTCAAATTTCTTAATAAAATTGCAGCATTGGTCCCCAACTTATATCCTGGAAATAAGTTAGTATTTAACCTTTTAAAAAGAAAAAGTTGGTCCCTGCCTTTAATTACAGATGCAAATTCAGTTACTAACGGTGGAGCCATGCTGTTAAAACTTGGAAGCAAATCTAGTTTTATAAAATTACACGTGTAAGGATCACTCGAAGATTTTCTATGAGGGTCCATTTGATTGCAAATGTGAAATTTGGGTGGAAAGAAAAAGAATTATAGAGAATTGAATTGCCTAAAATTTGTTTTACTGGGAATTGTAATTAATTGCGTTTGATTGGTATAATGTTTAAAGTTTGCTGTCCATTTAACTTTGTTTTTATGAAAATTGTTCATTAAAGGGATAAATTTTTTTTTTTTTTTTTTCAATTGGCTCTAGAATTTGTTTCAATTGCCAAAAAAATAAATAAATTATTGTATACAGAATACCGTTCGTTTGACTTTGTTTTACATGAAATTTGTCAATTAAAATGATAATTTTTTTTTTTTTTTTTAATAATTGGGTTTAGAATTTGTTCCTATTGTCAACCAAAAAAAAAAAATGGAATTGCTTTTCCCCCAAAAGTAGGAAAATGTGGGCGTGTGAGCAAAACCAAGAAAATGAATTTCTTGGAAAAAATGTGGCAGCAAACAGCAAAAATAAAGAAGTTGGAAAATATTTTCTCAGTTCTAGGGAAAATAAGAGTTATCAAACAGGGCCTAAGTTCGAATAGTTTCCATCAATAGAAAATAATTTTTAAACCGATTTATTAAATTTTAAAGGTTAAAAAATCAACTTGTTATTAAGGCAATTGGTCTAGAAAGAAATACGCAACGTCCCATTTTTATCTTATAAAATTAACAATACAAAATATGAATATAACTACAGAAATACAATCAAGGTTTGTGAATAACATCATTAGACTCCAAAATTTGGCAAACAAGTGTTGTAATTTCTGCAATTGAGTGAAATCCAAATGCTTTTTGACCCTAAATTTCATTTTTCCCATGTTGATTTGTGTATTGAATCACATTTGAGCCATGAACTGATAGAATAAAACCTCATTCGCACGAGCGAGTTGTTCTTGAGCCATGAAATGCCATTTAAGCCATGGACTGTCATTTTCAAGGCAAATTAGGGACGACCCATATGTTCATTGGACACGCCATGAAGAGTAGGTGCTTGTAGTGGTGGTCTGAGATCATAGGTCCCACCACTGTCATCGAAAAATTCGTTTAAAAGTCGCGCAATTGCTGCGTTTGGAGACGTAGCTTTTTTATTTTGATTCTGTGCGTTTATGGATGATTGGTGACCATGGAAAGTTGCGCCTTAATGTGTATAATTCACTAGAATGTTGGGCATGACATGCGTGTTGTCGGAATTGGAGATTTCGATCGTTTATGAAAATGTGAGCAAGTTGTTTTGGCTCGATTTTCGACGAATTCAGGTGAGTTCGAGGTAGGGAAGAGTGAGGCGAGGCTAGTGGTAGTGGAGTCCGACGGGCGTAGTGGCCAGAAGGTGGTGGTACTATGTGGATCAATAGGTGACGGTTTGGTAAGGTTGTGAAAATGGTGGTGGTGGAGAATTTATGACTAAACTGTAATGTTTTAAAAAATTGAGGACTATAATTGTAATTAGTTATATATTTTTTGTTTTGTTTTATTTGAATAGGATGGTTAAATCGCCATTTTATTGAAAAAATGGATGAAAATGACATTTTACACAATGAAAGGTGGAAGATAGAGGAGAAAAAAAATTGAAAAATAATGACGTTTTGCACAATAACATTGAAATGTAGGGATATTTTGTGTCAATTATCCTGAAAAATATGTACATACAGTGAGGGGGAAAAAGTTGGGTTCAATTCTTTGACGTGTTAATGATTTCTATTGTCAAGATTGGAAAGTGAAGGTAGTTGGAAGAGAAATATTCACAGAAAGTAACGTTATTAGACCTAGAATTAACAAGCATGCTATATTTTATATGGGCACATATCAAACATTTAATTAAAAAATATATGAATCACACATGCACATAAGAGGGCATGTCGAATATGAAATATAATCACTTGTTTGTAAAGCTTTTGTTTGTTAAAAGCCAATCAAACTTCGCTTTTAATATATATATTCATAGAACCCACTAATTTTATTAACTTTTTACAACACCAAACGGTCTCTAAATAATGTTGTCACCTCTTGAATAATTTAAATTATAAGATAAGATGTAGAACGTTCTATTTTATCTTAATAAAAAAATTTATCGACTTTTCATATAATTGAAACCACTCTATCTGGAATTTACTTAAAGACAAAACAAGTACTTATTTTCTCAAGTAGCAAAATCTTGAGATTGGGATCAAAGTTTACCCTAAAATCAAGCTGCATACAGTTAAGGTTCATTTAACCTGAAAATATTCAACTAATAAGTCTTCTATGCCACGTGATTACTTGAAAATATTCAACTAATAATGTCAGATGGACCACCAAGGTTGCTTATTCCACCAAGTTATCCTGCCTAGCCCACGGTGGATGAATATCTTTAACAATATGACCTTCATTTTAATTTTTTTTTTTTTTAAAACTCATTTTCAATCAAATATTTCATAAAATCTATAATTTTTATTAACTTTTTAACTATATATTTTATCAAATTTTTTTTTTAATTAAAATCTCTTAAAATCTGTTTTTAATTAAACCAGACACGACTTCATGTTAAAGACTGGTAAGGCAGTATACATTACAATTTATTGGTGAAATCACGTGAGAAATTACTGTGAGAGCACAGGTCAAATGATAAACATGGTCGTACATAAAAATTGCGCCACATTCAATGTGCCTTCTTTACATAATCCCACAATTGCACAAGTAGAATTTATTTTAAAGAAACAATTTAAGTCAGTTTGATAGGACTTTTAAAACGTCGTAAACGAGATTAAAAATTACTTTTAAACATATTTGAACAATATTTTTAGATGTATTTTGTATGACTAGAATTTTTTTTTTTTTTTTAAATGGAGTTAGCATAAGGTAGTTTCATCACGAAATTCTTTTGCAGAATGTAGAAACATTGCAAAATGGACGATTTGTCCTATAGAACAATGTTAGTTACATATAAACAAATATCCAAGGGCTAACTTTTAAAATAGCCGGTATTCAATATGGCATACATAAAAAAATAATCTCGATATACAAGTATAGTCACCAATCATTTATGACCATTTACGAAGCAATCAGACTCGTCTTTTACTTTTTGTTGAACTAAAATATAGGTACAGAAATTTAAATTCTTGTACCTGCTCGATAACACACATAACAGGTGGGTGGGGGGAGGTTTTTGATATTATTTTAATCATGTGGAGTCACCTCCATTTGAGATAAATTTTAAATTTCTGTATGAATTCTGTGAAAGAAATTCTATACTCAAGGAATTATTGCTTTTTGTTTGTAGAAAGAGTATTCAAGACAGTCTTTTCGTTCAATACGAAATCTTGGCTTTGCTTTGCCTACAAATTTTGGGTCATTTTCAAAAAAATCTGACTCAATTGCATAAAGAAACCCAGCTGCACAGCACTATCCTCGAGAACGCATGGCGAAGTTAAACGTGAATAAACAAATTCAGCCCCTTTTTAGTGTAGAAAAAAATATATTTTTAATAAAATTTGATGCTTGGTTAAAAATTTGATAAAAGTTAGAGATCCTAAGAAATGTATGATTACAATTAATTGCTAAATTCGACTTAAATTTTTATAAACATTATAATCTATATCAAAGATGGAGTTAATCTACTGACTAAACTTTTTAATGATAAGGTCGTACGATATAAATTTTTAAAGAGCAAGTTCATTATTTAATCATAATTACACAATTAATTCCTAACAACATAAAATATGTAAATATCTACTAAATCATCACATAATCCTCATGAAAACATGTATCAGATTAAAGTTTTGGAAACTAATACAGCTATAAAAAAAAAAAAAAAAAATTGCTTAAAAAAAGAAGCGCTTGAGCCAACTTTGTCCATTGAGATGAAGAAAAAAGATTTGCAATATAACTTTATAAAATTAAACATGAAATATAACGATATTGTAGGCCTTAACCAAAATAAATAAATAATTCTTCATTCGATAAATATTACTCAATATAGCTGGATTGCCGGCATTAAAGGAAGAAAATGGAGAAAGAGGTTCCCACTTCTAACTAACTAGCTAGGTGTAAATATAAATGGGTATTTACCTTTCATTTTTTGATATTTTCGCTCATATTTTCACATTTTATTGCACAGAATATCATTTTCATCTATTTTTGATGATTTTATCGTCCTATTCAAATAAAACAAAAAAGAAATGAAATGAAAAAAAAAAAGAACTAATTGTAACTATAATCCCAAATTTTCAAAAAATTACAAATTAGTCATTATAATTTGGGATTATGGTTACAATTAGTTCCTTATGTTTTTATTTTGTTTTATTTTGTTTTTTTTGAATAGGAGGGCAAAATCGTCACAAATCATAAAAATTGATGAAAAGGACCTTCCGCGCAATAAAATGTGGAAATAGGGGCAAAAATGTCAAAAATAAAGGATAAAGATGTTTTCCACAATGACATTGAAAGGTAGGAACGTTTTGTACTATTTCCCAAATATAAATTAACGAGACGCACGTCATCTCTGTACCTCCTTAAAGTAATTATTAACAATTAATATTTTCCTCATTAATCTTATCTCGTGTATCTCATCATGCACCAATATATTTAAGTAAACGGTTGTACTATATGTACATAATTATTTACATATACATGATGTGATGGGATATGATTGTATTATAATTTCTTCACCCAAACTTTTTTATTAAAAAAAAAAAAAAAATTCTCTTTTAGATACATCATTTGTATTTAAATCATTATATAACTCCATTATATACAATTAGCATTATTTCTTAGTTAAACTCGATCTAATTAAACTATTGATCCAATTAAAAACATGTTTATTTTAATAGAAAACGAGAAATATGGTTTATCTTTTTTTATCATTGTTGTCAATTTCATTCCTTATGCGTAAAATAGTACCATTAAGCAGCTCAAATCGATTTTGTGGACAATTAGGAAGTTACTAGTTCAATTCTTTATGATAAAAATGTCTTCCCCTAATTATGAAGGTAAATATATATGAAATTATTGTCGTGATTCAAGTTATTCTACCTGAAATCGGTAAGTTTAGCCTTTTATTATTTTCTCTCCAACTTAGTTATTTGTCAAAAACTCGGCTATATTAAACTCTCATCATGTCCAATCCAAAGTCAAGCACATGGTTCTTAGCCTGTGATTGGATACAAATTATATGGTTTATGAATTCTGTCAAAATCAAATATTAATTTTAACTAAATATTTATAATTATTATTATCAATGTATTTCGTGAGGTGTTTGTATAAATTTACTAATTGGAAACTATAGTGATATGATAACACTGAATTCCCTGTCTAGTATTTTTCAGTATTCTAGAATGTACGCATATGCTTTGCATATGTCCGCATATTCTTAATGCATTTTCGAAACGCCCGCATATGGGATATGCATGTGATAATGCGGTCAACCCATTTCGTTGATCGCATATGCACACTTAAACATCAAAATGCGATCGCATTTTTGTTAATAATTGCGTCAAAATTAGTATATCAAAGCCCAACCAATGAATTATATACAGCAATATGTAGGATTTTGATATTTAAAAAATCAAAAATCAAAACAAAATTTTCGTAGAGTTGCAAACTATTTGCATCTAGCCTTAATCTCCTTTTTCTGTCTTTCACTAGTTTTACTAACAAGTGATGCTAGTTGTGCACAACATTGAAATGTTGATGATTGTGATAATAAAGAGGATGTTGTCAATAATATCTCACCATCTACGAGAAATAATATAAAATTTTGAGTTGAAATAAGAGAGTACGATGAAAATGATTTTGTATTAAATCACACGAAAGATGACTTTGATGAATAAGAGAAGACTGGATTGGAATATGATTAACAACTAGACAAGATTTAGAAATTTTTAAGTTGATGTTTGTGTCTAGCCCTTGTTTGGGATTAAAATAAGATTTTTAGTTAATTTTGATAAAAATTGACAAAATGTATGGTTAAAAAGTTGTAGGTCATGTTAAATATGTAATTAAAATTAATTGTTGACTTATATTAAAATTTGAATTTTAAGTAATACCAAACAGGGGCCTAATATAATTATAAAAATTGGTTACCAAGTAATTGTAGTATTTATGATTTTTGACAATATATTTTTGTTGAAATTTTGAAGAAGCCTAATCTAATTTTAAGAATTGATTTTGAGTTTTTTTTTTTTTTTTTTTGGAAAATTTGAACAAAAGTTCAAAAAATATATTATTTTATCTATTTATTAGTTTAAAATATTTAAAATAATATTAAAAATTAAAAAAATGCATAATTACATATATACTTTATATAAACACGCATATGCTCCCAATGGTTGACCGAAACTTATTGTCAAGCATTACTATTTTAGAAACTTGGTATTTTTATCTTTTACGTTTTAAATATTTAAAATTGAACTGCGCCGTTACCGTAGCCTATAGAAGATGGGCCGTGGGCCCTTTAAAAGCCCATAACAATTTTCTGTACAAGTACAACTAAGCATACTTCGAATCTGGACGTTCTAATTTCCCCAAAATATGGCCAACTGTGTTTACGTGGGCGATTAAAATATATTGAAATGGGCCCCTTTGGGCTATTAAAATATTATAAAGCCCGCCCATTGATTGATGGACGCTGTTAAATGGGTCCAAGTTCCAACAGAGAGCAAATGGAGTGCCACGTCAGCTTATGACTTTGACTTTTGAGAACAATATTCTTTGAGATACGCGCCGAATTGCAACCTATGAGCCTGTTTGGCCTCCTTTTTTTCTCATTCTCATTTTTTTTCTCTTTCTTCATTTCAACCACACATTTTTTAAATAAAATAATATTACACACAAATCTAAAACTTTTCATCATTTTTCCACCACACTTTCTTCCATCAATCACTATTCCAAAAATTCTATTCTCATTAAAATTAACATCAAACATACTCTATAAATGTGATTGGTGCCACGTCAGTATAAATGTGGGTCCTACCTTCTTATGACTTTTAATGATTAGTATGGTTGATGCCACGTCATCAATGTTGTGGGACCTACTTTCTTTTGAGTTTTACTAACGAATGTGGACTATACTTTTCAAGTATGTTATATTTGACATGGAGTTACATTCATTATTAAAATAATCGTGGATCCCACATATGTGAAAGGAGCGTCAAACTTTATGTTAATGAAAAATGTACATATTGGGTGTGATCACTAGCCTATTTCTTTATTTGTTTTTTATTGAAACAAGACTTATAGCATATTTCTTACTAGTAAAATATCCAAAATTGCGATTATAGTTGGTCAAAAGTTCCAAAATGCTTTAAAAATTGGTGGAAATATTGACTGGAAAACGTAAAGAGTTAAATTAGGTCTCTTAAATAATTAAAAATAAAAATTTGATGTGAATGGGTCGATTCTTAGCTGAATCGACCTTTTGAGAGGTAACTACGCTAGTTATTGGAGGGATTTCAATTTTTTTTACTTTTAGCACTTGCTGATTTGATCCAATTTTAATAGCACCCCAAATACTTTAAACAAACATGATTTCATACCAAAAATAAGAAACAAATAATCAACTCTATAAACTTAAGATGGATAATAGTTCATAAGGAAGGCTCGCGTTGATAACTTTGTGAAAACACCAATCTCCTACATAAACATGATTCACAAAATTAGATATACATTAGCTCACCTTTCTTCATAAGATCGGGCTAGAAAAAATTTCAGAGAGTAGTTTTAGGTACGAAAAGTTTATTAGTGCGCATACAATACATTCCCCTTGAGATAATTTCTTAGCAGATGAACTATCAATATAGTATAATCTTAAACGATTTGTTTAAAGTTATACAAGATTATACTGATATATTAAAATCACTTGAATTTGTACATTATTTTTAAACTCAAAGTTTCTTCACATCGATTAAAGATTTTATTCTTATTTCACATGATATCATAGGATTATGTTGGTCAAATTATATTCCACTTTGTTTGGACATAAATTTGTTCAAAACGTTGAACAATCTTCATAATCTGTGATCCTTAAATCTTAGCAAGTGGGACACTTAGGTTATGTTTGGTTGCCCAATAATTTCATAGGAAATGGAAACTAAATTTCATTTCCACCAAAATGTCTTGTTTGATAACCGAAAAGTTCTTGAGAATTGAATTTCCCAATTTTGTCACATGGTGACATTTTTTTGGTTTTTGGTTAATATCAATTCACACCACTATGGTGGGTTTTCATTTTATTTTTTAATTTTTTTTTGACAATTTGAACAAATTTTAAATCCAATGGTAAAAAAATTATCCCTTTAATTGACAATTTGCATGAAAAATAAAGTCAAACGAACACAAAAAATTTGTGAAAATGTTTTTTTTATTTTTTTAATAATTTTTGTCAATCCAAACAAATTTTAATATAGATTGTAAAAAAATTTATCTCAAAAAATAACAATTTAAATGAAAAATAAAGTCAAACGGATTAGATGAAAAATTATATCAATCAAACACCATTAATTACATTTCCCTCTAAAACAAATTCTATGCAATTCAATTCTCTACAATTCGTTTTCTTTCTATCCTTGCAACTAAATGGACTCTTATAGTTTTGCTACAGATACCCGGACATTTACACGCCGGGATACTCAACCCCGTCCGCCCTCTCACATTGATGGTGGGGTCCACACATTTGTCGAAAGTGTGGCCTGATCCCCATGTGAGGACACTGATGAGATCGAGTAATCGGACGTGTAAACATCCGGCTACAAATGACTTAATTCCAATTTTTAAGTGTCAATATTGAAGTTAAGGGAGACGCACTCTACTTGGGACCCTTGGCTTCCTACTGACGCTTCAAGAAGTGCCTTTAAAATCTTAGCATCTATTTGGTACACATTTTCATTTTCATTTTCAATATTCTACTCATTTTCAATCACACATTTTTTAATAAAATAATATTTTTCATCACATCAATAACTTTTCCTTCTTTTTCAACCACATATTCACTATCTCATCAACAAAAAAAAAAAAAAAAAATGCATTTTTTTCAAAATAATGTGTATCAAACAGGCATCTTTATCAATTTTGGACCAAAATCTTGCTAACAAAAAATAATCACAATAATTCTTGATATTTTAAAATCTTAATACAACAATAAAAAATAATCACAAATAATTGTTAGTTTTCTACGGTTCACAATTTTGTGCCAATGACAAGTGTCACGACCTAATATGTTTCGTACATAAGGCAAAAATATGATTGCACTTAAGTGCTAAATAAATGAATTCCTCATTTAATATACCAATGCGAATATGCGATTACCCATATTTCCTGATTTGTCATCAAAATTATTTTATTTTATGAGTTGAAGTTAAATTAATATAAGATATTATTTTCATTTGCTAATATCGCTTTGTTTGACATCATTTACTTTACTTTAATTTATTTCTCGTATTCATTTTCAACTATATATTTTCATAATAAAATACTTTATACGTGAATTTAAATTTTTTTTTAATTTTTAATCAGATATTTTTCAAAAAATACTATTCCAAACAATGGTTTTAAAATTTTAAAGATGTCAAAAAGACACAAAATCAATGGTTCGAGAAATTTGCAAGCACCACCAGGAATTCAAAATTTCATGGCGGTTGGCCATTGACTCGATGAAAAGTTTTCATAAAACATATAGTTTGGTACAAATTAAAGTTTTAATTTTAATTTAAGTTAAAATCAATCATTAATTTTAATAATATATTTTATGGGGTCTACAACTTTTAAATCATATATTTCATCAATATTTATCAAAATCTACTAAAAATTTGATTTTAATCCACACCAAATATATATATATATATATAAAACACCACTAGGGATTCACATTTTCATGATGGTTTCCATTGACTTACATACCATTTGAGCCCCATTCTTTTCATAAGAATACATTTTTAAATGGTGTATTGATAATAAATGCGTAGTTAAAAAATAAAAAATAAAATTTAAATTTACGTGTAATACTATGTTATTAAAGAATGTGTGGGTGAAATGATTTCAAATCATTGTTTAAGAATATATTTTTTCATTAAAAATAGGGGACACGTGTCATTTTTTCATTGGACAGTTAGAAAAAAAAAAAGCTGCCAAACAGGTGTTGCCACATAGCACTTGTCACCAAACCTTTTTTTTATTATTATTATCTTTGTTTGAGTAGCTTTATTCAAGTTATATATGCCCTGTTTGACAATCATTAAAATAAGAACAATGTTATCTAACATCAGTAGTGCTAAATCATCACTCTAGATAGCCGCATTTTATAAGTTTAATAAAATGAATAATGTGACATTGCATTTAAATGAATCTATCATTTTTGTCAAGCAGTTGATGTTAAAATTTTATAGAACTTTAAATCTCATGAACTTGAAAATCTTATTACTTGATTGTCAAGATCCTCCATATCAAATTACAAAAAAAATTATTAAATGTGGAACATACCTTAATTCATTGAGAATTATTCTTTAAAAACAGGATCTCGATCCCCGATCTTGAATCTTGAATTGGCTCTTTTGATTCTTGAGTTCTTGATCGTGATTTTGGTTTCTTGCTCCATAATCTTGATTTTTGAATTCATTCTTTTTTATTCTTGATTGTAGATTACATGTTCTTGATTATAAGTTTTGGATCTTTCCTCTTCAATATGCATTTTCTTGTATTTTTGTGTTGATGAGATGACACAAATAATGAGAAGTGACATATGAATTGGGGACCATAACCCTGTATATAGTTTTCATATGCATCGCCCACCATGAAATGTAATTCTAAAAGAATATGGCATATCTTCAAAAGATGCAACACTCATGTGAGCATTATGCTCATAAAAGACCTTGGGTGACAGCCATTTAGTAGATGGATCTACAATTCTGGAGTTTGTCTTAATATGGTTTATAAAATTTGACAACTCTGAAATCTTTCCTTCACAACTAGGACCTCAATGTCTATAAATTTTGACATCGTTAAGTTCCTATTGAAATACAAGATTGCTATTGTCACAGAATAATTTAAGTGGACTTCAAATACATCCAAAATATGCAGCTTAATGAAAAAATTTTGCAATCATATTCGATGATCAGAATCAGAATATCCAATGATCTTCAATTGGTCTGATTTTCTGTATGTGATCACGTAATCTTTAGTTCTTTATAGATACCAAATAACTTAATTGGCTACTTTCCAAATATCCATCCTAGAGTTAATTAAATATCTGCCCAGTATTTTAATAATGAATGCTATATCCAAAGTGTGCAAACCTAAGCAAACATTAAACTTTCAACTGCTGAAGCAAAGAGAATTTTATGTATTTCATTTTCGTTAACTTTATCCTTAGGGCATTGATTGAGACTAAACTTATCTCCCTTAGTAATAGGGGTATCACCTGGTTTACATACATGCATCCCAGTCCCAGATGCTTTAAGAACTTTATCGATATAGCTCTTTTGTGATAATCCAAAAATACCCTGAGAACGAACCCATTGTATCTGTATCCTTAATACAAAAGATGTATCACCAAAATTTTTCCTTTCAAAATTCCAGGATAGAAATCTCTTGATTTTCGTGCAATAAGCTTATATCATTGCAAGGAAGTAGTATATCATCGACATGTAATACCATGAAGTATGTTTACTCCCACTGAACTTGTGATATATACAATCATCAACTAAATTCGTCTCAAAACCAAACGAGATAATTAATTGATGAAATTTGTGATACCATTGACGGGAAACCTGCATAAGTCCATGGATGGATTTCTTTAATTTGTAAACCATCTGACGTAACTTAAGATCAAAATACATCATAAATGTCATAATAGTCCTAAAAGAGTCTTTCGTAGTAATCGAAGAGAAGTTCTCTTTAATGTCAATGCCTTCCTTTTGAATAAAGTCATTTGCAACAAGACAAACCTTATATCTCTTTACTTTACCTTCGAATCCTTCTTAATTTTAAATATCCATTTACAACCAATTAGCTTTGCTCATTTAGGCAATGAAATGAGTTTCCAAATGTCATTGGCTTTCACGGACTTTGCCTTTTTATTCATGACATCAATACACTCTTGAGAATTCTTGCTTTCTATGGCTTGATGAAAGTTGATTGATCAGATATTCTTCCATCAATCCAATATCATCCTTATTTTCTTGGAGAAAAACTATAAAGTCATCTGTAATTGCCTTTCTCCTTTCTCTTGTGGATTTCCTTAATGGAATTTGTTCATGAGATTGTTGAGTTTGTTTTCCTAGAACAATCTCTTGATTGTGTATAAGGGATTTTATCATATTGTCTTGATTCAAAATTACTTTAACGAACAAGATATGGAGCAAGAATTTGTCATTGGTCCTGATCATTGTCAATTGCAACAGAAGTGAGATATATATCCTTCTTCAAAGACAAAATCCTTATCATTAAAACCTTATCTCCCATCGCAAACTCTACATCCTCAAGAAATTGGACATTCTTTATTCCGAAAATTAACCTAATAATGTGATCTTTAAAAAATATGTAACCCCCTTAACAATTGCTTTACTTGGAACTTTATTGAGAATTAAAGCTACAATCTTTAGTGCTTATTCTCAGAGAGCTAATCATACTCCTTACCATATCCTTCAGCATCAATTGACTTTTGATAGTTCAGACAATCCCGCATCGACACACTTATATAAGTAGTGGCACTAGAATTTATCCAACTAATGTGTCTTGGTATTCAAACTAAATTAACCACAGGACAAATCAAAGTGTGAAGTGAGCTTTCTTTACATGCCAAGCGTAATATTTAGCTCAGTTTCTCTTTATGTGTTCCAAATTTTCACAAATGTAACAGCCATATTATTTATCATTTTCAAGTTTTTGTTGTTTCTTTTTAATTGAGCCAGATGCAGCTTTCTTATTCTTTAACTTATCCTTTAAAGTACTTGCCAAGTAAATACTTATAGTTTTCTTTTACTTTAGGTTTTCTTCTTTTTGCACACAATATAAAATGGGTTTATCAAGAATCCACTTCCCCTTTTGACAGCTATAACTGACCTTAAATTAAATGACGTGTGTAGGAAGATAAATCAAAAACAAATGCATTAGCTAGTCACCAGACAGCTCAAATTCTAATGTTTTTAGTTTTAAAGCAAGATGAGACATATTCATAATATACTCCCTTATATTTTCTTTAGCCTTATACACAATTGAAATCGAGTTCATTGAAAGCGTACTAGTTTCGGCCTTAACACCTCTTGAAAGCGTTTTTCAATTTCTTTAAGAAATTCCTTGGTAGTAGTTACTGTGCACCTGAATGTTGCTGAAATAACACGCTTCACTCTCATAAGACTTATGCGATTTGAACGATCCCACTTATCTGACTCCCATTATTATTAGCGAAACTCTTATCCATAACAGTAGTGGATTGTCAGTCCTTAACACAAGGTCTAAATCCATGTCGTCAAGAACGATACAAATGTTCTCTTTTTAGCCCTCAAATTTTGGTTCAAGCAAAGTAATTAATTTAATGTTGGCCGATATTGCAGAAGTTGATAGATTAACTGAATAGAGAACTTAAACCTAAATAACATGTTTACATGGAAACCATATTGGACAATTAATAATTTCAAATAATGGTGTGCCCTATCACAAGAGACCGAGCACAACATTGATATTTAATTTTTGGATTGAAATATCAACTTGTAAATGGTACTCTTGATACAATAATCAAATATTAATAAATTCGGTCAAATATCAAGTCTATCTTTTGGACCTACTAAATGTTCACGTACTGAATTTCTTTACAATTGTCACATATTTATTACTACAAGTATGCAAATAATTTCAACCAAATATTGACATTCTTTTGCACTTGTGAATATCCGTATAAATTACGTTGACACAACTTTCCTAATATTCCAAATATATTAATTTAGGCAATATTTATTACTTTAGTAACATGTTGATTCAACATCTATTTTAGAAATTTAGTAATCCGAAATAAATATTAAGTACCAAGATCTAGAGGGTGTTTGGGAATGATTTTTGGAGAAATAATTGATTTTTAAATAGTGATATGATGAGAAATGTATGGTTGAAAAAAAAAGAGAAATTATTGATGTAATGAAAAATATTATTTTATTGAAAAATGTGTGATTAAAAATGAGAATTGATTTTGAGAACAAGTCTCTAAAATTAATTGTCCCTTTATATTTTATTTTTATTTATTTATGTATTTGTTGGGATTGGGTAGACAAGTTGAGGGTTATTTTAACTTTTGTGACTTTGTCCCATTAATCAATATCAATTCCTAATGTTCCAAAAATTAGGTCCCACTCAACGGACACGGACAAAGGCCTCTATTTTTGACTTTTATTGTACGGGTTGTGCTCTGTGTATAGAATAAAAGCTCACAGAATTTCTTTAGAATACACACAAATAGATGGAGCCTGATTTTTTGACTATATTTAATTCACATAAAACCACCTCTCATATGAGTGTTTGTAGCATTTCTGTGGAGAACATTTTCTGTACAAACGGCTTTTGCCTGTACTAAATGCATTAAATTCTTCAAAACAAATCTCAACCATCCGATTAAACTCATCCAATTTTTCGAAAAATCCCAAAAATTATAAAATTTCTAAAATCTAGAATTTGAATTTTAGGGTTAAAATTCACATCTCAAAATTGAGGAATCCAAAATATGAAATTCAACCCAAAAATTCTTGTTTGAAATTTTTTTAATGATTTAACATGGGGTTGACTCTAATATCACTTGTTAGAATTTTATAGAACTTTAAATCTCATGAACTTGAAAACCTTATTACTTAATTGCCAAGATCCTTTATGTCAATCATCAAAAGAATTTTTAAGTCCTCTTTGGAGAGGATTAAAATCAGATTTTTAGTGGATTTTGATAAAAATTGTTGAAATGTGTTGTTGAAAAGTTGTGGATCCCATAAAATGTGTGATTAAAATTAGTTGTTGAATTTGACTTTGACTTAAATTAAAATTTGAATTTGAATTTGTACCAAACATGGACTAAACGCGAACCATACCTTAATTCATTGGAATTTATTCTTTAAAAACAAGATCTTGATTCTGGATCTGGAATCTTGAATATTGGCTCTTTTGATTCTTGAGTTGTTGATCGTGATTTTGACTTCTTGCTTCATAATTTCGATTCTTGAATTCCTTCTTGATTTTTGATTGTAGATTGTGTGGTCTTGGTTGTGGGGTTTTTATATTTATCTTCAATATGATATCTCTTGTATTCTTGTGTTGATGAGATGATACAAATAATGAGAAATTGCATATGATTTTGGGACCATAACCCTATATATAGTTTTCATATGTATTTCGCTCATCATGAAATACAATTTAAAGGAACCTAGTCTCTTTAGACATATAACCCGACGCATAGTTTATTTAGATGCCCAAAGCCTATTACTTAGTTTTTTATTAGATCACTTTAATTTTGAATTTAACTTTAAGATAACAGTTATACATAATTATATATATATATATATATGTATATTGACCCACATGGCAAATTAAATAATTGATTGACATCAATAGTGTTGAATATCATTATTTTTAAAATAAAACTATTTTTTTACTTAAACTCATTTTCTACCACACACTTTCCAAAAAATAACTATTCCAAAACTCTTTTATCCCAAAAAATATAATAAAATCATTTTAATGATTGTCAAATAGGATTATATATAATATAATCATTGTGAAGTATTTTCTTACTCTTTAACCACACTCTCCAAAAAATAATTATTCCAAAACTCATTTTTTCCAAAATAAAAAATAAAAAATCATTTTAATGATTGTCAATCAGGAGTATATATAATATAATCATTATGAAATGTTTTAGCCCTTGATTGATAGGGATTAAAATCAATGGAATTTATAACTTTTCTACCACACATTTTATCAAAAAATTTTTTACTAAAAATATGATTTTAATCCCAATCAAATAGGGTTTAATATACAATAGAATTTAAAATTTCTCTTCATAAATTAAATAATTAGGACTAATTCGAATCAGATAAGTATATCATTTTATTTTTATCTGTATAAGATAAGCTTCACAAGCATTACTAGGAATTCGGATTTCAAGATAATAGTCGATTGATGTAGAATGAAAGACAATAAAATAGTTTTATAACGAATACAATCAACATAAAAAAATTTAATGTACAAGGAATTCGAATTTCAATATAATAACCGATTGATGTAGAATCAAAGGAAATAAAATACTATCAACGTAAAATGTTTTAATATTCAATGACACTCACTGCTATAAAAATGGACTCCTAACCATAGGGCATAAGAGAGAGGCTATACATCCAGGGTCACATGGGCTCCGGATAAGTAGTGTTCTCTAGGGCACAATTAGCAAGTGGTTTTGCGGGTGAGGGTTTCTCTTTTGGCTGCTAGCTAAGTAATTTTAAAGAAAATAAAGATGGGACAGTCTTGCACATGGTTCTTGGTAAGGTATGGAGAATACTAAATTGTTGTACATTAGGATACGCAAACTTTAATAATGTACTAAGAAGAAATAAATAATATTTTCTTTAATATGAAAAAAGCCAAGACAACTACATTTAGAGAACAATGTGGATTGATTTTACTTGTATCTAACTCTTGCATGTGGAGGGTTTGGATTTTGGACTTTCAACTTCGTGCACTAAAAAGGACACCCACAAGCCAACCACTCATTATGTAATGATTAATTTGCTATTGGTCCAAGAAACCTTGTGGCTAGCCCTTCTTCGACACGCCATAAGGAGGTCATATCAAGTACGAACATGAATAAAAAATAATTGATTCACGTAAGATCGTTTGACTTATAAATTTTAATTTTATATTTAATAAAATGATTATCTTAGAGTCATCCTTTTGTTGGCAAGTATTCTAAAGACCAGAAAATTTAGCATGTCTTAGAGCATGGTTGCCTAGGTCTAAAAGGAACTTTTAGAAGTAACCAAACATACATTTTTCAATCAAATTGTATAAATCATATTCATTGATTAAAGAGATTGAACCAAGACAGACTTTGTTGATGACTGAAACCGACTTGGCAATTATAGATCAATTAAAGAAAGTTTTTGTAGAATAACTATGTTTAGCTGTTGGATTAGAGAAAAGAGAAATTCTGTTTAGTTGTATATTACAG
This sequence comes from Osmanthus fragrans, assembly GCA_019395295.1. Lineage (NCBI taxonomy): Eukaryota > Viridiplantae > Streptophyta > Magnoliopsida > Lamiales > Oleaceae > Osmanthus > Osmanthus fragrans. The sequence goes on along the minus strand of JAEDXY010000074.1, from coordinate 311,766 downwards.
AAAAAATAGTTTGCTCTTCCTTTCATTGAGGATCCTTATCCCTTTATATCTGACTTTCAATATGAGTTTGTTATCTCCTGTCTTGTCAAGCTATAGTGTTTGAACTTTGATCACGCTTTGCATGTCACCATCCTGCTTGAAGAGATTTGATTGATTGAAAAGTTTGGCACCATTATGAGACCTAGGTTGTAGCATGTGGTCTAGATTATCATTACATGTAGCTTAGATAATCATTGTTTCCTCCTAATTTGGTGGACATGTCATTATTGAAGTAAAAAATAACACAAGTCTGCCCCCAGGGTACATCTCCAAATGGTAAAAGGGGAAGGTGGAGAAATCTAATTTTGTTTGAGGCTGTCGTGTCAAGAATTCGAATCCTGAAATATGGATTTGACTTTTGGGTAAGTGTAAGTGTACAAGCAATCTTTCACCCTGTACCCTTGGAGGCATAATCTGCGATTTACCTTTTTCACCAAGGCTCATGGTAGGACAGGTATGGACATTATGAGGCGTAATCCAAAAAAAATAAAAAATAACACAGGTCTATCCTTGATTGGCTTTCAAAGAGGTGCTAATGGGAAACATTCCTTCAATTTATTCAAGACTATGTTTACATATAATTTCAACCGATGGTCTCGAATCTTATCAATATATTCATTTTCAACCAGTTTAATTACCATTTAGTTTTCTTCCATGTCTATCCACTGTAAATTTGCCTTTTATCCAATCGCAGTCATTTAATAATCTACAGAAACAGCAGTGTCTGTATTGTAATTATCACAAAACCGAAGGGCACTATCGGTCCTCCAACGTTATATAGCCCAAGCCCATCTTCAGAATCAAATCCCTCTCCCTCACAGCCTCACCAAACCATTATCACTTTAAAATTTCCTCGTAAAAAAAAATAAGAAATGTCTGCATGCAACAAAATCCACCACATTGTACGGCTCCGCCAAATGTTACGGCGGTGGAGGAAGAAGGCTGCCGCCGCTACCTCCCGCTGTAAAGCTTCTGACGTTCCGGCCGGGCACGTGGCAGTCACAGTCGGCACCAGTTGTAAAAGATTTGTAGTCCGCGCGACGTACCTGAACCACCCCCTTTTCAAGAAACTACTGGTCCGGGCCGAGGAGGAGTACGGGTTCACCAACACGGGCCCGCTGGCTATTCCTTGCGATGAGTCACTGTTTGAAGAAATTCTCCGTTACTTGGCCCGCACGGAGTCCGGCAAGAACGACTCGACTCGAATCGTCCGATCTATGAGTTTTGAGGATTTTCAGAGATACTGCCACGCAGAAATGCGGAATAATATTGAATTTTGGGCTGAGTCACGGCCGCTTCTACGTGGAGTTTCTGATTGGTAATTAACGAACTAATGACCCGGGTTGACTCATCCGAGTTAGATTGCTTTCGCCATGAACATCGGCAAATTATTAACTGAACATTCTCAGTCTCAATTGAGTGAATCGAGGTGGGTTTTTGCTAACTCATTGAGTTGGGCAATTATTTTCACTTTTTTATTATTTTCATTTATATGGGAGGAGCACTGAGTTACTAATTATTGATCTGAGTCATATCCATCTGCGCCGGAGAATATAGTGGAGATGGCAAGTATGTGGCGAGTTACCACCGAGTCGTCCCGGGTTCAAATAGGAGTGGAGTCGACATCTTAGTATATACTAATGCAAATTGCAATGTGATGATTTTATGGACCACTCTTGTAAATAAATTGTTTGATTTTATTGACTCATTAATGGAAATTATAGAGAAATTCAAGCCCATTATTTATTTATTAGAATAAAACAGTTTGTAAAGCGGAAAATGTAAGGAAAATTGTCACGAACTGATAGGACGAATTTTGATTGGCTGTTTTAATTCTATTTTTTGTGCAAAGTCAAAATCGACCCCTTGACATTCTAGCAATTTCTTTGACATTTTTTTTACTAAGAGTCTATTTGATTCGGATTAGTCAAAATCTACCCCTTGACATTCTAGTAATTTCTTTGACATTTTTTTTTTTTTTTTAATTATGAGTCTATTTGATTCGGATTAGTCAAAATCTACCCCTTGACATTCTAGCGATTTCTTTGACAATTTTTTTATTAAGAGTCTATTTGATTCCGATTAAAATTTAATTTTAATCTAAATTAAAGTCAAACAATCAACATTAATCACGTCTATTATGAGTCTCACAACTTTTCAACCAAACATTTTAAAAATTTCTATCATAATCTACTAAAAAATTTAATTTTAATCACAACCAAACACCCTCTAAGCACATTGTTTTCCATGTTAAGACTATAGTAAGTTTATGTGGTAAAATTAAAAAACTAGATAAATGTTATCCGATTCTCTACAATCCACAAATAGAAAACAAAATAAACATAATTTGGCTACAATCTAGAACATTAAACATTTTTGACATATTTGGTAAGATGAATTTGATTGTAATAAAAAGTATAATATAAGAGCAAAGAGGTTAAGAATAAAGCTACTCAAACAAGGATTAAAAAACAAAGTTTGATGACAGGTGCTATGAGACAGCAGCACTTGTTTGGCTGCTTTTTGTTTTCTAACTGTCCAATGAAAAAATGAAACGTGTTCCCCATTTTTAATTTTGTCATTGAATTGTTCATGTAACAAGGTTGAAAGGTTAAATATCGTACCAAAAGACGGTGCAACGTTCGGCCGTTGTGGGAGTTATGATGGCAGCATCGCACGTGAAAGGAAAGGAAGGAAAGGCTATTTGTTCTGTATAAAATTTGTTGTTTATTTCCATAAGTCACTAAGAGCATTTATTTGTTCGATTTCACTTGATCCTATACTTGCCTTAAATGAGCAATAAAATTATTGAACTTGCTCCTGTAAATTTATGTCATACCAGCTTATCCGGATTAAGGCTGATGCTGGTAACAATGCAAATAGTGTAATCATACTTCAATGAAACGAAGATTTAATTTGATTGTGTGATTTGGATAAATATAATGTTTAATCCAATGAAGCGATAAAAAATTTTATGTTAAAAACCTCAAATTTTAATTTCTTCTTCTTGTTATTGTATGTTTATTTGTGGTTAAATGAATATAATCACTACTATATTAAAAGAGAGGATATGAGTGTGTATTGTTCATTTGTGCACTCATGCTTTCACACTCATTTTTGCGCACTGTTCATAATTTGGTTTTCCTCATTGTATTGAAAATTAAAAGTCATAATTGTTAACTTTGTTTCAACGTCGGGATCCTCACAAATAGGACAAATTTAGACTGTTTCATTCAATTTACTTAGGTTGAAAATTCGAAGAATTGACTTTAAATCAACCGACTAAATTCCACAATTGAACTCTCAAAACTTCATTAGTTTGTATCTTTCTTTCATTTCCTTTAGACCTACTGATTTTGTGTCCGATGTTTCAATTAAGGATACACAACAATAACATCAAAGGAACAAGCTTTGGGTTCAATTTCTAGAAACATAAAAAAAATGATTTTTTTTTGGTCGCAAATTGAGCAATATAATTAAAGAAACCGTAAGAAATATACAGAAGATGAAGAAATTGAAGCGGTGAAAATTATACTTAACAGTATATGTCTCAATTGCCTCAAATTGTTTAGAAATTCTATACACGAACGAACGAACAAGAGAGAAAAATGACAATTTGGATTAAAGGAAAGAGGAAATTCCAAAACTTGCGCACCAAGCTGCGCGGCGCGGACGTTTAAAGAGTAGCTCCCAATTTCAAGACACTGATGGTGGTTTGGAGTTGGACAAAAGTATTCCCGTAAAATTCATACAACAAAGAAGAAAATTGTACTTGTGTAAGTCTCTTTTGTGAAAAATTTGATTATTTGTTTTTTGGTTCAAAAATTGAACTGCGTTTGTTGTGTTCTTTTTTATTTTTGATTTTATGTGATTTCTTCAATTTGGTTATTTCCTCAAAAAAAATTATTTTTGGCTTTTTTATTACAAAAATTGAACTGGTTTTGATGGTTTCATTTTGATTTTTTTCTTTATGTGATTTTGATTCATTTCCACTTGATTCTTAACCTTCCATTTTATTTTTGACTCTAATTTATTTACTTTTTTGTTTCTCAACTCAAGGTAAAGAAAGAAAAATCGTTATTTACTTGGTGAAGTTATGAACTCCAATACCCCGTCATCAAGTGCTGGGGGAAATTGATCGATGGATTCAATAGCTCCCAGAAGAAATTCCAAGCAACCCAAATGTATTTTTTTTTTCTTTTCCAATGCTCGTTTTAATTCCGTATTGCAAATTTTCTTATTTGTTTCCGTTGTTCCATTGGCAACTGCCAATGTGAAGTTTTTGCCTTAATTCTTAGTTGTCTGGTCAAACTTTTGATGGTTATGTCAATTTTCTGTGGGTACCTTGCAAATTAACTTAACTGAAGAATTGCTGGAAGGTCTAATTAACCGGTACTATTTTGATTATATTCTTGCAAGTTCTGTAAGTATGGGTTTTGTTTAGAAGGTCTATAATTAAGTCTGGGTTTGGTGTTTGAATGTTACAATTTTCCTTGCTTAGTTCTATAACTTCCATCTATGAGATGCAGATGATTGACTTATACGTGATTGAAAACAGTAAAAAAGATGATAAAAATGAAACAAAGTAAATGTTTCAAAAGACTTGAAATAAAGACCTATCATTAATTTATTACATGAGATATTTTTATCGTACATTGATATGGTTGTGACTGCATAAGTTTGTTTGATGTATGTAAACAGGTGAAGGAGTCAGGTAGAAGTAATAAACCTTGAGATCTAATAAAGGGGCATGAGCAATAAGTAGAAAGGAAGAAAGGGTTAACTGATTGGATAAACTTGATAATTTGGTGAAAGATCACTGGGTTAGACTGGATTTTTTTTATTTATTAAGTTATTATATTTTTGTAGATTCTATGTAAAATTGGACTCTAATACAATTAGGTTATCGTTTGAGATTTATATGTGTGCATGTCTTTTCCTCTCTATTAGGTTCCTGATAAAGCAGTAACCAAGTGCACAGCTTGTCAAACTGATTTTAATGCTTCTAATCGAAAGTTTAAAATCTGCCTTTGTGTTCACTGTTTATAAAGAAGTAGGTATTGTGGCTGAAGCTTAATTGATCTTCTTTCACATCTTTTCTTGTCAACATCACCACTATCAAAATTGTGGGATATTTTTTGGATAAGTGTACACAAGGAAGAATTGCTCTCTCGGCAGATGACAATGCTCAACCAGTTCGAGTTTGTGAAAGCTGCATGGTATGTGCGTTCAGTTTGTGAATTTCTATTAAATGTACAAATGTTTGTTGCGCATTATTTGTGCAGAAACTTTGTAAGTGTTAATCCCACCTCCATCCAACTACGGATGTCGGTATACTTTATAAGTTATTCAAACAAACCCACATCACACTTTCTGGGCATTCGCCCTATGTTTCCCTTTTATTTCTTATCTCTAAATTGAGAAGCAAAACGGAATATCAACGTATGATATTGGAATATAGAAAATAATATGGAGTATTTTCCATTATAGTATTTCCTTTTAGTGTAGGATCATTTTCCATAGTAGATTATTGTATAATCTTTCTTTTTATGTTTTTTTTTCATTTTACAGTTATTTGTAACCCTATAAATAGGGTCTCCTATATTGTAATATGCACAAGACCATAATAATACAATTTATATTTCTTCACATGGTATCAGAGCATTATTGAATATTTTCGCATGGTATCAGAGCAGGTTTAATTTGGGTTTTGGGTTAAACATGCAAAAATAAAAAAAAAAACGAAAATTGTTTTCTGATCCTCCAACTCCAAGATCAGTTCCGAGCTACAGATGAAGTTCGTCAAGTAGCATATGCTCAATTAGTGAGCCAAAAAAAAGGGAAGAGACCTTTTTGACTCCAAAACAAAAGAAACAATAAGCAGACAGCCCCAACTTCAGCCGCCAAGTTTGACTCTCAAAATTGGAGTCCAAATTCTTCCCAAAAGTCAACAATTGATGAATAAACTGGAGAAATTCGTGAAGCAATTATTGAAAAAAAATGAGAGTCTCCAGTGTTGGTGGCATAGACAGATACGCCAGAGACGTACAGGGAAGAAACTGGTAGATTTTTATAACATGTTTTCATAAGCAGATTTTCTTATGTCAAAAATTTTTTTTTGGAGGGTTGGTACCTTGAATTTTATCGACACTCCTCTTACCTCTTAAATTAACTAGAGGATTTTTAAAACTTTGAAGGGTCGGTACTTTGAACTTTACCGACACCCCCCCTGCCTCTTAACTTGGATGTTTTTAAAAATTTAGAGGGTCGGTATTTTAAATTTTACCGGCACTCCCCCTGCCTCTTAAATTAACTAGGAGTTTTTTTTTTTTAAACTTTGGAGGGTCGGTACCTTAAATTTTACCGGCACTCCCCCTGCCTCTTAAATTAATTAGAGGTTTTTAAAACTTTGGAGGGTTGGTACCTTGAACTTTATCGGCTCTTCCCCTACCCCTACCCCTTGATAAATTCGGGATTTTCTTAAAAAAATAATAATAAAAAAATATTGTTAGCGTCATTCGTTTTATGGATTTTTTTAAGATGATGACTTGACAGCACAGCTAACTTATAATGGCAAGTTGGGTATTCATAATCACCATGCTCCAACTTGAGAGGGCGTATTGGAATATAGAAAATAATATGGAGTATTTTTCATTATAGTATTTCCTTTTAGTGTAGGATTATTTTCCATAGTAGATTATTGTATAATCTTTCATTTTATGTTTATTTCCTTTTACAGTTATTTGTAGTCCTATAAATAGGGTCTCCTATATTGTAATATATACAAGACCATAATAATACAATTTATATTTCTTCACATATGAGTTGGCTCCAATTCATGCATATTGTAATGTATAAGATTAATTGCCACAAAATATATTCTTAATATTTAGTCCAGGCTCAGGTTTTTGAAGAACAACTCATCAGGCAATTAAATAAAAGATTTTTGATATAAAATATATTTCTGGACACATAACAAATGGTAAGATAAACATTCCTTGAGGGAGTAAATACTCTTTACTTATCAAGAGAAATTTATGACAAGATATCAAATTCAAAATTTACTATCCATCCTATCTTGCCAAGAATTTTAATTCGTTATCTTCCCTTCCTCCAAGAAAAAGGAGTACCTGGGAAACTGACCAACCAGAGCCTCTAGCTCCTGTAAGGCCTAAGAGACTGAATTAGACATTTTATCCTGTGAAGGTGCGAAACAGCTTGTTGAGCTAGGTTTATTGTATATAAAACAATACATTTAAAGACGCTAATGGTTTATTATTGAGATTACTACGAGAATGTTGTGGTGTCGTTTCTTGAACCAACTTAATTTTTTTCTCAACGACTTTTTGCTTCTCTGTTTCTTTTTTCTTTTAGGCCATGTTTGATTGAACTCCTTTTCCATGAAAAAGACTAAATAATTTCTACCTTTTCTCATTTTGAATGTTTGACAGTCTTATTTTTTTAGGCATAAGTTTTTCCTTGGAGCCCACCACTTACCCTTATTTTCCTCGATTTGGTGGAAAACAAGTGAGAATTTGTTTTCTAGTTTTTATTTTTTTATTTTTGCATTTGGAACACATTCTAAACTTAATAGTAAAAAAATTTATCCATTTAATTGATAATTTGCCTGAAAAACGAAGCCAAACGAACCAAAAAAATTCAAAAAAAAAAATTTTTAATTTTTTTTTTTACTCTTTGGCAATTCCAACAAATTTTATTCTAAAAATTAACAATTTACATGACAAACATAACCAAACGGATTTGATGGAAAATTATATCAATCAAACACCATTAATTACAATTCCATCTAAAACAAATTCTAAGCAATTCAATTACCTGTAATTTATTTTCTTTCTACCCAAATTTCACCTTTGCAATCAAACGGACCCTTAGTTCTTTATTCTCTCTCTTTATTTGGCTAGGGGGAAATAGGTTGGCTAAATTAGTCTTCATCTACCTCTATGGGATACCGTGATGCTGAAGGTTTGTTATCATGCTAGTAGAGATCGTACATTACACGATAATTTTTATAATTTTACAAGTGATTTTGCTAAAAAAAGATAAATGATTTTGGAACATCAAAATATTTAACTATTTAGACTATTAATGTATTTTATATTATTAATGATATGAAGGTATATTGTATAAAAATTATCAATAAACAAACCCAAAGATATATTCATATGTACCTTTGAAAACAATATCCCTACTCCATGTAAGCAAACAGAGAGTTAAAAAAAAAGTATGACAATCTTAAACGACTTCACCTTTTTAATAAGAATAATAATTTTATTACAGAACAAGTCAATTGTAATTTCAATTGCAAGAGCAATACTTCAATGTCTATCATAAAACGTAAAATGTAATATGATAAGACAAAAAAATTAAAGAAAATGAGTTGGATGTAGTAAGATCCTATCAAATCAAAGATCAATTTCAAATTTTGCCTCTAGCAATGGATGCAACCATATGATTAGCATGGTTAAAATGGGGCTCCGACTAACCCTCTGAGAGGACTAGCCTGTGGTAAATGCACTTGCAATTTCTAAAAATTAAATTTATTTGAAATCACCAAGAAGAAATTGATGACAATCAGTAAAAATAAAATATACTAAAAATTGGTAAAAAGAGACAAGTGAATGGGAAGTTGAAAAAGGAAGTCTCTCAATGTATTTCTTTGAGAGAGACATTGGAGATAGGAAGGGGATCGATAAAAAATCAAGAAAGAATGATGAAATCATAAAAGTCAATGGCATCTTTGAAAGGCCAAACTATTGAAAATTCTTTACTTTTACTGTAGAATAAATTAGAGAAGTATACCTTTCATGAGTTGGATGCCATCATAAATTTCAAATCATTCATCATAGAAAGAATGTGTACATATCTCATAAGATGAGCTAAATGTCTTGGAAGCCTGCCATGTAACTTCAATAAATTTATCTACCTCACATTTTGCTATCTTGATAATCAATCCGTACAAAATGAATAAAATCAAATCTCAACTATCGAAATAAAAAAAAAAATAATAATAATAAATGAAAGATGAATCAAGAAAAAAAATTGAATATGTAAATGTGAAAAATAAACGTAAAAACATAAAGCATTTATCTTTGCATTATCTCATTGGTTTGCAGTTCTAAACCAAACTTTGTCCATAGAGAGCCTTCTGATATTTTATGGAATTAAATTTAATACGTCTTTATCATTTTCAAAATGAATATGAAACATATGATTGTCTCGAGACCTTTTAGTGTTAAAGACTGATACTCAATAATATCATGTCACAAAGCAATCATTGTTCATAATATAAAATAATAGTTCCAAGTAAAGTCTCAATTGACAGTTTGGTAATGGATAATAAGCCTTTGTTTGAGCCTCATTTTGATAAGAGAATGTATTTTAGATTAGTAGATTGATGGAAAATATGTGATTAAAAATTAAGAAAAATTTTTAAATTTGAGTGTAATATTATTTCATTTCTAAATTTTCTAAAAAAAATTGAATCTACGAAATTCACACGAGTTAAAATTTTATTTAAATTTTTTTTTTTTTTTTTGCATACCTTCGATTCATAGCAAAAATCTATATTTACTTACCAAAAAAATCTTATTTCAATAATTCTTTCGATTGATCTATAATGAAAACTTTAAACATCTGTAAAAACAAGCAAAAATAGAGGTTAGAACTTTTAGGTTGGTGAACACCAAAATTTTTTTGGCAAAATTACACAGCATATAGATAAAATCGTGGGAAAAAAAAATAAAAGTTAGAAGAAGAAAGGAAAAATTTTGTACAATATGGACCGTTACGTGGAGAATGGAGGAAGTATGAGACGTTGCATGGAGAAATGAGAAAAAATGTCAGAAATGAATAAGAAATGAATAAAATAATGTAATAATGTCATGCTTGAGATAAAATAAAAAAGATAAAATTGATATTAAATATGACATCAGCATGACATCATTGATGATGCGTTATGAATAGTAATTAACTTTCAACATAAAATCAAAAGAAACTCTAACTATAGTCGGAGAAATGGGAAATGAATGATTAAGAAAGGAAAAAATGATCAAAAGTGCACAAAACGTTAAATTTGGGAACTGAAGTGTACAAGTGTTAAAAGTTAAAGAACCCAGGGTTGCAATTTTTGAAGGACGTAATCGAAAGAAAAGTAAAAAATTGAGGATTAAAATGTTTGAGATGAAAGTTAAAGGACTGGAAGCGCATTTACCAAAAACTTAGTTGCAATATATAAAAGAGGAGGTTTGTTTCTTAATGTTATATGACATCATCAATAGGTCAGATATAAAATAGATATAGATATAGATGTATAGTCTATAGATATAAATTTTCATTTGCATTTTACTACTTAATTTAGTTATTTTCTATTTTGTAGGTGTTTAACGCCAAAATATCAAATTGGAGGAGAAAACGGATGAAGAAAGAAAAAAGGACCAAAAGTGCACAAAAATTTAACTTAGGAACTGAAGTGTACAAATGTCAAAAGTTGAAGGACCTAGGGTTAGAATTTTTTAAGGACGTGTTCGAAAGAAAAGTCAAAATTCAAGGACTAAATTGTTTGAGATGAAAGTTGAAGGATTGAAATCGCAATTACCCCGAAAACTTAGTTGCAAGAAAAAATGGAATGAAAAAAAAAAAAAAGATGTATGACATCAATAGGTCATGATGATGTAATGTGAACAGGAACAAACCTTTCTTTTTTATATATTGTTTAGATGTAACTGGTTTGATTTTATTTTTGGTTAAATTGGTCTTCTCTCCTTGGTTCAGGCATGTAATGCTTTTACTTACTGCTTTGTAAAAGTTACGAATGACAGTGTAAAATATATTCTTTTGAGACTTGGAATTTCGATGAGAATATCACCTTTTTTATTCTGCAAATGGAATCTATTTGATCCCACAATGATTTGCTGAGCATAAATTATTCTAACGATTTTCCTCTCTACAAGTATCAGAGTTCGGATTACGTGGATGAACAACATAAATACGAGGTTAATTGATATTACTTAACAGAGTCCCCATTTGATACACGTTTTATTATCTCGAACACTAATCCTCATCAATTCTTACAGGTGAACCCAGATGGTTAGCATTTTGGAAGAATCCGACTTGAAATTTGTTAGGAATGATGAAAGCGGGGAGTGAATGGAGGTTACCTATCTTTACCTTATTTTCTGATGTAGAAATAACTACCATGTTTATTTAACATTTGCTTGTGCTTGTGTTGTGTGCCTATATGTTTATCAGCAACAAAGTAACACAATCCTTTTCCATTAATTTGTACACTTACATGTTCACGTTTCATGATGCTGTCTTTGCATCTTATCACTCCCATTTGTGTAATGTTGAGCTTAACCAGTTATTCTATAGCATATTCTTTGTGCACAAATTGAACAGAAAAGCTCTATAAATTGATATTTTGTTTATGTTATTCCCATTTTAACATGGTTACTATGTTCTATTTTTGATCTAAGGTACAAATTCTTCATGAAATATAACTAAGCACACTTTTTCTTGTAGGAAATAATTTTTCCTATAAATCCGATTTTCGTTACTTATGAAAGGGATAACTTCACCATATACAGTATTCAACACAATATAGAAAATTGTTGACACTTTCTCAATCCCTCACAAATATTAATGTGGAGGATCAATTGAATCTGTATAACTAAGCAGAATTGTTTTTCTATCGATTCTCTATTTCGGTATTTCCTCGAATGGACCCGTTAGAATCATCAATTTGTTGAAATGGTTTTGGATTTGATTACAAGTATCTTAACAGAGGTCCATGCATGTTTATCACATGTCACAAATACATTAAAAGAGGTAACTTACATGTACGAAATGGTCAAGAAGAAGAAGAAGAAGAAGAATAATAATAATAATAATAATATGAGTGGTTATATTGACACTACAATTTTTATTTGTTACACAACATTTTAATTGAAGTTAAGCTCTTTAATATTTACTCATTATAGCAATTATTTTCTTAACTTTTTTTTTCATCTAATTTTTATCTTCAATCTTTTATTAATTAGTATGTCTCGTCCTTGACAATGGCGGAGCCAGCATCTGACGAGCTGGCACGACGGCCCGTGCTAGCTCTGTCGGAATTTACAGCTGTTGTCTGGAGCCCACCAGCCATGGAGGAGGAAACTTGAATTACAGAGGAGGAAATGAAACCCGGAAGAAGCTAAAAGTAATATTGTTGCTCATTTTCGAAGCAACTGACCTTTAAACCACAAAGGCATCTTCTTGCTTCGCCTCTCATAGGAAATCTTTCGTACAAGATCTTTTGAACGATTGATTGACGTGATCTCTCTATAATAGATGTTTTTTAGTTAATTTTTCAGTCTACTTTTCAGATATCATACCTAAGCTATAGGGTGGCCACTTTTTGAAACCATTAATTGCCTTATGAACCTATGACTGCAGAAGAGATCTATGAGAAAACACATCGATCATTAAGACAAGGCAATGTGTCATTCATCAAACGATAACTACTTCACCTTCTCTACTATAAAAGCTCATACTCATTGTCATTTGAAGGAAATATAATTTAACACTATCAACGGTATTATTGCTCACTCTTGTTATTTTCTCTCTACAACCCGGTGCCCATACATATACTTGTGGCTCACATTTTTCGATAATTCTACACTCAGATATGTAAAACGACTTACTTATACGTCGGAGTGTTCGCGACTGCCTCCCCAACCTTAGGAGAAGGACACATGCTTCTAACGTTTAATTTGATCAAGTTGAAATAAGTTTAAAATTTAATTTGATCATCTCATATTTTTATTAAATACTAGTAAGATGCACGTGCAAGGTACGTGACACGGTATAGTTAACTATGTAATAGCGTAGACATAAGAAAAAATCGTGTTATTATTTGATAACTGTGCCTCGTACCTACCAACCCATCTATGCCTACAGAAACCCAATCCCATTCAGATCCATAATGTAATACACTGCTAGAAAACATGACAACATCGACGAAAGTAAATATTAAAAATATTCAGGAAATAAAATAAAAATAACCTTGTTACATCATGATCAGTGTTCTAAAAAACGTGCCTAGACGAAGCGTGACTAAGGCGCTTCGCCTTGAGTTTAAGCGAGAATTAAACGGTCAACGAGAATGTTGACTGCTTAATGCGCGCCTAAGCGTGCCTAGGCGCGCATTAAACGGTCAACATTCTCGTTGACCACTTAATTTTTTTTTTAACTTTTCATTTTCATTAAATGTACATTTTTTTTTTTTTTTTTTTTTTTTTTTTGTAGATGAAGAAGAAGATATTGAATTGGAGTCCGATAAAGAGTTAGATAATATTTAAACTACAAGCTATCTATGTTATGTAATTATGATTTTGAAACTTATATTTTTTTGTAGGAATTATTAAGTACATACAATATTTTATAATTTTAGATGTTTAGTATATATTATATGAATTATTGAATGTTTTTTACAATGATTAAAATTTTAAAATCAAAAAATGTTTTGTTACGTCTGAACTTCGCCTAGGCTCGTAATGTTTGAAATTTGACCTCAACGCCTAGCCACGCTTTACGCTTTTTAAAACACTGACCATGGTAGATGGAAGTTCGTTGTCCAAATGTGTCAATTGATTTCCTTGGTACTGAATCTGTTGCACCAGCTTGGCTATCGATTACATTCCCAAAATGATATTTACTGTCTAAAAAGAAGTCTGGTAATATAAAAATTGTCTAACTAAAAATGTAGTCCAAGTAGAACATAAAATGCCTTTACATCAATAATAATAAAATTAATAATTGGAAATAGAATAACGTAAAAGAGCATATAAGTTTCTTTCCTCTACATCCATTCAAACTCACTCAATTTGAATTTAATGATCGAGAAAAAAGTTAATTAGAGAGTTAGAACGAAGTAAAAAGGGGATATGTTTGGTGATGATCCTCGTTTAATTCACAAAACCTACAGGACCCGAATTTCACTTAGAAAATCGTCCCCCACCAAATTCTAACTCATGGTAAGAACACATTATGCAAAAAAAATTTTGAATATTTTTAGCAAACGCATAACCCATGTTCTGACTGGCAGAAGAGTTGCCCATAAGTTGTGTTTTCCGCAAATAGAAGATCGTTAGCATATTTTAGCTACAAAATAATCTAAGGCTCGTATTTGACTGGAATTCTATTATGCTTTAGGATGCATGGGAGAATAGATTCAACTAAGCAAGAAGCATAATAAATTATCCCCGCTCGAATTAAATGATAATTATTCTACATACTAAGAGATGACATAAACCTTAAACTTGAATGTGAGAATGAAACCCAATTATTTGTTCAACCAAACAATAGGAGGCTGCTTGCTTAAATGAAGTCCTACCCTTTCAGGTCTAGTGACACCGGCAGAGCTCAAATGCACAAACCTACGAAATCATTAAGTTAATGGAACAGATCATGCAATTAGCTCTTACTCAATCTTTTCTAGGTGCAAGAAGAGCCGAGAATGATGGATAATGAATTTAGAGAAGAAGCCGGAAGTCATTAGCTCTTGAATGCATGCCCTTATGGATGACACTGGAAGCTGAAATGGACCTTCAGTCAATGTTGGGTTTAATTTCCCAACATACTCGAACTTACTGTACTGGAGCTGAATTTCCCATAAGATATAGTTCGTGCTTGAAATTTGGGTCTCAAAGAAAAGAAAAGCAAGCGGACCTAGAGGTAATTGACTAATGTTTGAGGAACAAAGACAATTATAATAACTTGGTGGTTTTAAGATCAAAATGTTACGAATTACCATTTGTCCTTTATGGTTTCGTAGTCGGATTAATAATCCACATTATCTCAATGATGGCTAGTCTAACGTAAGAGATTATAACGATGGCCATCACGTTTGAGGCGTAACTCAATACCAAAGGTATTTCTCACAACTGGGAACATAAGAGTAGAGCTTACCTTGGACAGCAAAATTATTTTTGCGACAAGCTGGTGGATTTGTTGACATTTTAAGCTGTGCATGGCTATTTATTACTTAAAATTTTTGAACCATATTTGATTGCCTTGCATATCTTGTCCCTAGCTTCAGCTTTGTTCAGATACAAAATTGCAAGAGCAAGCTCCATTCTAGCTATATCCAATATACTCATATTTTATCTTAGACAACCTGAAAGGTCATGATACCAATGGATTACATTCAGCTAAGCAGTGCCCCAACCAGGCAAATAATTTCAACTAAAATAAATGATATGTCAGCTTGATTTTGCAAACATCAAATTAATCATTATAACCAAATGCAATTGTACCTCAAAAATTATGAATAATGTAATAGGTTTCATAAATGAGGCTCTCTTCAATAGTATCTAGGGTTACATATTACATTATGAACTTAAATGTACAATAGTTCATATCTGAGCACAAAACCAAGTGTGAGGAAATACACATTATGTAGGATTTAGAGCTGCAAGCTATCTTCAGAGCTCTTCAAGAGTTACCTTTCAGCTTCCAAATATTGAAAGAACCTCAAATAACCTAACAGGCCCTTCAAACCCTAGCCCAACACACCAGCATCATGTTCCCCCTACCCAGGAACACGTCATCATCTACTTCAATCTTTCAGATATTATCAATCCACAAAAGAACAAGCAAACAAACGAATAAATTTAATCTAGGTTATCTATCGAATATCAAGAAAATGGCTAAATGAAGTTCACAACTCCAAGCTCCACAATTTCCAAAGGGAAAAGAAAATCTAAAGATAATTTCTAGCAATAATTCCCAAAATAATAGCTGAAAGAAATTATCACCTTTACATTTCTTGATTTTTGAAGCACATAAACAACATTCTTTAGTCGGAATTTTTTATCTTTCAACTCGGCTTTTTCTCTTGTGGGGATACTCGATATATATTCTGCAAATCAGGACAATATATAACACTTTGTACTTCGTTTATCCATAAAACTCAAACTGAAAATGTCCTAAACAAAAGAATCGTCATCTTCCAAAACCAGTACATAGGGGAAGTGAATGAATATTTTCACATTCAATTGATTCTTTAATGATGTGCCTTCACATGAATGCTTTGAATATCATATATTTGAAATGCATTGATCGTTTGTGTTTCTTTTTCTCCATGTTTATATCTATTTTGGGTTTCAATGCACTATTATTATTTTCCCACCAATTTGAGAATCAATCACCTTCTGCTTTCTAAAATGATAGAGAACTGGTTTTCTTGAATGAATCTCTAATTTAAAAATGATGGGAGAACCATAAAGCTAAAGGGAGATTGTTTAAGGATTTGAAATTAGACTTGTTGAATAGAATTGTAATAAAAAAGAATTTTTTTAATAATCAGAGACAAATAATTGACTACTTCGAAATACAAAGATTGCAAAATAAAATCAAACTGAATAATGTAAAGCCTTAATGTACACAAAAGAAGATGACATTAGAACTCCAACTCCTAATTTCACTACATACTCGATGGACAATAAATTCTTGTATAAAAACCAAATCACAGAACCAAACCAAACCAAACAGAATCAAAAGAAAACTCAACAAATCTAAAATATAAATTATGCGATTCCAAAACAAACAAAAATATCTAAATGTAGCAACTTTTAAAATTGAAAAACACACAAACGTCTCAGTTTTAATTTTACATTGTTAATAAGCTGATTCTTCAGATATTATAATCAAGAATATATATTGTGAAACTCATGAACAATTTTTTTTCTATTTCTTGTTGTTTCTATCTCAAGCATGGGCACCCCCTACAACGAGTGCTGCCTTCTCTGCAACTTGTTCTTGAAGTGCCTTGCATCCTTATTTAATTAGATACATATAAAACATAGAATCAAAGGTGAACCACAATAAAGACATAAAAAAATCAGACCGCTAAATAAAATACAAATAAAGCAAATAACTCGTCACCGTCACCTTGTTTTGTTTCTCAATTCTTCATAGAATTTACCGTTCAAGCATTTAAAGAGCAAATCAAAGATAATTAAAAATATTAATTGTAACATCTTGTTCTATGAAGCAAAAAGAGTAAAAACTACTTTATAATGAAAAAATGGAAAATAAATATTTTCATAAAATGGAACCCCTCAAAAATTAAAATAAGAAAAAAGCAAAAGGATATCACAAAAAAACTGACCAATTCTAAAATAATAATCATTTGAGTTTCCGAAAAGAAAATAAGCAATCGCAAACCTTCGCCGCTCTCTTCCTCTTTCTCCAGCGTTGATACCCTTTCCCAGGATGTTGGTTCTGGAAACACTGGTATTCCAAAAAAAAAAAACAGCAATTAATGACGAAGAATCCAGGTTCTTAGAAGAATGTGGCTTTCCTGTAAAACCTAATCCTTAATCCCTTTCTATCTCCCAACCTAGACTCTCTTTCCTATTATACATGTGTGTGTGTGTGTGTGTGTAATAGAACACTGGTGCTATTGCTACCTGGAGATACCGTGGTGGAATGGGCGGCAAGAGCTTCACTCGAAGAAAGGGAAAGAGAATGAAAGGGAATGGGAAAGAAAAATTGCAAATGCTAAAAAGGAGTTTGACGTGTGAGAGAAAATAATGTGGGAGTGGTTTTCTGTGCGCGAGGAAAGGACTTAAGATTGTAAAAGCTGATTGTGGGTGAGAAAAATAATTGCCAAGAAGTCACATTGTTAGCTTATAAATCCTTTAAATTCGGCTACATTCCGAATATATTATAATAGAATCTTATTTATGTCTTGTTTGATTTTCATTTTGGGGAAAAAAAAATGCATTTTGAATAGTTAATTGATGGAGAATGTGTGGTTAAAAAGAAGAGAGAGGAAAATGAAAATCAAACAGGGGCTTAATATCCTTTTATTTTATCTCCTAATTCTATGATTTATAACCTGATATATGCAATTTTTACAAAGAAATATTGATCAAAATGTAACTTTAAACAGTGACATTTACCAATTTCCCTGAATTTTTTGATGAGCCCTTCTCCCATCTTAATCTCGTAAATTTTATCGCTCTTTTTTGTTTTAAAACAAAATATACCCTACCTTTAATAATATTTACCCTATTAATCAATACTTTATGATATATTACGTAGCACAGTCTGACTTTTTTTCCCCCTAAACTGTCAAATGAAATAATGACACGTGTCACCATGTTAAAAATTCTGTTATTGAACCTGTTCATGTAGCAGATGATAATTGTGGGTTTTGCACTTATTTATACCATTAAACTTATGTCTTTGTGAGTTTTCTTTTGTGTATTATTGCTTAATATAGTTATATTCTATTTTGTAGGTGTTCCATTGCCAAAATCCTAAATTGGAGGAGAAAATGAAGAAATGATCAATGATACAAAAAGTGGATTTCGGGGTGATCTGTTTAAAATAAATATATATAATAATAATAATAATTTTGCTACTGCTGCGACGCCACTGTAGCGGCGCCTGTGTCTGAAGCAGCGGCTCCACAGTGCCACGCACATGCTAAGGCTTGTTTGGCTGATTTTTAAGTGCTAAGTCCGTTCCCTTTTTAAAATGACTTTTGAGTCCAACTCTCCTCATTCTTCATCTAGAAAAACCCTAGGTTCTCCCCATTTTTCTCTCTTTTCTTTTCTTTTCTTTTCTTTTCTTCTTTTCTTTTTGTTTCCTTTGGGATTTTGGGAAAGCTTGGAGCTCAACAATATTGGAATAGCTTGGAGAAGAAGACCCGTTGATTTTGAAGATTTCTCATCCATTCTCGTTATCAATAAGTTTTTCTTTCTTTAATCTATTTTTCATTATGGATAGTTAAGTGTTAATGTGATTGTGGTTATTTTGGAACCCTAGGTTAATTTTCTATGATTTGTGCCTTCATGTTTTCTTGAAATTGATGTGTTTAATTCATTGTGTTGAATGTTGGTATTGCTCTTCTTCATTATTTGAGAAATACAACTAAATGATTAGGTGGATGCAATGAATGCTATTTTGAAATTTATAGTACGTAATAGCTATTTTTTCTAAAACCTAGTAGCAAGTACATTTCAATTAATCGTAGTACGTAATCGCTATTTGATTGAATGTATGTGGATTAACACTTAAGTTAGTAAACCGAGTTTGCGAGTTTGCGCTTAATTCAATTCATCTCTTTCGTCGTAATGCTTTTGCTGAATTAAATCTAGCGAGCTTATTCTAAGTTGTTTGATGAAAATGATTGTGTAACGAGCTTATCTTATTCAACTAATATATAAGAAGAGATTGAGGTAATTGCGCTTGTAATTATTCTCAAATTGTTGTTAATTTTGAGATCGAAATCTTTCGTGAACATTGATAAGAAATTCATTCTAGCGGTAAAGGAGTACCGGTCGATCACATATTTCCTCCTTTGTTCCTTTTTTATTCTCATCTCTTCCATTTCCATTTTTATACTTTCCTTAGTTTAATCCAATCAACTCCCCCCCTCCATTTACTTATTTGCATATTTTACTTTCTTTTCTTGTAATTGACGTAATTGAAAACAATCCTCTACGGGAATGACCCTTACTTGCACAGTATTACTTGAACGACATATTTTAGTCAAGTAAGAAAATTATTTTGATACTCCTTTTGGAGCTTGTCAATCACCCCTAAACTTAAATCTTTGTTAGTCCTCGAACAAAGCTATACAAACAAGCATGCAAACACACAAATTAAAATCAAAAGGCAATACTATATAATAACAAAAACTTCAAGGTTTGATAGTTTGCCACTTTGCCTCAATTCTCACATATGCTAATAACTTATGAAATGTACACTAAAATGCTACAACAACACTTTTTTAACTTACACCATGCTTAACTCGTGTGTGTGTGTGTCATTCCGATTCATCGAATACACAAGGTGGTGTTTTCGACCCTCAAAATGGTCAAATTTTCCTTTCTCGCTCGTGGGATCGTGCACTCTCCCAAACTTGAAATTTTCACTATAGCCCAAGGTGTCGAACACATAAGGTTGCTCTCAAATCACTCAATTTTTCCCTTTCAAGTTTTGTTGGATCGAATCGGCAAATTAGACCATCTAGTCTTGTATTAATTCCCCATAAAAACTTAGAGTGTTAAAACTACAAACTTTTATTAGGAAAATCACACACAATCATCAATCTTTCTACAACAACCCTAGATAAAACATCCATTTTTCTTTTGTTTCATTTTTTTCCAATGTAGGTAGTTTACGCTCTAATCCCTAAGGGTTACCTTCTTCATTGGTAGATCGTTTCCTACACATTGTGATGCATATGGCCGGATTACTCAATGTTGACTTACACTCCTTTAGTAGGCAACTTTTTCCTACAGAATTTATTTTTCTCATCTTCATTTCGATTGTGATAGAAACAACGTCCAATTTTCAGTTGAAGTCTAATAGAACTCTACAAAACCAATCATTTAAGCAAGTAATTAATACACTCCTAAATAATTTCCTTCACCGGTTCAATCACTCCCAAACTTATTCTTTTATAGGTAGTGATAGAAGAATTGTTGTCAATATGGTCATATAAGTTCACTAAACAACCTCAAGTTCCACCAACAAGTGCCTGTAATGAAATTCATGACTCAAATGCTTGATAAATAGTCAAACATGAGATAAGTAGATGAAAATTAACAACATATAGCATTCATGTCCACATTCCATAAACTAAAGCAATGTAACAACTAAAAGCAAAGCCGACAAGGCTATCAACCAAACAAGCATAAATCATCACACACAAATTTAATTTGTACATAGCCCTTAAGAATAAAACAAGAGAAAGTAAAGGCAAGCGGTTCAAGTACTCCCCTCAGTTGGTTGTGGAGTGTTGTGAGGTTTCTTGCAACTATCTCCGGTAGTGTTTTCCCATCTCGCAAATCCTCATACTTTAAGTGCTCGGGAAAAAGTATGAATTCAAACTTAGGAGCTTGCATCACTAAAGGTAGAATTTCCTCATTAGATATCAGAACATTAATACATGAAAGATTATACCTTGGTGAATTGCTCAGTAATTATTCAAGTGGTGGCATGGTTTTCACAATACTCTCACATGCCAAGCTCTTTTCTTGCGGTGGTTTCTCAACATGATCTTCCATCTCCTTTGAGGCTTCATCTAAAGTTTTCTCACTTCTTAGTGTCTCAACACTAACATTTTCCTCTAGGTTAAGTGCTTGAGAAAATAGTTGTTCAGATCTTTGAGCCTCAATTTTATCCACCGCGCTAGCCAATTCACTGATTTGTGTCTCCAAATTCTTGATTGAAGTCCTTGTATCTTGTTGAAATTGCATTGTTTCTTGTTGGAATTGCATAGTGTCTTGTTGCAATTTCACAATGTTTGAGGCCAAAGACTTAACTATATCCTCAAGAGACATATCTGAGCTTTGAGGTGGAGCTTGATGACTGCTCGAAGCCAAGGACTCAACCATTTCCTCTAGAGACATACTAGAACTTGTAATTGGAGTTTGTTGACTAGATTGGAAGTATTGTGGTTGATCTTGTTGATAAAAATCATGTGGATGATCAAATTGTGCTTGTGGAGTTGTGAAGTAATTTCCTTCATGATTGAGATTGAGATGATCACTGAATCCATGATTATACATGTTATAATGTGGATCATACACTTGTTGCGTTGAAAATCCTCAATTGACATTCACTTGCTCTAAAGCTCTTTGTTGAAGTGTCGGGCATAAATGAGTAGGGTGTCCAGCATATGAACAAATCTCGTACACTTCTTCTTGTTGAATTCTTTGAAGAGCCACTTGTTATGTTAGAAATATGAGATTGAATAAATGACATTCAATTCGAGAAGTTGTTTCCATCTCAAAATTTGTTCAACCAACCTCTTCTCTAACTCTTAGGTTGTGGTGTGTGGTGTGTGTTGTATGCCTTTCGCTCAATCACAACCTAAGCCACAAAAAAAAATAACAAACATAAAGAGAACCGAAATAAAAAGAAAATATTACAATTAACAAAATTAAAAGATCAATCCCCAGTGACACGACACTAAAATTGACAAGCTCCAAAAGGAGTACCAAAATAATTTTCTTACTTGCACATTACTACTTGAACGACATATTTTAGCCAAGAAAATTATTTTGATACTCCTTTTGGAGCTTGTCAGTAGGCTCCATATTTTTTACATTTAATGCAAATTATACTGATGAATTTTTAAAAGAGGAAATTACACCATACTAGATCTTTAAAGATCACTTTTCAAAAATCAGGTACCAAGTTTAATTAATCATAAAGCAGGTACTATAATTAACCCATCACACCCAAACCCTAGGTCAGTTCCCCTTTCTCATTTCTCCTCTACATTTCTCCAACCCTCCATCGCCTCTATTCTCTCTCTCTCTCTTTTCTCTCTCTCTCTACAGCCATAGCTCCAGCACCCACCAGCGAATCGTCGGCCAGGAGCGGTAAAATGATCAGCTTCGCGATGGCGAAATGACTGTACACGATTTGCAGAAGCAATATTTGCCCCTGGCGCTGATGCAGTTCGTCTCCCAGCTGGCTTCCCAAGGAAAAAATGAAACCCTAAAATGCAAGAGACAATAAAATTCATCAGCATTGAGTGTTCTTGCATCATGTAGGCACATATGAATAGCACTATTCACCTGCAGTGCGGTGCCTACTCAAATTTAAGGGATAGTGTTTGAAAATAAAGTTGGGTTCCCATGGCGGATGATGAAGAGAGTTGGTCAAATGTGAATAGATAGTGTTTGGAGGAAAAATCGGTAATGGAAGAGGAAGAATTGGAAAAGGTAGTGATTAAAAGCGAGGAGCAATGTGGGATTTTTCTTGAATTGGACGATTCGAATTCAAGTGGTTGGGGTGGGAAAGATGAAGTGGTTGTGACAGAGAAGTAGCCGGCGGAAGAGGAAGGTAGATCAAAGTGTGGTGGTGTGGACAGAGATGAAGCGGTGGACATGGGATTGGAGGTGAAGGTGGCAATGGAGTTGAATGTAAAAGGTTGTGAAGAAACTATTTCTAATGTAATTGATTGCAGAAAGCCAGGCTAGGAGACGTTGGAGGGAATCTAGATGGTGGAAGGTGAGTATTGGATCAGGATCAGGGTCGAGGTGGTGTTGTTGGCGGCGATGGCGATGGCGGTGGCGGTGGTGTTGTGGCAGGTGGGTAATGTTTGTGACCAAGTATTGGATTGGGTTCAGGGTCGGGTTTGGTGAATGTGATCAACTATGTGTTTGATTGTGACTAACTCTCAAACTGTGACCTTAAAATTCGACAATCTGTGATTAAAAATAATAATCAGTCGCCAATAAATTTGAAAATTGTGATCGACAGATAAAATGTGACCAATAATTTTTTTTTTTATTTGTGACCAATGAGATAAATCGTTACTTATAAAATTTTTGATTTGTGATATCGGTATAATCTGTGATAATATGTGACCAGTGAATTAGTTGTGACCTTTAATTATGTAACTGTGACCATAAATCGCATAACTATGATCTTAAAATAATTAATTAATAATTTTTTTAATTAATTAATGGAAACCTGATTTTTGCATAGACCAAACTTTAGGGCTGAAATATGAATTGGTCATACTTAAAGCATGGTTTATGAATTCTTCCCTTTTTAAAAAAACACAAAAATTAATGTTAATTTTGCTACGACAGTGGGCCGAACCCTCTTGCCCAGAGACAAAAATTGTAAGGCCCAACCCAACTGCAGAATTAACCCACCTCCCAAGTGAGCCCCCAACAACACGGCCCTCACCTACTAATCCCCAGCAAGAATTCCAAACTACTAAACCGCAACGTATATCAGGCACAAAAGGGTCTTTGAAAAAAGACAATCCCAAAGTAACCTATACAAAAAAATGATGCATCTTAATCTGGAGTTATGTGGAAAATAAAAAAAATTAAGAGAAGAAATATAAGTAAGAATCAACTAAAATCGATGTTTTAAAAATCGACATGGAAAAGAGAAAATGTTAAGGGTCAAAAAGTTGAATCGTGATCGAACTAGTGATTTTTAAAAAAATGAAAAAATATACATTAACAAAAATTTTAAAAATATACATTTAAATTTTTTAAAAATATATACATTTCCATAGGTTGAGCCGATTAAACTAGGAACGGATCATGAATTTTTCAAAAATTGGCCAATTTAATGGGTTTTGGGATAGGTTTTAATTAGAAGTTTTATAAACCTAACTGGACCGATTTTGGTCCCAGATCCCAATTTTCCTGGTTGAATCGATCGTGCCGATCCGATTACTAAGACAATGACTAAAACCATTTGGATTACGAGCAAGTTTAGCTAAGCTTGAAAAGCTTTAAATTTATGAGTCTACTTATGAGTTAAATAAGTGGCTATAAAATAAAGGGAAAATAATAATAATTAAGGTTTATAGTTTACATCAATTCAAAAATCAGGTATATAATTTAAAAATTTAAAAATCAGGTTTATATATATTTAATTAAATATAATTATTAATTAAATATAATAAAGTCACGATTATACAATTAATTATCACAAATTTATAATTAAGGTCATAAATTATTTATTGGTCACATATTATCAAAATAATAAGTCACAGATTATTACGAGAAAACTTTTACAGGTCACAATTTATTTCGAGGTCACAATTTATTTGTTGGTCACAATTTTTCATATTAATTGGTCATAGAAATTTTTTCAGTCACAAATTGTAGGTCACGGATTATTTGTCGGTCACAGATTTTCAAATTAGCTGGTCACAATTTTTTTCAATCACATATTATCAACATTTTAGGTCATAGTTGAGTTATTGGTCACAGAAACCAAACAGTGGTCACAGTGGCCTTACCAACACTACCACCGTCGTTACAGCACCACCAAAAAAGTCGAACCACTAGATCCAATCCACTACCAACTGAAATCAACACAACCATCACTGTCATCGCCACCACTAGTCATCACAGCCACCGCGCCGCCATCACCACCACCAACAACACACCGCACCAGAAACACCACAGCACATATCATCACAAAACAAAAAATCCAATAATGCAGATCTAAAGAGAGAGAATTGGGCTTCGCGCTGTTCCAATCCACATCACCATCTTCGAACGCCACCACCATCGACACCTCACCAACACCTCCAACAAAAATCGCCGCCGGATCGAAAAACAAAAACCCCCCAAAATGCATATCGAAAGAGAGAATTGGGCTTCGCGCTGTTCCGATCCACAACACCACATCACTATTGTCGAAAAAATAGCCGTCTGATCGAAAAACAAAAAACTCTTGATTGACAGATTGAAAACATAGACCAACACCATGAACACCTCATATCCAAGCTCGTAGCAGTCGCGGCAACGAAGCCGTCGCGGTACCACGCTTGTTGCGATGAGGCGAGTCGAGTCGAGCGGCGCTCAGATTTCCCGGCCGCCGGTAGAGAAGGTAGAGATAAACCTTCTAGAGAAAGAGCGAAGAGAGGAAATGTGTAGAGAGAGAAAGTGGAGAGACGAAAATGGGAATTTAGGGTTTGTAGATTAAATTATTTTTAATATATATTAATTAATTGATACCTGATTTTTTATTAAATAAGTTTAACACCTGGATTTTGAATTTGGAAGTTTAAGTACCCGATTCTCTGTAATTTCCTCTAAAATAAATACTCTATTATTGATTGTTGAAATAAATAAGTTTTTTATTTAGACAATGATGTAATAATTATTCTTAAAAGAAAATTAACATATCATAAAATGTTTTTGAAATAAAAAATTACTTAAAAAGAAACTATTACCCATTTTTAAGTTTAGCTAAACGTATAACTAAATTACACAAGATAAAGCAGAGAAAATTACCTGAAATCCTACTTTTTAAGTTTTAATTTTAAAAACTAGGTAGTAATTTTTAAACTTGAGACATCACTATGGGTTCATCTGATACACTATTTCTAGACAAAACCAACTCCGGTCATCGCCAAAAATTAAATTTGTACAAGTGACAGTGGATGGCAACAATTCGGGGTGTCATCGCCTACATAATAAAGCTGGTTGTCTTGTGGTTGGAGGTGGATTTTGCTGTCAAAGCTACAAATGAAGTAAACTTGCAGTTGTTGCACAATGATGACACTTCAACTACATTTGCATTGTTATTGATGGTGGTTGTAATTTGTAAATCTAGAAGTTGCTTGGTGGTGGCATTATAGTTGGTGAAGACGCTGTAGTAACGTGGTGGTCTTGCGATTGGTAGATCTGGAAGTGAGGGATAAGATGGCGTGACGACATTGTAGTTGCGTGATGGTTCGACAAGCACATTCCTTCTCAATCTCTCTTTTTTGTCGGGGTGGTTGCTATTGTTAGCACTACTGTTGATGGTGGCGTTGTAGGGACGACGACTATAGATCTAGAGGTTGCTTGGCGATGGTGTTGCAATGACACAATGGTCTGAGATTGGTAGATCCTGAAAGTGAGGAATGGGGTGGATGAGCTCATTCTTTCTCAACCTCTATCTTAGTACCCCGTGGTGGTTGTCGACGGTGGTAGATGGGGTGAGCTAGTGAGAAAAATAGTGAATTTGATCAGCTAATTGTATGATTTATAACTAATAAATAATTTATGACCTATTAATTGTGTGATTTGTGACTTAATATGTGATTGTGATCCATATATTTTGTGGTTTGTGATTGTGACATTGTGTGAGTTGTAACTTAATATGTGACTATGATCCATAATTGTGTGGTATGTGATTATAACATGTTTAATTTCAATTATAGTTTACAATATTTTATCAGAGATTACAAATGTGATCACCTAATTTTTAAAAGGCTATAAGTTTTTTTAATTTTGAAATTGTATTATTAAATATTTGTAGTTATAAAAATTTCCCTATGAGGAAGTCATGAAACAACACTAGCCCACAGTGCCATAGGAAAAAATACGCAAAGGTATCTATACAAATTTCCCATCGACCTTCGGTCCACAAAATCCAAATCATTTTGTTAAGACATGAAAAAAAATCCAAGAAGTTTAGTGTAAGTGATAGTTGAGATCACCGACATTAGAATTTTCAATTGGGTTAGTTATTTCATGTCTCTTTTTTTTTTTTTTTTTTTTTTTGTTTGTTGGAAACTAGGATATAGAAATTCTATTTTACATACAAAAACTTGTAATGTCAAAAATCAAACTAGAGCGAATCATGCCTTTTCCTACACAAAACTAGGCTTTTGTACAAATGCAAGAATACAAATATATTAAAATATTGATTTAACAATTAATATATATATTTAAAGAGTTGAATTTTTTTCTCCAAAAAAATAAATATAGTAAAAAAGAATTAATAGAAAAAAAATTGCACATAAGTGAGAAAGCGCCAAAAATTAGTCGAATCCAATGAAAAAAAGTACCCTACTTTAGCATAAAAGACCAAAAGCTGGTGGACAAAGCCCTATGCTTGTAAAGGAGGGACCCAATGTGTATAATTTGACATGCTTTCGTACCAACAAAGCAAAGATCGAGAACTTCAACAAAAGTTGAAATAATTGTTATGAGATTTCATTTTGGCAATCACAATTATTGACTCAAGACGCAAATAATGATCAAATATTATCTTCAAAATGTAAATAAAGGACAATTAAGTCAACGTAAATCGCGGGAAAACAACTGCTTTACTACTTGATAGAAACTTCGACAAGTCAATTAGAACCATAAAAAATCCCAAAAGATTTTAATTATGTTGTGTTGGATCGTGTGCATCTTACTCCTAATAATAATATCATTAAAGTAAAATCCTACAATAATTAGTAATCTTATTTTGTAGATAAAGCCTGTAACAAGTAGGGATGTCACACGAGTCGAGCGGCTCGTGAACTTGATCGCTCAACTTGTTAAAACCCGGCTTGTGGGCGGCTCGGACTCGTCAAATGACGAGCCCAAGCCGAGCTCGTGGGCTCGTAAAAACTTTGAGTTAAAAAAATAGCTCGTGAGCTTATGAGCTAGGCTCGTGGATCACGAGCTCGTGGATCGAGTAGAGCTCGACCTTTGAACACGAGCCGAGCTTGAGCTCGTTGGCCCTTGACTAGTCGAGCTCATGGATAAATGGGTCGAGTCTGCTCGATTCGTTCCATTGTCATCTCTAGGAACAAGTAACAACTAGTCACTAGTAGAATACATTCTTTATATGTATATGTGCTTAGTTCAATTTCTTATCGTTCTCAATTCATTATTGCTATTGAAATTAGATTGATTTAATTTGCACAACTACCAAAAAATGCATTGGTGAAGCCCAACTATGTCACTAATTATCAACTATTTCATTAAAGATCACCAACTAACATTTTTGTTTCCATCGCAAAGTCCTCAACGAAAGTGGGATCACTTATTTAATCGATGGACCTTTAGCCATTGCATATTAGCATGAAAATACCGACATTAATATTATACATAAAACTTATTGTATATCATAAAAAAATATTTGTAACTACGTATTACGAATTTAATATTATTTGACAAATGTTACTTTGTGAAAACACTCAAAATTGGTAAAAGAAAAAGAGGAATAAAGGTTATTTTCTTATTACATAGAGAGATCCCAACTTGCTGAAAAGTGATTTTTCGGCGAAGTTAGTCATCTTGACATCTTGCACGTCATTTAGTATTTGATCTAAAAGCTTAGAATTTATCGAATTATCTAGATAGTTTGTGGAGTTGCCAATGTAATTAATGATCATAAAAAGAATTATGAAAAAGGGTAACGTTGATGTGTTAATCTATCTCATCTAAAACTATGAGCGAATCAAAATAAGACGAATAACAACTGTCATTTGAGTAGATTACACAAATAAATTGATAATTAATTGTAAGTTAATTATCAAGATTAATAAGTTTGATTGAACTGACCCAATTTTTACTATTTATTATTAATTACTCATCATTAATTAGTATTATTAAGTAGCTGATTAATGACTTTTAACCAAAGTGTCCACTATCAAAACTTGAAATCGAAGCTACATTAGCATAAACTTTCTTCCTTATCCCAACGTGCATTATTTATGGACTCAAGTAATATTCGTTATGTTAGATAAAAAGATAAATTTGCTTTTCTTTTTCCTCCGTTTCAAATTATAGGCACTTTTTTTGTTGAGAGTATATATAATTTAAAATTTTTAATATATCCTTATTTAATATCTATGAACTACTCAGATTTAAATAATTATTTTATGTAGGGGTATATTAAAAAAAGTAACAAAAATTACTCATTCAACTATATTAATTACATTTCTGAATCTATATGAAAATATAAATAAGTCTGATTCTAAATTTCTAATGATCTAAAATTATCATGGCCCCGTTTGTTCAAATGATGAAAGTAATGTTGAGACATAAAAATCCTAATTGTATACCAAAAAAGTAATAAATTGCAGTAAGAAAAAAAGACACAAAAGAATATATAGATGTTTGCATCAATGTAGGACTACTTTTTTCTTTAATTACTGCAGTAATTCATTATGATAAAATGAAGTTTACAAGGAAAAAAATTTGTATATCATATTTTCTCTAACATCTATCTTTAAAAAAAAAAAAAAATATCAGGGCAAAATTGAAATTTACAAGTGTGAAATTTCTAAACTATCCTCAATAAAATTTTGGTTCTGAGATTTCCTCCTCCCCCACACCCCCGAGCTTCAAACCCCACGATGACCTTACTGTGAAGGTCGATCTATATAATGACAATAATTAGACTCTAAAACTTAACAAGTAAAGCTATCAGCATCTATAATTATGTAATTGATCGTGTTAAAATTACATAATGTTCTTAAAACTAATTATAATGACCTAAAATCACCAAAATTCATATTTTTTGCAATTTAATGTTCTTCAAAATTAGAATTTTCAATATTCAATTCTAGTTAAAGAAAAGTTAAACTATCGTGAAGGTAAATAGTTTTCTTTTATCATAGTAAAATTAATGGACAAATTTCACCCTTAATCCCAAATTTATTACTTGACTAGAAAGTTGGTTTCTAATCTCAATCTTGCACTAAAAATAAAAATCATAACTCTTTATTTTCCTACTTAATTAAAGAAGGTTTATATGGAATTTCCGCTATTTCTACAGTAAAGTGCAATGATAACAAAATGTAGAGTAAACAATTTGCTCCTCCGAAGATTGACTTGCTATTTGGTCAATAGATGGAGGATTAATGTTGTAATTTTCGCTAAATCATTTCAGAAAATTCAGTCATCTCAACTAACCACCCAAAATTGAACAATTTCACTTGTATATCAAAAGATGTACATAAGGATATCCACCCCCTTACATGGGGGTGGACCCACTTGAATAAAAAAATATTATTCAAGTGGGTCCCACTTCCAATGTGAGAGGGGTGGATACCCTTATATACATCTTTTGATGTACCACTAGCATAATTCCCCAAAATTTTTGGTCCCCCTCACACCATACACATATCGTGCCTTGGGACTTAAAATAGTTTTGGCAAGGTCATATTTGTGAATAATCTTTTGCCATTCCAATTTTCCTCCACAAATTCCGTTATTTTAACAGTCCACAAATGACTTTTCGTTTGAAGTTTGTATTTCTTCTACCGACGTTTGCGGCCCGACAATTCCAGTCCGAATAATTTGGACCTAAACCCGGGCTGTCTGAAAAGTGTTGGGTTTTAACTTTTATCTGACTCGTAATCATGTGGGTTTCCTCTGATGATGACACGATCACACGACAAATAACCACAATTTTGATTGAAAGTGAACGAAGGAAAGACTTTTGCTTCACTAAGCCGTGTGGTTTGCGGTCCCAACTTGTCCTTCGATATAATCTTGTTGCTACAACTAAACCGTGTGGTTTGCGGTCCCAACTTGTCCTTTGATATAATATTGTTGCTACATAAAAATTATATATATTAAAAATCTACTTTTTTAAATGTTAAGTGAAAATAAGTATGTTTTGGTTTTCAAGGCTTTCGCATATCAGTAATACTATTTATACATAATGAAATTATATAATGATTTACATATAAATGAGGTGTTAAAAAGAGAGTAAAGATTTTTGTTTTCTTTGATCAAAAAAATTTTGATCTAATTATATCTCATCATATCATGTGTATGTAAATTATTGTAAATTTATGATTTTACTACATGTACATGATATAGTTTACACTTTACACGATGATTTACATACATATAATATGATATTTGATTGACTCAATTTTTTTTCAACCAAATAAAAAAAAAAAAAACGTCATTACTCCAGTTTTGACACCTCATCTGTATATAAATTATTATGTACAAATATCACAATTCTTAATTTTATTTAGGGATTGAGCAATAAAGTTTCAATAATTTTATTTTTGATAAAAGTTGATAAAAATATTGTTGAGAAGTTAATAAAAGTTGTGAGTCATAAGAAATGTATGATCAAAATTAAAGTTTGAGAGATTGAAAATTGTGCTAAATTTTATCAAACAAGCAATAAAAAGAGTAACTGGTACAAGTCCCTATCTTTTAAATTCATTGCACAAATTGTCAATATCGTTTCAATTTTTACACTTGAACCCTCGTATCAACATTTCATTGCGCAAAACACATTTTCTTCTCATTTGTCCATTTGCTCCGTCAAATGGATGTGCACACCCTTTTGAGGAAGATAGCCAATACCAAATCTAGAGTTTGATGAATATTGTACAACACCCTCTTCACATTTTTGGACATCCAAACGGAATTGCAGACTGCTTTATTTTCGATTGTTCAAAAAATTTCGTCTCTAATGGCTTATTTGATAAGAGGTAATATTCAGTAAT
Organism: Osmanthus fragrans; assembly: GCA_019395295.1. Taxonomy (NCBI): domain Eukaryota; kingdom Viridiplantae; phylum Streptophyta; class Magnoliopsida; order Lamiales; family Oleaceae; genus Osmanthus; species Osmanthus fragrans. The sequence goes on along the minus strand of JAEDXY010000074.1, from coordinate 279,962 downwards.
AACCAATATATCTTGTATAGCACGTGTATCAATTTGATAAGTACTAACTCGACTCATTATGAAGCCAATAATTTACATGAATTTTGTTTAATGTGGCTACAAGGGGCAGTCCCACCGTCCAGGCGGTATGACTTATGTCATAATTAGGCTCCACCAATTAAACCGAGGGTTAATGGTCTCAAACCAACCCAACAATATTTTCTCTCCCAAACTTCAGATAAAACTATCGTGATGGTGCAATTTTTTTTTTTTTTTTTTTTTTTTTTTTTTTTTTTTAACGGAGACTCAACCGCTACCCTTTTGGGTGCGTACTGGGTAAATTTCAAACTAATACAATAGCCTGCAAATCACGTTAGCCAGATTAACTACATTAAGCAATTCCGGTGCGATAGACTTGACCGAGAAAGTGTTGGCAGGAAAAATTGAACTCGTGACTAAATATCTACGCGCTCACCTACTTCATCAATTCAGCCACCCATGAGGGGGTGTGATGGCGCAATTTTATTTCATCTAATTTATTGTACTAATTTTAAATAGAATATGATGGATAAATACGGGACAACAAACGCGTTCTAATAAATGAATTTTAAAATACCGTTCTAATAAATGCATTTATCAACTATTTCTATGTTTATTTTAAGTAGTGTCTAATTTTACACTTGTTGATTTAGTTAAAAAATTAGATTTTAATAGTTTTTATAAAAGTCAACGAAATGAGTTGTTGAAAAGTTGATCAAAGTTGTGGATTATATGGAAATATGTGGTTTAAATTAAATGTTGATTTTGACTTAAATTTTTATCAATTTTTATTTATTTATTTTTAGCTAAAACATACATGGATTTATTTTATTAGGGCCATGAGGTTTTTCGTTATTATAAATAGTTTTGGGGGTTAACTTTGCAATTTACAATTCAAGTAAGATGAACTCTCATAGTAATTAACTTAATCAAGTTGGTGAACCAGACAACTTACTGCACGTTTAACAAAGTTTAAATTATAATTTAAGGTGATAAAAATATTTATTGTCCATACATTTTGCATAATTTATAAATTACTATTCACTTATTATTTGCGCAAGTACAAGACAAAGTTTGCTTTACATAATCATTTTCCTCACTCAACAAAAATGATTTTGAATAAGCAAATTATTCTAAGTAGTGTCTATTTCGCACTCTTCTGATTTAGTTAAAAATTAGATTTTGATAGTTATGTTTATAAACGAGTCGATGAAATATATGACTGAAAAATTGACAAAAGTCGTGGTTCCTTCTAAATGTGTGGTTAAAATTAAGTAAAAGATTTTTTTACTCTTACTATTCTCTTAATTTAAGATCAAATTTGAAAATCAAAGTTCAGCTCGTCGTATATAGGGTAAGAACCCCCAGTAGAGACTGGTACGATTTAATTCAACATTTTTTTTTATTTTGACTTAAACTTTTATAAATTTTTTTTAAAAAACGAACAGGGGCTTTATTTAATTAGGGCCATGTGTGTTTTGTTATTAACTTATTATAAAGAGCTTTGATGTTAACTTTGCAATTTACATTGCAAGTAAGATGAACTTTTGTGGTGATGAACTTAAATCAAGTTGGTGAACAAGACAACTCAGTGCATGTTTGACAAAGTTGAATAAGCAAATTATTTTCGTTACTCAACAAAAATGATCTTGACTAAGAAAATTATTCTCTATGAAGCACAATTTAATCAGACAAGACAAAGATTATGGAAAATTTTAAGAGTTGAGATTGCCGTGTAGAACACTTAAGTCGACTGCTATGTTAACTTTTCAATCATTTTCCTTACTCAACACAAATGATCTTGAATAAGCAAATTATTCTCTATGAAGCACAATTTAAGAAGATAAGACAAAGATTATTGAAGATTTTAAGAGTTGAGACTACTGTGTAGAACACTTAAGTCGACTACTGTGTAGAACACTTAAGTCGACTACTGTGTTAACTTTTCAATCATTTTCCCTACTCAACAAAAATGACCTTGAATAAGCAAATTATTCTCTAACGAAGCACAATTTAATATGACAAGACAAAGATTATTGAAAATTTGAGAGCTAAGACTACCGTGTAGAACACGGAAGTCGACTACTCAAGAAATCGACCTTGCATAAGCATGGTTTGAATTTTTGCGTCCAAGTCGAACATAGGAATAGACCTTTAAAGATGCCTTGGCAGCTGAGGAAAAAAACTTGAGGATACAATAGTCATTTTGACTGCCAGGATAAATGAGAATTTTTTGTTTGGGTACTACGAAAGAGGAACATATTTAAAATTTCAATTTTCTTAAACTCGTCTGAAACTGAAAGTGATTATTTTTAAAACAACATTTATCAAATCAATTTTAACCACATATTAAGAAGAAAAAAAATCACGTTTTCCAATACCATTTTCATACTTTTAACTATATATTTTTTTAAACAAAATCACTTTTCAAAAATTTTTAAAATAGTCAGTCGAGAATATTCAACTTTGTATTTAACATCTTAACCCAGTAAAATGTAATCATGCTCAAAAAACAATACTACTTTTTTTATTTTTTATTTTATTTTTTTTCAGTTTACTTGAAAAACATAATACAACCTTTTGAAGAATAATTCATATTTTATAATTATTTATATACCATAAAAATCCATAATATGATTTCTTTAAACTAAAATTATTGATTCCATCTCACTCAAAATTATAAAAAAGCATTTCTCAAGAAATAAGAAGAAAGAAAGGTACATAGATCATATATGTTAATTATATATGAAGAACAAAAATTTCAAAATAACGTAAATAAAATGGTGAAATGGGAAAGGAATATATTACAAAAAATAAATCTCACGGGAGAGGATGTTTCCATGATAGTGATATGTAATTTTTCCATTCTTGTATGCTCGACAATTACTGTTGGACTTATGTGATAACTCATGAAAGTATTAGGGGAAATTAAAGTGTCATTATCGATCTTGATTGTCACGTTGGCGTCTATTCTTAAATGGGGACCATGGGCACCAAACAACGAAAGGTTGCGACTAACAATTGCGATAAATTAAGGCTAAGACTTTATATTTAAAATTGTATAAAGCTTAAAAATAACGTATACAATTTTTTATTTTATCACGTCTCTATCAAAATAACACGTTAATTTTTCTGGCATTAGAATTTTACTTATCAATGACCATGTATAATTGCAAAGAAGTTTTAATCATTGGATGTTTACAAATTGAATGAAGCTAAAAAAAATAAAAAATATTAAATTTATACAAATAAGTCTAAATTTATTAACAATTAAAAGTGTTTCTATGACAAATGTTTTTTATTGTCTACAAATAGAATTTTTGTTTGACTTACCTAAAATTAATTTTTTAAAGTAAAAGAAAAAGAAAAAGAAAAAGAAAAAAAAAATTCTAAAATGTGGCGTACAGGAATCAGATAGAATGGCTGCACATGCCACCAAGTCCATGCATAAATTTATGAGCTGGATTGATTCAGAGTGTGTTTGATAGGCATTATTTGGGAAAAATACATTTTGGAATAGTGATATGATGGGAAATGTGTGGTTGAAAAAGAAGGAAAAGTTATTGATGTGATAGAAAATATTATTTTATTGAAAAATGTGTGGTTGAAAATGAGTAGAAGAATGAGAATGAGAATTAAAATGGGAATCAAACGGGGCCTCAACACAGAATGACGGTGGTCCACCCACCCAACTTCTAATTAAAATTCAAGGGTAAATTCGTCATTTGCTTTATCAAATGTTGTTCCATTAGTACATCAATATCTAGTAGCTAGTGAAAAAGTTAAAAAGAGTAAATTAGTCTCAAATCTTTTATTATTACGACTATAATGTGAGTCTTAAATCACGAAAATTGTTTAAATTTATGTTAAATAATCATGTAACTCTTACAATTTCGATAATTGAGAACATAATGAGAGCTATAAAGAATGACAGGGATCAATTTGCTTCTTTTTAAAGTTTATAGATCGACTTCTTACTAATTCAATAAAATAGGGATCAATTGTGAAATTTCCTGTAAGTATTCAATTTCTTTATTATTATATATTTTTTTGTTAATTTTTATTTACTTTGAAAATTATACTACAGCGCACAAATTTAAAAGGCTGACAATTTGGAGCTTTCCAACGCCTTGCATTTCAAGTGACACCTAACGCAAAATATTGATACCCCACCACACCACACCCCACTCCACCCCACCCCCAGTCACCGCCACCACTCCACGAACGTCCTCCGTCCTCTCCCTCTCAAACACAAGGATAAATTAACTTTATTTTCAAGCATAGATCTTAGTTTCTTATAATCAACTTGCAGTAATAGAATCATAATCTTATGCTCCAGCTGCATTGCTAGTAATCCTGACTGGTAAGTGGAATTGTTGTGTGCGTTTGATCTTTCCGTTTCTTTGATTTTCAATTAGATGATGGCGTCACGGGAGATTAGAACTTTACTGACTTTTGCTTTCATTTTGCTTTGTCTACTGCAAATTTTATGGTTTAAATCTATTTTTAGTACATTTTTTCCGGGGTTTGATTTGTAGAGTAAATTTTACTCAATCAATTTTTCTTTACAATTTTCCTGAAATTCACAATTGTGTCTCATTTCTTTAGAAGTCTTGCAATCAGCTTTTACTCTGGTCAGAAACTACAATATTTTTTTTTTCTGTATTCCTGTGGACGATCAATACTTTTTTCCTTTTGATTTCAATTTTGTTCGAAATTATTGATATTCCATGTAATGCAGTTCTTTTATTCTTAATATAAGAATCTACTTCAAGAGCTATGAATGAATTTAGAATTTGGGTAATTTAATTATTATTTTTAAGTTTTTCTCTGTATTTCTTGGTATGTTATATGATGTATAATCTGTCGAAGTTACGTGTATGTATTTATGTTCGGAGAAAATATTTTGTTTACAAGCTTTTGAGTTCACATATTGCGATTGACGCCTGCTTTGGGTTTCAAGTTTATGAATGATGACCTGATTTACTATACACTTCATTTAGGTATAGTTTTAAAGTTGTTTTATCCTTGACTATGAGCACTGTGAATTTAGACCAATTTTAAGCAATGTATGGAGTAATTCTTTCTTTCAAATTGATCTTTTGGAATCTTGTTGTAAATACAAGAATGTCATTTTCAGAGTATATTTTCATTGTTTTAGGTGACTTGTCCTTTTCTTTATCCCCATCGCCCTATTTTTAATTATCTTGAGTGATTGCACACCTTAAAAATTTTCTTCACTTTTTGTAATATTGAACCATTATAGAGAAGTTGACAATAATATCACAAAAATCTCTAACTGGGCTCCAGTTATTTGCACTTAATTTAATATTTTGATTCTTGTTGGAACTTCGCGAGTCCAACCTTCTTCTTTCTTAGTTCTGTCTTGTTTTTTTCCTTTCTCAATTTACACCTTCAAAAGGGGGAAAATTCTCAGCCTACAATTGAAAGTTTCAACTTTTTCTAGTTTTTCTCCCTTTCGTTTTATATATGTTAATTATTGAACACCGCAAAAAGTTATTGTGTGAGTGCATATCACGGTCTGGAAGCTCAAATAGGGAATATTGGAGTGCCTAGTGATTTTGGTGTCCTGATACTGTGTTTGTGATTGGTCGATAATTGATTTCCTACTACCTGCATCTTCCACCTGATTGGTAATTCTTATTTTTGGAATTTGTTTCAAGTGTTTTTAAAACATCTGAAAAGGCAATTGAAGCATTCTAAATAAATTCATAATGTGGTTTGTGTTTAGGCCTATGCTGTGTTGGTGATTATAAGTATTGGATTCATTTGACTATTCTAGGGACATTACCTCACTATTGAAAAATACTGTTATGTTAGCTGGCACTTCTTTACTTTTTGTTTGCATCAGCCTGCAATGGATCGAAAAAGTTGGCCCTGGAAGAAGAAATCTTCATCTAGTAAGGCAGTGGCTGAAAATGCAGCAGCTGTTGAGTCGGAATCTTCTACAGCCCCTTCAGATGAAGGGACAACTCAGACTGACCAGGTTTGTTGATATCACGGTGAATGGTTCCCGTGTTTGAGAATATATCTTGGCTCATTGACTCCCTCTCTCTCTCAAGTACATCGTTCTTATGTTTTTTTAGTTTTTACTCTCCTTTTGTGTTTCATTTTCTAATAGGCTAAACATGATAGCAATAAAAAACCAAAGTATGTTCAAATTTCAATGGAGTCATATACACATCTATCTGGGTTGGAAGAAGAAGTGAAGTCCTACCAAGAAAAAATGAACAATCTGGAAGAGGAAGTAATGGAATTGAATAAAAAACTGTCAGCAGCCCATTCAGAAATGACTAATAAAGAAAACCTAGTGAAACAGCATTCCAAAGTTGCTGAAGAAGCTGTCTCAGGTTTGACATTGGTCTGACTCTAGTATATTTGCAGAAAGCTATTCATTTATTTAGAGTATTGTAGTGGTTAATTTCCCCTTTTTAAAGTTAGTCTAACATGGACAGAACTTGACTCCTAACAACTAGTTGCACAGGTTGGGAAAAGGCTGAGGCAGAAGCTTTAGCTTTGAAAAATCATTTGGAATCTGTCACGCTGTTAAAACTCACTGCAGAAGACCGGGCATCACATCTGGACGACGGTCTCAAGGAGTGCTTGAGGCAGATACGAAGTTTGAAGGAAGAACATGAAGAAAAGTTACATGAGGTTGTTCTTAATAGAACAAAACAATTTGACAAGATGAAGTTCCAGCTTGAAGCAAATATGGCTAATTTAGAGCAAGAATTACTCAGGTCTGCTGCCGAAAATGCCGCACTCTCAAGGTCTTTGCAAGAGCGCTCTAACATGTTGATCAAGGTGAGTGAAGAAAAATCACAAGCTGAGGCAGAGATAGAACTTCTGAAGAGCAATATTGAATCCTCTGACAGGGAAATAAATTCACTCAAATATGAACTTCATATTGCTTCGAAAGAGCTTGAAATTCGTAATGAGGAGAAGAACATGAGTGTGCGGTCTGCTGAAGTAGTCAACAAGCAGCACCTGGAAGGAGTAAAAAAGATTGCTAAACTTGAAACAGAGTGTCAGAGATTACGTGGTCTTGTTCGGAAAAGGTTGCCTGGTCCTGCTGCATTGGCCCAAATGAAACTTGAAGTTGAAACTTTGGGGAGGGATTATGGAGACTCACGTTTGAGGAAGTCTATGGTAAGGTCTCCTACTTCACACTTGAGCCAACTGCCTGAATTTGCCCTTGATAGTATACACAAGTACCAGAAAGAAAATGAGTTACTTACTGAACGTCTATTGGCAACGGAGGAAGAAACTAAGATGTTGAAAGAAGCATTGGCCTCCAAGAGTATGTGTGCTGATGCGGCCCATAAGCTTCAGGACCTAGAAGTACCTGTACAACTGCATGCCAATGGTGAACATAAAAGCCCTGCAAAATCCAATGCTCATGTCCCTATTGAAGGTTTCTATATTCAAAATGCAAGTAATCCACCAGGCTTGACCTCCATGTCTGAAGGTGGAAATGATGATGATGCTGGATCATGCGCTACAGTGTTGATGTCTGAGCACTCTTACTTCAAGAAGGAAAAGAATGTCGATAGTCCACTCAAGTCTGAAAGTGCACGTCACCTGGACCTTATGGATGATTTTCTGGAGATGGAGAAAATAGCATATTTATCAAATGATTCAAATGCAGTAGTTTCTTGTTCAGACTTATCGGGTAATACACGAAATGTAATTGCAAACTACGACACTTCGATAGAAGCCACAGCCAGCAAGGATGTGCAATCTAAGGATCATCTTGAATCAGTTACACCAGTTTTTCCTAATGAAGCTATAGCATTGATTCCTCAGGTGCAAGTTGATCCGCTAACCTTTTTGAAGCTTCAATCAAGAATTTCTGTGGTTCTAGAGTTGATGTCCAAGGAGAAGGACATGGAAATGGTTTTGGAGGACATTAAATGCGTTGTACAGGACATGCATGATACTCTACATCCCAAGTCATCAAATCGTGTTGCTGAGGCATCACAGTGTTTGGACACTGCATGTGACCACAAGATTGGTGCTGAGGTGACTGAAGAAGAAGACGTGTCTTCTTCTGGAGATAGTAAAACAAACACCGAGATTCTGCACACCATTAACCAAGAATTAGCAGTAGCCATTTCTCAGATTTATGACTTTGTAATCATTCTAGGTAAAGAGGCTAAGGCCATCCAGGTAACAGCTCATGATGGAGGACTGAATGAAAAAATGGAAGTTTTCTCTGCCAAATACAATGAGATTATTAACTGTAGGACAAACCTCCCCGATTTCGTTCTTGACCTTTCTCTCGTATTAAGCAAAGCACGTGAGCTCCACTTTAATGTCCTGGGATATAAAAAATTCCGAAGTGGAAACTGGTAGTTCTGATTATATAGACAAGATTGCTTTACCAGAGAATAAGGGCATTGTAGACTTGTCTGCCGAGAGATATTCAAACGGTTGCACCCAATTTTCTGATTCCACTTCTGACCCTGACATTCCACATGATGGCAATCTTGTTCCAACATCTGAATTGACTGCTACATCATGGAAATGCTCACTGGAGGAGTTGGAACAATTGAAATTGGAGAAGGATAATATGGAAATTGGCCTGGTTAGATGTACTGAAAACCTGGAAAGTACCAAGTCGCAGTTACTGGAAACAGAACAGCATCTTTCGGAGGTTATGTCAGAATTAACATCATCTCAAAAGTCGAACAGCTTGGCTGAGACACAGCTCAAATGCATGGCAGAGTCTTACAGATCACTTGAAGCACGGGCAGAGGAGTTACAAACTGAAGTAAACCTCCTCCATGGGAAAATAGAAACTCTGGATAATGAGCTGCTAGAGGAGAGAAGAAATTATCAAGGTGCACTGGCCAGATGCAAAGATCTTCAAGAACACCTGCAAAGGTTAGTAACAATCCTTTTAAGCTCATGTAGACTCCAGCACTGGCATTAGTTTCTGAAGTTTTTCAAAGTGATAAAATGAGACTTACTTTCAAAGCCCCAACTATATGGTCAAAAGGATTTTGTTATACCTTGTCGAGATCTAGCAAACATGCATTTAGCTTGTTCATGTATGCCGAGAGCTGAAGCCTAACAACTGATAAGTCAAAATTGCTTCTCAATCCAGTTTTCAACTAAAGAGAAAAAAATAGAAAACTTGTGATTCTCTGGACCTCTTGACTTGTTTTGTTCTTCAACTACAAAACTAGAGCCTTTTTGAGCCCTATTATAATCTAAGAATGCATTTTGGAATAGTAGATCGATGGAGAATGTGTGGTTAAAAAATAAGAAAAAGTTTTAGATTTGCGTGTAATATTATTTTATTGAAGAATGTGTGGTTGAAAAGAAGAGAGATGAAAATATATTTTGGAAATAATGGGGGTCAAACAAGGCCCTAATAAATGTAGATAAGTTGCATCTTCATTTGGCCCTCTAATATAGTATTATCAACTTTCGGCATGGCCATTTTCGGGTCCATTTTTAGTTTGGTGGTGAAATGCTTTCTCATAATGGTAATTAAATGGGGTGAGGGCAAAGTCATATCTCAGCCATTCATGGGATCACTGTTCAATGCTTTTTATTTTGCACAGCACTGATGAATCTAAGGATAAAAGTTATTTATTTTTTATCGCTACCTACTTTTCTTCAAACTGCACACTCTCTCTTCTATCTTTATTACGGTATTTCTCGACTTTCAATGGTTTAGATATATAACATATTTATGTCAAATGTTTGGGATATATCCCTTCTTATGGTATCCACAATTGATGAGGCTTAAATTGGGTGATGCTCTTGTAGCAGTTGACCAGTTTTGGCAGACTTGAACTTAATTTATCATGTTTCAACAACTGTAATTGGTCCTAGGTTTTTTCAACATTGTGTAATATGTTATTAAATATTGAGATGACTTCATGATGAAATTCAATTAAATTTTGTTTCTAATCTTTTCACGTGCTTTTCTGTATTATTCATATCAGGATTGAGAGTTATTCAGCAGCTGATAATGGTGCCAAGACCAACCAGGTGAAACTTGTAAACTATGTTTCCTTTTTAGTATTGAATATTCTACATTCACCATGATTCTACCTAATAAACATATAATAGACATAGATTGCCTTGAAAATTAGGGTTAGGCCTCCTTGCCTATGAAAAGTAGTATTTGCATTATAACGACTCAGCTATTTTCATCCTTTTCTCTTTTAAGTTCATTATTTGAATACAACAGCTATTACTACATCTTGCGCTTAATCAATGAGAAATTATATAGAGAGAGAAAACTTACTCTCTTTTGATATTTGAGAATCACAGTTTGATCCAACATCTACATTATAACAAACTTGCTCATGTTTAGCACTCTTGATGGATGTTATTGAAGCCCTCATTGCACGATGAGTGCCTGGTTCTTAGCCTAGTAATTTTTCCAGTTTGAACTTTTAAGTGCAGCTGTTACTTTTGAAGATATCAGCTAATCAGAGCATGCTTTATAAAACTCAGGGGTATTAGCACGTTTAGAGTTAATCTTAAACTTTAAAATTGGAAAAGCGTCTTATCTTGGAATTCAATTACGGGCTGTGAACCTTAAGAAGCTTTTTAGGTTATAAACTTGGTTTAGGCTTACCTTCTGCTTTTGCAAATGATTGGTTGTTGCCATCTTTCGGTGATTCTGGTTTAAATTATGGTTGTTGGTGGTTTAAATCCTTGTGCCAAGGATGTGTTGTGGAAAATGAGTTGATTCTATGAGTTCTTTTGCCAAGGTTGTGTTAGTATCTGCTAAGGTAGGCACATAGAAATGGAACATAAAACTTGTAAACTATGTTATTGAAGCCCTCATTGCACGATGAGTACCTGGATGCTAGTCATGCTAGTATTATTTCCATGGTGTTTCTTAGCTTAGTTATTGTGCCAGTTTGATCTTTAAAGTGCAGCTGTTACTTTTGAAGGTTCTTTCAAATAACCAGAGCACGCTTTATAAAACTCAGGGGTATTAGCATGGTTTAGTCTAATCTTAAATTTTAAAAAAAGGAAACACGACTTATCTTGGAATTCAAATTACAAGCTGTGTACCTTTAGAAGTTATTTAGGGTAATTAACTTGGTTTAGGCTTACCTTCTGCTTTTGCAAATTTTTGTTTGTCGCCAAACTTTTGGTGATTCTGTACCCCTGAAGTGACTATAATTTTTTTTTCTTTTGTTGTTTTCTGCATATAAAAATTATGGTTGTTGATGGTTTAAATCCTTGTGCTAAAGATGTGTCGTGGAAAAAGAGTTGATGCTAAAGTTCTTTTGCGAAGGTTGTGATTAGGGGTGTAAGCGGTCTGATTTTACCGATTTTTGACAGATTTTTAAATCAAACCGTTTACACCGGTTTGAGAAAAATTCAAATCTAAACCAAACTATTTTGAACGGTTTGAAAAAAACTCAAACCTAAACCTAACGGTTTGGTTCGATTTTAAACCGCCGGTTTCACCTTATATTTTTTTTGCTTGTCGTTCGATTTTAAACAGCCAATTTTGTCGTATATTTTTTTGTCTGTCTACATTTATGCCATTAATTTAGGAGTGTACATTTTTTTCAGAACCGGTGGAACCAGATCGAAACCATTTAGAACCGGTTGATTCGATTTCGGACTTCTAAAAAATAATTTGATTTTGGGACGAATTATTAAGAACCAACCGGTTCCGATCTAGTTCCTGGTTCTAGTATGGGAACTGCCGGGAACAGGACGGTTCTTATAGAATTTTTTTTTTTGGTAAAATATATGATTCAATCTCCAATCATTTTTATAAAAAATAATAGGGTTCCTTCATTTTAGACCCCAGCACTTTCCTTCTTCTCTTTTATTCTTTTATTCTCTCTTCTTATAATTCTTTGATTAACTGATTCTCAAGTCAAATTAGAATATTGGGTAAATCTATACCTAAATAAATTTATTTACGATATATAATTTCATTTCTAAGATTCAAAATTTTTATTTTGTTTTCACTTTGATTACATAATTTTTGATCCGATCAAAATTTTTCATCTAAATTTCTACAAATTATAATCGACAGAACCAGAAGTTGCAATAATTTTTTAAAGGATATCAAATTCAATGTAGGATTTTGATTTGATTGAAATTTGTTTAATCATTGGAGTACTATGCAGTTTGTATAAGTTGATGATTTTTAGGTGATAGTAATTTATATGAAATACAACGTGAGATTGCTTGATAAATCGTTTCAGATTTTTAGTTTAAGAGCCTATGAAATATGTGAGTCTCATTTAAAAATAAATAAAAAGCTCAACATAAAAGTCTTACAAGTAACAATTTAGAAAATTTCATTTTTTTAAATTTTTTAATTTTTATATATTTTTTTTGCCGGTTTGGTTTTGTTCAAAACCATTTCGTTGACGGGTCCACGTGGCACCAAACCAACGGTTTCCAAAATGCGGTTTCAATTTGATTTTCCGGTTTGGCGGTTTTTGCTTACAGCCCTAGTTGTGATGGTATCTACTTAGGCAGGCACATAGAAATGGAACATAACACTTGTGGAAGTTATAAATAATGGTGCAAATCTTATACTCGGCAGAAAAATGAGAGATTTACAGTACCATGTCTTGATAGATTAATGTTCAAAGTTAAGAAATTTCTGTATTAAAGAACATCAATGTGTACTTCTAGTGCAAAATTCTGAACATTTTGAGTCACTGATATCTTGTATAAAATACTAAGATGAGGATTGAGGAGTACTCAGTAATGTCACACATGACGATGTTGGCGCACAACAAGCTAGCGCATGGGTGGGAGACATGTTTTGGGCTAATGGTGAAGATGTATAGTGATGGTCCTGTGAGCACTTTTTGGCATTTTTTTTCCGACTACTTACCATACAACTAAAGAACCCATCCTGAGAGCTTGACACCAATAAATTAGCTTTAGTTGTATACTTTGATTAGTACAGAAAGAAATGCCTATTCTTGTTCTTTTCAACCTCGTTATTTATTTTCATCATCAGTATTAAGCTTCAGCCAAAAAAACTTTCTGAACTAAAGAACACTGTGTCTTCTTCGGTTTCAGGAGGAGTTGGCTGCTGCAGCAGAGAAGTTGGAAGAGTGTCAACAGACCATGTTGCTTCTCGGCAAGCAGTTGAAGGCTTTACGTCCCCAGGGAGAGGCTACAGGTTCCTCACCTGGGAGGAGTCAGAAAGGCATATGCTTCACTGAAGAACCATCTATAAGAGGCATGAATTTACAAGATATCGATTTGAACGAGGCCACTTCCAATTCTATCAATTTTCAGAGAGCAGGCTCGAATTCTTCCCTGGATTCATACAATTCCCCTTTTAATCCTTCTGATTCTGAATTCAACAATCTATTGAGATCACCTGTCAGTTCGAATCATAAACACTGGCCTACTCAGTCGGTATCGTCTTCCTTGTCATCTATTCCTGCACTGGAGAAACATTCCCGTGGCTTTAGCAGATTTTTTTCCTCCAAAGGAAAAAATGGCCAGTAGTGCCTTGTTTCCATTGGCCAGCAGCAATAGATGTGTGAATTTGTTGCCTACTTGGTCTTTAAGCATGGTCGTTCCACGGTTCTGAACAGGAGTGGACAATACAGTAAATAAGATACAAGCTTCTCTTTTTCCTGAAATTAAGGTTTGTCCTACGAAACGAGTCCTGATTTGTTCGAGTCAGAACTCGTGTTTTCAGAAGGTTCAGTTCACAAGTGGCTTAACATTTGGTCCGCTCTAAATTGGTGCTCAGTTATTACCATAAGATGTAAGATAAATTTTGTATGAATTATCATTTTTACCATACTACAGTGAACATACAGTTGCTGTACTTTCTTATAAATTGTCTGTTTTCTTCAGAACTTCAGATGAACATAGAGTCGCTGTACTTTCTCATAAATTGTCCGTTTCTTCAGAACTTCAGATGAACATACAGTCGCTGTACTTTCTCATTTAGTTACAGTAAAATATTATTATGCTGTATATAAGCTATTATACTTGTGATTTGTCTTTGACGGTATTCCTTCGATCAGTGAATCTTGAATCTCCTTTTTGTCTTCGGTTCTTCAGAATATCCCAGATAGAAAACAATAACTAAGAGAGGAAATCAAATAAATGCTCATTAATTTTTTTTCCTAGGTTACTCTTTACTTATTAATAAAAAATTACTTATTGTTCACTCATCTATTGAATGGTTATTCATTCATTATGGAGTGAAAATACATTATTTCCATTTGTCGAAAATTGTCACGTCTGACGTAAATGAGGAATGGAACTTTGACGTGTTAAAATTCTCCACGCGGGTAAAAATGCACCCAACTGAATAACCACTTTGGTTCATTACATGGGAACATGATTTTGGCCTTAGATGAAAAAAAAATCTAATTTTAATTCCAAATTCATTTTTAGTCTACCACTCTGGTTCATTACATGGGAACATGATATGGAAAAAAAATCTAATTTTAATTCTAAATTCATTTTTAGTCTACCACTTTGGTTCATTACATGGGAACATGATTTTGGCCTTAGATGAAAAAAAAATCGGGTTAATTTCAGAAATGGTCACTGAAGTTACAGAAAAATTACAAAATGGTCACTGAAGTTCAAAATTTTCAGTAACGGTCACTGAAATTTGAAAAACTTGCAGAAACGGTCACTGAGTTACAAACACTTTTGCGACAACTTTTCGGCCACTTCCGACCACCGAAACCGGCAAACTTTGATATCGTTGGAAAGCCCATAATGTACTCTTCAATTACCATCCAAAATATTCCCCTAACTTCAAGGGATTCGACCGAAAAATTGCCGCAAAAGTCGCCCAAAAAATCTGAAAATTTGCCTAGATTTTCAGATTTTTTGGGCGACTTTTGCGGCAATTTTTCGGCGACTTCCGACCACCAAAATCGCCGGATTTTGATACCTTTGAAAAGCTGACAATGTTATCTTTAATTACCATCCAAAATATCCCCCCAACTCCAAAGCATTCGACCAAAATAAGCCCACAAAGTTGGCTATCCAAAAAGGTGAAAATCTGCCCAGATTCGGGATGCTAACTTTGTAGGCTTATTTCGGTCGAATGCTTTGGAGTTGGAGGGAGATTTTGGATAGTAATTGAAGAGGACATTGTCAGCTTTCCAAAGCTATCAAAATCCGACGGTTTTGGTGGTCGGAAGTCACCGAAAAATTGCCACAAAAGTCGCCCAAAAAATCTGAAAATCTGCCCAGATTTTCAGATTTTTTGGGCGATTTTTGCGGCAATTTTTCAGTCGAATCTCTTGAAGTTACGAGAAGATTTTTGGTGGTAATTGAAGAGGACATTGTGGGCTTTCCAACGGTATCAAAATTTGGCGATTTCGGTGGTCGGAAGTAGCAAAAAAGTTGTCGCAAAAGTCACAAAAAAACTGAAAAAGTGTTTGTAACTCAGTGACCGTTTTTAAAAGTTTTCCAAACTTCAGTGACCGTTTTTTAAAGCGCCTGAAACTTCAGTGACCGTTATTGAAAGTTTTGAACTTTAGTGACCATTTTGTAATTTTCCTGTAATTTCAGTGACCATTTCTGAAATTAACCCAAAAAAAATCTAATTTTAATTCCAAATTCATTTTTTGTCTGTAATTTTCTTCCTCAAGAATGATAGCTAAATTGAATCCTTGTAGAAAATCCTAACCGTGCCTTGATTTTGAAAGGAAAAGGTGACCAACAAGCCCAGATATATATGGAAGACAAAACTCATTATTAAAGAAGCACAGTTGGACACACAGGAAGATGGACCACGTGGAGGTAATTTTTTTTTTTTTAATAGTTTTACTATAGTGACAGGCTCAATGACAGAATTAAAAAATAGGGTGACACGTGATGCAGCATCATTGAAAAGTTAAAAAAAAAAAAAAAAAACCACCCATGCACCTATCAAAGCCCCTATTTTTAAACCTTGTTTGAGCGGCATTATTGAATTTTTTATTCTTTTCGATGGCAATTTTATTTCTTTATCTGGGCGTGGAGTAAATGAGGTTTTTGTTTGGTTTCTATGTGAATATCACTGTTTGTATTGAAGTATTCGTCTATTTTTATCTTCAATTGAGAAGTTACCGAGAAAACCCCAACCCTTTCTAATGCAACCATTAAACTTGATGATGAAGAATTGGTACCTCCTGATCCTGAATGCCAATTGAGTGATATAGAATATGACATGAACGATGATAATTTTTTGTATGATAAAAATGTACCAGAATGTGTTGTGGGTGAATTAAATGCAGATCTTATAGTCGAACTTGATACCGCTTGCAAAAATAATCAGAATCACATAATGATTATTGTCCAAATGAAAAGGAGTTACATACTAATTATTCTTCTAACGAAGAAAACAATTATCATTTTCCTATTTGCTTGATAAGTGTGTTTTACATCCTTATCCGTGCTTATAAACTTAATAAATATTAATTTATTATAAATGTTATCATTTCTGGTAAAACTTAGAATTGAAGGTATTTGGAGCAAAAATGAAGATTTTGAGTCTAACTGAAATTGGTTCATGACAATTGAAGACTAACTAGATTTCACGCGATCGATAAGAAGTATTAAGAGAAAAATTGAAGAAAAGTCACAAGTTTAGTGAGTGATATTCAAACTTATTGGGGACTAAGTTACACATTTTGGAACTTGAGGAGGAACTATTTTTCATGATTATGATTGTTCAAAGACCTTCGTGGACACTTTTGGAAGTTGCGAATCATGAAAAATGATCAAAATCGAACGAAAAACTTGAAATAGAGACCAAATTGTAAAAGGTTGATGGTTATAGGGCGACCGCTGTTTGAAAACCGTGGTCCACTCGCGGTCGCAAATTGTTTCTGGTCTAGCGGTCAGATCAAGTTTTAAAAAAAAAAATTCGAACCAGGGGAAATTTCAGTTTTTGTTTTTTATTCCTTGCCATTTGGTCCTTTTCAATGCATGACTTTGAAATTGGGTTGAGCAATATACGAGGTGTTACATATAGAAATAATTATTGTCCACTTGAGTCTCATCAACCACAAAAGATGTCACTGTATTTCCAAGCGTCTTTGAATATATGCCTCGACCACTAACTTATAGTTGAGCGACCAAGACTCCCCTAAGCAAAGGAGCATGCAGAACACTAGCAATTGGTTAAAAACTTGATTGAAGGCCTTGAATAACCTTGGATTAAGAGCCTCGGATGTAGAGATGGCACAAAAATTTGCTCAACCCAATATTCAGGGGCCCTGCTCCGAATGGGGCTACAATTACCCGTCTAACCGGATAAACAGGGAGGGAGTCATTTCCCCGAAGTGGGTATGGGACAAGTATAAAAAACATAATCTCTGTCCCGCTACCAGCTCTGTTTAAAGAAAAAAATTAAAAAAAATCAAAGATTTATTATCATTTTTAAAGACAATAAAAAGTTGTTTTTTACCAAATTGAAAAAAAAGGGAAACTAATATTTAACTAAAGACATTAAAAATATAAAAGCAAAAAATAAAATAAATAAAAAAAGAAAAATAAATGGGACAAACCCCTCGCCGTGCTTTAACCGAGTATGGAAACAAGATAAGGTGACAAAATTGCCCAACGAGATGGTGTAGAAATGGTCGACTCTTTCATTCCCGTCCCATAGCCATCCGTACTTGGATGGCCTTGGACATGAACAAGAATCTAAGTGCGAATTCTGCTAAAATTAACATGTGTTTCGATGCACCAAGTTCTTCTATGCAAATAATGATATTCTAGACAAATGTCACAAAAGAACAAATATCCATGAGTTTTGAAAATTTGTCTTAATCATGGCTTTCAATATAATAATGAAAAATTTCAACTCACATTACTATATATATCCCCAAACTCGTCTATAAATAAGACCATTGTAAAATGAAAAGAGGGGTTCAAAATTTATATCCAAACTTTTAGTCTAAAAAATGCCTCGGATTGAATGGACATCGTGGGTTGGACCTCTCAAAAACTAAAACATCACCTTTGATCACAAAACAATTTCGGATCAAAAGAACATTGGAATATCCATCTCTCTCTTGACTACGAAAATTGCCTTCCAAAACACCAAAAATTTCAAAATCAAGGAAAACTCTGACGAACTCGGGAGGGAAAAATTACCGTTGGATTTTAAAAATATTATCTATTTTTTGAGCTCAAGATGATTCTAGGTTAAATAAAGGAAAGAGGTAGGGAAGATGAAGGATAATTTGTGGCCAGTTAATTGGTTTATTTTCACTAATTAATTGAATAACATATGATTGATAAATAAATTGTGACCAATTCATTTGATAATTTGTGGTCGATAAATAAGATGTGGACTCCAAAACAGTAATCAGTCAAGTGCAAGAACTCTAAATGATTCTTCACGAAATTCATGCCGAAGGGATTATGTTAAGTGAAACTTTTCAAGTAGCCGCAATTATTGAAAAATTGCCCCCTCGTGGAAAGATTTCAAGAATTATCTTAAATACAAATGAAAGGAAATGAATGTCGAAGAACTGATTGTTAGACTTCGAATTGAAGAAGACAACAAAAGTTTCGAAAATAAGTGGTTAAATCCTTGTGTTGCTAAAGTCAATGTTGTGGGGCAGGGTCAAAGTAGTAAGACCTATAGAAATAAGCCTGAGCCATCCGGTGGCAAAGAGACCAAACTAGGACCGAAAGGTAGAATTTCTAAAAAGAAATTTCAAGGAAAACACTTCAATTGTGACAAAGTTGGTCATAAGTCTTCGGAGTGAAAACTGCCAAAGAAGAAGAAAGAAGCAAATGTGGTTGACTACATTGCGCATGATGTCTCGGAGATGAATCTCGCAGTCGTCATTTCTGAAGTGAATATGGTGGGTTCAAACCCAAAAGAGTGGTGGATTGACACCGGTGCTACGCGTCATTTGTGCTTTGATAAAGAGTTGTTTGCTGCGTTCGAAACATTTGAGAATGAAGAGAAGTTGTTCATGAAATATTTAGCAACTTTTGAAATCAAAGGTCAAGGAAAGGTGGTTCTGAAAATGATTTCGGGAAAAGAGTTGACTCTTAACAATGTGCTGTATGTGCCGAAAATTCGTAAGAATCTAGTGTCCGGGTCTCTTTTGAATAAGCATGGTTTTCAAAGGATAATAACTACCTATCCTATACAGGTTTCAACCATTGAACTATATCACTTAGCCTTCGTGTCTCACTTTTCTGTGTCGTTCCCAATTTTCATTCATTTGGGAGATTGTTGAAAAAATTGGTTAAATTGGTGACTTTGGCAAAATTTTTGAGTGGGATCCGTTTGGTTATTTTGGAAGATCAAAATTGATATGTGTTCTTCTCTGTAATAACATCGAAATCATATATTTACTTGTCAAAAATGTTGCTCGAGTGAATGAGAAATTGGAGTTCAAAGTGGACCATTGAAAATGGTTTATGTTTAAGGGAAAACGAAATTTAAGTTTGTCCCACATAGGAAGTTGATGAAAGCAAAGATCACTTTATATATGGTTACACTTTGGAAGTGTGTAATCATGTGTAGCATAGAGGCTCTCTCCACGTGCTCGCGCAGTGGGTGCAAATCACGGATCGAAATAAGATTCAGATCTTGAACTTGTGTGCGGACGCGACCTGCATACATGAATGTCGGAACAGATTGACCAAAAATTGGACCCTTAGGATGGCCTACGTTTTGTCAAAATTTTTGCTTTCTTCAACTGACTTTTTAATTTTTGAAACTATTATAACTCCGATGGCTATTGCCTAAACTGTTGAAAATCCAATGATAATTGTCATGGAGTTAATGAGCAGGGTACTCACCATTCATGGGGCTAAGTCTATAACTTAGCTCGTTTTTCACCTTTCATACACACGAAAAATCTCTCATACATAGTTTCATTTTCTGTCTTCATATACAGTTTCGTTTTCTGTCTTATTCTTGGTGGTGATATTGTTTAAGACACTAAGTCAGTTCGTCAGAGCAGCATCTGCTGTGCTCAGACACTGCTGATTTTTCGTTGTATCCTGGAAAGCAGAAGCTTAAGCTGAACCTCAAGTACATACGTGTGAGGGGGCGAATCTGTTTTAAGGAAACTGTGTTTACATATGTCTTAGTTTAAAAGATCCATTTTTTTTTTATTAATTCTTCAATTTAGATTGTTTGTTTTGTTTATATTTTGGTTAATTAGATTAACTTGTTTTGTTTACTATAATTTAATTTGCTATATTTTTTGGCTAATATTCGGTAAGTTCACTGCACATACGGTATGTACATAATCAATATGTTCAAATCCGATATCTAAGTTCACTGCATATATGGTATGTACAGAATCGGTATGTGCAAATCCGGTATCTAAATTCACTGCATATACGATAAGTTACATATACAGTATGTGTCAATCTGATAAGTTGCATTTTCTGTATGCATCAATTAGGTAAGTTGCTTCTACGGTATGCGTCAATCTGGTAAGCCGTTGTTGAGTTTTGATACCCAATAAATTCGGGCGATGATGAAAAACGATGTCGGATATTTTATTGACACCAAAAGTTATGGCTCGACTCGAAAACAATTAATACACATTGGAGGGCCTAAGTTTGATTGAGTTGGTAGTTTAGTTAATATATGGATTTTGTTATTGTTAACCCATTAACTTGGCCCATTATGAGTGAGTCTTGGCCCAAATTTAAAGCCTAAATCTAGCCTATTTATAAAGTAGAAACCCTAGCCATTTTGTGTGCGATTGTGTGGGAAAAAGAGGGAGAAACGCTTGGCTACTGGTGGAGAGAAAACTGGCCAGTTTGGTGGAGGAAAGAAAATCGATGGACTTCCTTTATGGTTGTTGTGTCTCTTCCTTGCCTTCCTTTGTGGTGTTGTCCCTTTGCCTTTGTGGCTACAAATCACTACCCCCTTTGTGTCCTTTGTGGATTAGGAAAAAGGGTAACTGGAGTGGGTAGAAAGTGGCAATCCAAGGTGTAAAGGGTTGTTGGATCGAGCCAGTAGATTGGTATTCGTTTGGTTGATTTCTGAGCCCGAGTTAAAGGCCTCTCGAGGGATTTTTGCGCTAGCTATAAATACGGTATTCACTCACTAATATTAATTATCTAACAATTGAAATTATTGTGCCAATGATTGAAATGAAGTTTGAAGACAAGAATGTGTTTGAGTGGAACAAGACGTATTAACACTGTCCATCTCGAGAACTTTCAGTGGGAACACAGGAGAGCGTGGCTGGTTTTGATTTTTGGTTGTAAAGCAGCTGAATTTACCTTGCATTTTGTGTATGACCGGATTATGTGCACGACTATGCCTTGCCTTGCATTTTCGGTTGATTTTCAGTTCTGGTTACTGCAGTTCATTCTATTTAAACAGCTCATTTTATGACCGGATTGTGTATGAGCTTCTTAATCGGGTTTAACGTATTCAGTTTGCAATGTTGTGTTTTTGACTGGTTGCTTAAAGAATTGGATAAAATTCTGGATGCACGAAATTGGATCTTTAAAATTTGTGCAATGTTGTAAAGTTAACAGGGACTAAATATTTGTGTTTAACTATGTCAATTTACATTGTTGAAATAAATTTGTGCAATTTTGTGTCAACAGTGGCCGAATGTTAGTGTATTTTCCACCCAATAGTTACAGTAACAAGTTATGGCTTCATATAGTGTATATATTGTGTCAATTTGTGAGGCATATGAAACATTCTCAAACACTTTAACTGGAATTAAAGTGCAAGCTTGGTGCATACTATAATTGCACAAAACATAAACAATTGCCGTTAACATTAACATTGCCATTAACAAAAATCACCAAAGAGAAACAAATTCAATCTCCATCCCTTTACATCGAAGTTCACATTACATCTAATTGACACTTTCCTTTCCTTTATCGTTGTCTTCAGTTATTTCTCCTTGCGAATAGTTATGTTGAGGGAAATCTTTGCGTCCGCTTTCTTGATTATTTTAGCAAACCTTTTCAACATAATTGACAAATCAATGACGAGTTCACTTTCGTCGGTAACGCCACTTGATTAACCTTCAAAATGCAAGGGATATTCAACCACAAAAATAACCACATCAGCATGTTGAAATTGTGACATTTTTGTTGTCACAAATTATTGTAATTTTCGGTTTTAATTTAGTTACATATTTGGTTGATGTCTAACTACTTTGAATGATGAAAGTTAGGCCTATATTGTATGCTAAATAGTAGAGTATGCTGTCAAAATGTACTAGTAATGTATTGTTTTATATGTAAGTGTATTGTCTAGTATTTAGGACTATGACTAGTGGGTAGAATAGTTGATACAAGTCTTGCACCTTGCTCTATATAATGGGGCATTTGTGTTACACGAAAATATGAAAAAAATAAATCAAGATGTAGCCTTCAAATTTCTTCTTCTCCTCTGATTTTCTTCTCAGAAAGAAATAAATCGCCCGCAAAGTTCATAAACAATTTGACGGCCGAAATACATAAGTCGGCCAGAACTTACGAGAGTTCAGACTGTAGAAAAAGTGGCCAGCTAGTTCAGAAACTGAAAAAATAAGATAAATAAGTGGGCTGCCGGAATACATAGCTATAATCAAATCTCTACAAGAATTTTCTAAATTTTTATTCAAAATCAAGATCAAAGCACACATTTATTTTAAATTGTCCCCTTGTTACTTTTCTGAAATATATCTGATATATTAATAATATGTTCAATTTTTAGCCCGTGGCTTGATTTTCATAAACAAACACTCAATGAAAACGAAAATGCCGATCAAACATAATTAATTATTACTATAAATAATTATGCATTATCATATTACCCATTTCCAGTCTTGAAATTAAAATGCATGCAAGTGGAAACACAAAATGAAAGCTTTGCGTGCAATACAAGTAACTGAACAAATATCACTCATTTCTTTCGTTATGATCAAATATGAAACTTATGGTTGCATTATAAATTAGTTAAGACATTGGCATTATCCACGAATTCTATCTCTCCTATGGAGAATACATGTAATTTAAACGTTTGGTAATCTAAACTAAAAATAGATATGATAATCAATAAATTCTAAGGAAATCTGTAACAGAGTTTCAAACCTTTTAAAAATGTATAGCGCAATCTCAAATCTTTAAATCGTAGTACAGATATGTCAAATATTTTAATAAATGTGAGCATGAATGACCTCTAACTATTTCTATCAAACAATTTATCAGTTGGCCAAAAGCCAAACGTATGACCTTAACTTGACCAATTTAATGTAGGGTAAAGTGATATTTTTACTTTTAATTAATTAAAAGGATTAAAAAATCAAAGAAAATAAAAATTAATAAGATGAAAATAAAAAGTAAAACATTCATCTTCTCCAATCCATCCAACCCCAGCAACTTGAAGTATTTTTGAAAAGTTTGAGATCTCTTGGGTAAATCTCCCTAATTATTTACACTAATGGTCCGTTTGATTGCAAATGAAATTTGTGTGGAAAGAAAACGAATTGGAGGGAATTGAATTGCCTAAAATTTGTTTTTACCGAGAATTGTAATTAATCGTGTTTGATTGATATAATTTTTCACCTGAAAATGTTTAAATTTTGGTGTTCGTTTGATTTGTTTTTCATGAAAATTGTTCATTAAAGAGATATTTTTATTTATTACAATTGGCTCTAGAATTTGTTCCAATTGTCAAACAAAAAAATAAAATAAAATTGTATATCGAATACCATTCGTTTAACTTTGTTTTCCATAAAAATTGTTCATTAAAATAATAATTTTGTTGATTTATTTTACCATTTGTAGAGTGTAGATGGACAACAATCATGACGTTACCGGGCTCAGTTTCGATCAACACCACGTAGAATCACCAAACCGACCCTTTCGAAGTTTTCTTCAATTGGTAGCCTTTAAATAGTACCCACTCACAATAACCACACAGGAATGATCACGAAGAAAAGGGGGTAATATCTGTAGCACAAAGTAGGAGCAAAACCAAGAAGAAATCATGTAGAGAGGAGTCACAGAGAGTTAGAGGCGAGAGAGGCGTGAAAATGGCGTGTTCTCTATCAAATGGAGGAGAGTCCAATTATATAGCCCAAGTCCAAATAAGGTAAGTTAGGTATAGGTTAATTAGTTAATTGGGCCATGGACCCAATTAACAATTAGGTAGGCTAGCAAATAAATAGGTGGGCCTCCAATTGAATAACCGTCCAACTGAAAGAAGTCAGACCATGAGCAACACTAATTAATTAGGCTGCTTCCAATGGCCCGTTAAATCTCTGGGGTCGGGGCATTACATACGTGGTGTTGATTTAACGTTCAGTTATATGGTCGAAGCCGACTGAAATAATAATCGAGTTACATCATTGCTCGGGAGGTCGTTTGACAACAAATTGCCTAACAACCTCCACCTTAGTGTCAAAGGACCTGCAAAAGAAATATAAACACTTATCAATAATAATTCCAATATACAAGAGCGATAAAATTGGAAATTACTTACCTTCACCAATGTTTAGAAGAGTTTTACAACTTCTAAACTTTACCAATGGTAGCACCTTTGTGCCCATGTTTGAAGGATTATATTGTGTATGTATCTTTTCAAGTCTCACCACTTCTTGAGATACGATGTCTCTAATAAAATGTAGTCTAACATCAATGTGTTTAGTGCGTTCGTGAAAAACAGGATTTTTACATAAATGTATTGAAGACTGACTATCAGAGTAAACTACCACGTAATCATTCAAGACACACAGTTCATGAAGTAGGCCTTTAAGCCACAGAGCGTCTTTAATTGCTTCAGTGGTAGCAATATATTCAGACTCTGTTGTGGATAGTGTAACAATGTGTTGTAACTGTGATTTCCAACTAACACAAGAATTAGATAAGGTAAACACGTAGGCAGAAGTCGACTTTCTACCATCCCTATCCCCCGCATAGTCAGCGTCTACAAAACCTTTCAATTTCACGCCTTCTTTATTAACACCAAACTTTAGACCTACATTACTAGTACCCTTCAAATATCTTAACAGCCATTTTAAGGCTTCCCAATGCTCGGGACCCGGATTAGACATATATCTACTAAGGGCACTAATAGCAAAAACTAAATCCGGTCTAGTGCAAACCATCAAGTACATGATAGAGCCTATCACATTAGAACAAAAAATTCTACTCATGTATTCTACTTCATATTCATTACAAGGAGCCTGATCCTTAGATAGCACAAAATGATTATCTAACGGTAATGAAACAGGTTTGCAGTCATTTATACCAAATTTTTTCAATATCTTTGAAATGTAAGGAGACTGATGCAAGAACAATGCGAAGTTTGACCTATCTCTTTCAATTTCCATACCTAAAATTCTTTTAGCTTTCCCTAGGTCTTTCATGTCAAATTCGCCACTCAACTTTGTTTTTATATTACTTATCCACTTAGGTGATAAACCAATCAAAAGCATATCATCCACATAAAGCAATAAAAACAGATAGTTATTATCAGCACTACTAAGCTGAAAGTACAAGCAATAATCAAACTTGCTTCTTTGAAAACCTATAGTAAGTACAAAAGAGTCTAATCTTTTATAGCACTATCTAGGTGACTGTTTTAAGCCATACAACGACTTTTTAAGGTAACAAACATGTTCAGGTTTCAACTTATCTTTAAAACCTTTTGGTTGATTCATAAAGATTTGCTCGTCAAGATCACCCTGTAAAAAAACAGTTTTTACATCAAGTTGTTTAAGTTCCCAATCAAAATGCGCAACTAATGCAAGCATGACCCTAATAGTAGTGTACTTAACAACTGGTGAGAAAATCTCATTATAATCAATCCCCTCTTTCTGCGTGAATACCTTAACAACTAACCTAGCTTTGAACCTTAAAGGTTCAGAAGCACTCGTACCCTCTTTAACCTTAAAAACCCACTTACAATCAATGATGGATTTATTCTTAGGTCTAGGTACTAACTCCCAAGTTTGATTCTTCTCTAAGTGATGAGAATCCGGATAGCTTAGAACTACCAAACCCACGTCGTTTGTTGAAGAACGCAAGAAAACCCAATTAAACCTTGGTTTGTAGATTTGATTCAAAATATGAATCGAAAACAACCAACGATCCAAAAGAAATGCTGACCCCTTTTGAATCCAATATTAAGAAATTCACCTAATGGATTGAATGCCACAAGATCGATTCTTGATAAGTTCAGAGATTGCCCAATTAAGAACAAAGGAATTGAAGCCAATTAATTCTCTCAATAATAGTGTGTAAAATAATAATGTCAATAATGATAAGTATTTATACTTATCCCAAAAACCTAGCAAAAAACGTACAAAAGTATAAAATCTCGCCATAATATGGAAATGAAATAAATTCTAGTCAAAATATGGAAAATTCCGAAATTGCCCAAAAAAACAACTATGCGGCCACATAGTTGTATTATATGCGGCCGCATAATTCATGCGGTCGCCTCTTCTGGGGTCTCTGACCATTGGATGTGGCCGCACCTGGTTACTTCTATGCGGCCGCATAGAAGTAATTTTCACCTTCGTCTTCGCCTGCTTCCAACACGTTGATCCACGTTAATTCGGACTTCGACCCCAACATGGAACTTGCCTCTTTTTGCGTGTAGCTCATGACGTCGTCCACCGTTGCTTGTGCAAGTAATCCCACAGTTTGTTTTATTCGATTTGCCCTCAATCGTGTCATTGGTCCATCTTCAACAATCAACGAATCCTTCCACTGACTTGCTCTTGTTGTATTGGCATCCTGGATCATATCATCCCCTCCCTCTTCAAAAGAATTCGACCTCGAATCTGAACCTGTATCAAACGGAGACAGATCAGAAACATTAAATGTTGCTGAAACTTGAAACTCACCAGGTAGATCGAGCTTATATGCATTGTCATGGATCTTTTCAACCACTTGAAACGGTCCATCGCCCCGCGGTTGCAACTTTGATTTCCTCAACTCTGGGAATCGCTCCTTTCGCAAGTGTACCCAAACCCAATCACCGGGTGCAAACGTAACACTTTCGTGCCCTTGTTCGCCTGTGCTGCATAATGCTTGTTTTTGCTTTCTATTTGCAATTTTATCTTCTCGTGGAGTGTCTTTATCAAGTCAGCCTTCTTTTTTCCATCTAAACTACCTCGTTCATTCATAGGTAAATGAATTAAATCCAATGGGGTTAGTGGATTAAAACCATAAACAATCTCAAATGGTGAATGTGAAGTAGTGGAGTGTATATCTCTATTGTATGCAAATTCGATGAAAGGTAAACACTCCTCCCAACTTTTTAAGTTTTTATTAACAACAGTGCGCAACAACTGTATCATGGTCCTATTAACTACTTCGGTCTGCCCATCGGTTTGTAGATGACAAGTAGTAGAAAACAACAATTTTGTACCCAACTTTCCCCACAAAACTCGCCAAAAGTGACTAAGAAATTTAACGTCCCTATCCGACACTATACTCTTAGGTACCCCGTGTAAACGCACTATCTCTTTGAAAAACAGATCAACAATGTTAGTGGCATCATCAGTTTTGTGACTTGGAATGAAGTGTACCATTTTAGAAAACCTATCCACCACTACAAAGATAGAATCCCGTCCCTTTTTAGTCCTAGGCAAACCTAACACAAAATCCATAGATATGTCGACCCAAGGTTCACTAGGAACGGGTAAATGTGTATACAACCCATGGGGTAAGACCTTAGACTTAGCCTGTTTACAAGTTAAGCATCTTGCACAAGTTTTTCTGACATCAACTTTCATTTTAGGCCAATAAAAATGTTCTCCTAACATCTCTAAAGTCTTAGCAACCCCAAAGTGTCCCATTAATCCCCCACTATGTGCTTCCTTAACTAGCAAATCACGCATAGAACAATTAGGCACACACAATTTATTTTTCCTAAACAAATACCCTTCATGTTTAAAGAACTTCTCCACCGCTCTCTTATCACATGATGCATATATGCTGGAAAAATCTAAATCATTCTCATACATGCCCGTAATAAACTCAAAACCAAGCAACTTCGCACTTAAGGAAGTTAGAAGCACATACCTTCGAGACAACGCATCCGCAACCACATTTTCTTTACCTTGTTTGTACTGGATGACGTAGGAAAATGTCTCTATGAATTCCACCCATCGAGCATGCCTCTTGTTCAACTTACCTTGACCTCTCAAATGCTTCAATGATTCATGATCGGTGTGAATCACGAACTCCCTTGGCCATAGGTAGTGCTGCCATGTTTCCAATGCTCGAACCAATGAATAGAGCTCATTGTCATATATAGGGTAGTTAAGCGCCGCTCCACTAAGCTTTTCACTGAAATATGGAATAGGTCTTTTATCCTGCATCAAGACTGCTCTAATGCCTATACCAGAAGCATCACACTCAATCTCGAAAGCTTTGTCAAAGTTAGGTAACGCTAAGACCGGTGCTTCACATAACCTATCTTTAATAGTGTTGAATGCATGCTCTTGTTCATGTTCCCATTTAAACCCAACACTTTTCTTAACAATTTCCGTGAGTGGTGTGGTAATAGTGCTAAAATCCCTAACAAACCGCCTATAAAAGCTAGCCAATCCATGAAAACTCCTCACCTCGGTTATAGTAGTAGGTGTTGGCCATTCTTTAATAGCTTTTACCTTTTCTTCATCTACTTCCACCCCGTTAGCACTAACAAGAAATCCTAAGAACACAACTCTATCCATGCAAAATGTACATTTCTTTAAGTTAACATAAAGTTGTTCTTTTCTTAGCACCACAAGCAACATCTCAAATGTTCCATATGTTCATTGAGGTCTTTACTATATATTAAGATATCATCAAAGTATACCACAACAAACTTACCAATAAAAGCACGTAAAACATGATTCATTAAACGCATAAACGTGCTTGGTGCATTCGTGAGTCCAAACGGCATAACTAACTATTCATACAAGCCATACTTAGTTTTAAATGCAGTTTTCCACTCATCTCCTTCTCTCATGCGAATTTGATGATAACCACTCTTAAGATCTATCTTACTAAATATGCATACACCAAATAGTTCATCTAACATATCATCTATCCTAGGAATAGGATGACGATACTTTACCGTTATATTATTGATGGCCCTACAATCCACGCACATCCGCCAAGATCCATCTTTCTTTGGCACAAGTAGTACGGGCACGGCACATGGACTCATGCTTTCCCGCACGCGTCCCTTGCTCAACAACTCCTCAACTTGCCTTTGAAGCTCCTTCATTTCCACAGGGTTACTCCGATAAGCCGGTCGATTTGGACTGACT
The DNA here is from genome assembly GCA_019395295.1 of Osmanthus fragrans. Lineage (NCBI taxonomy): Eukaryota > Viridiplantae > Streptophyta > Magnoliopsida > Lamiales > Oleaceae > Osmanthus > Osmanthus fragrans. The sequence goes on along the minus strand of JAEDXY010000074.1, from coordinate 250,710 downwards.
GCGCCGGGCACAAAGTCAATTTGATGCTCAATGCCTCGAATGAGTGGCAACCCACTAGGCGCGTCCTCGGGAAAGATATCGTCGAATTCCTGCAATAAAGAAATAGCCAAACTAGGGAGGGATGTGTTAATTTCCTCAAAGTTGAGGAATGACTCTTTGTAAACCAAGAAAATTATTTGTTTCTTCTCCACAATTGCCTTTTTCAATTCACTCCCTCTCGTAAAGAAATTTGCCTTCGGCTTTTCTCTCCTCTCAGAAGACCCCTCTTCTTTTCTCACATGTGGCCCCTCTCATTTTTTTTCTCACTTTTAGCCACCTCACTATTTTCTCTCATGCTCTCGTGTCTCACCTTTTCTCTCTTCTCTCCTAGCACTCTCTTTCTTTTCTCTTCCTCATTTTTCAATTTAAGCTAATCCTCATACACCTGTGCAGGTGTCAATGATGCTAATGTAATAGGTTTTCCTCCCTTGATCAAGCTGTACCTATTTTTATACCCATCATGTACTACCTTTCTATCATATTGTCATGGCCTTCCCAATAAAATATGACCCGCATGCATGGGTACTACATCACACATCACTTCATCACTATAACTCCCAATTGAAAAATTCAACATCACCCTCTTATTCACCTTAACTTCCCCACATTCATTTAACCATTGCAATTTATAGGGTTTAGGGTGTCTAAGCATTATTAATCCTAATTTTTCAACCAAACTAGTGCTAGCTACATTAGTACAACTTCCATCGTCAATGATTAAGCTACATACCGTATTATTGATGTGACACCGCTATGGAAAATATTTTCTCTTTGCAATTCCAAGGCATCAGCCTTGATTTGAGTGTTGAGAGCTCGCCTCGTGACTAACAACTCACCCACATCATATTCCACTCGGTCTTCATCACTAATGTCTTCCAATTCTGGCATGCCTTCATAATCACTTTCACTTGCACTCTCCACTTCTCCACTATCCCGCAAAATCATGGTTCTTTTATTTGGACATTGAAAAGCAATGTGTCCAGTTCCCAAACACCTAAAACATTTGATGTCTCGGTTCTTCGATGGCTGTAACTCCACCTTCTTGCTAGTACTTTCTTCTTTCCCCCGTGGCAACTCCGTTTTAACCTTAGGAGAAGGCCCATCCACTTTGTTGTCGTCCCACCTCGGTTTCAGTAGTGTTAGAACCTGAAGTACCTGATGAATACCTTGCTGTCCGCTTCCTCTTCAATTGTCTCTCTACCTTCATAGCCATGTGTAACATGTCCTCCAACTCCACATAATGCTGCAGCTCGACCACATTAGTTATTTCCCTGTTTAAACCATTCAAAAATCGGGCCATAGTGGCCTCCCTATCCTCATGTACGTCCGCCCTAATCATCAACAACTCCATCTCCTTATGATAATCCTCCACACTCTTCGACCCTTGGTAGAGGCTTTGTAGTTTTTGATAAAGCTCTCGGTAATAGTGATTAGGCACAAACCTTTTCCTCATGATGACCTTCAAATCTTCCCATGTTCCAATTGGTCTCTCCCTATTTCTCCTTCTAGATGTCACCACTTGATCCCACCAATTGATAGCATAGTCAGTAAATTTAAGGACTGTTATTTTCACCTTCTTCGCCTCCGAATAATTTTGACAGTCAAAGATCATCTCAACCTTTTTCTCCCACTCCAAATAAGCCTCCGGATCACTCCTTTCCTTAAATGGTGGAATGGACATTTTGATGTTGCCCATGTCGCCATCTAACCAGTCTCCAACCAAGTTCCTACCCCTTCTGTCAAGCCTAGTTACTCTATTCCTCAACCTACCAATTTCAGCATCCATAATCACCTCCTCATCCACCTCACTCTCATATTCAATTTCTTCTCTAATCTCCTGTCTATGTTCCCGTCGACCCTGCCTCCTCTCATTTGGAACTCCCCTACGTAAATCAGCAAGTTTTGTATCCTGCCTATCCAACCTATCCCATACATCCTCAAACAAACGTTCAAACCTACGAATCATCTCCTCAGACATGTTGATTTGATTGTTGTTGTTGTTTCGTGCTGGTGTCCCTGTTTCCTTGTCAGACATCCTAAAAAAAATTTTAATTTTCTGCCTCACAAATTTATCTCTCGTGTATCACTCAATTTATGCTTTTTCCCTCGATTAATCTCACCACTCTGCCTTTTTCCACTCAAAGCTTCCGCCCAAGTGCTTCAAAGGGCAAAATAGAACTCAATCAAGGAATTAGTCTAGTAGAATTCAATCGAAAATTGAGTGAATCCTTTTCGAAGTTTTAAGGATTCAAGACACAATAATTGAATTTAATATGTGAAAAGAGTTTTAAATTCAAGAAAGTGGCTCTTGAATTTTGATACAAGAAACAAGGAATTTGCTGGGAATTGTTTTGAGTTAACAATATTTTTTTTTGTTTATAATTGACGTGAACAGTACGGATTTTTTTTAACTCGAGAATTCAACTACGGATCCGGCAAAACAAACGAAAACTGCTTTGGATGAAAATTCAGCCCAAAAACACCTTTTGAAATTTTAGCAGAAGAAGAACGGATCAAAGACTCTTTAATTTTACTGGACGCTAGAACACTAAGAACGTTGAAATTAATTAAAACAAGACTCAAACAAAAATTAGAAAGGATATAACCTTGATTCCTTGGAGCCTGTGCTTTGATACCAAATGATGAGAATCCGGATAGTTTAGAACTACCAAACCCACGTCGTTTGTTGAAGAACGCAAGAAAACCCAATAAAACCTTGGTTTGTAGATTTGATTCAAATTATGAATCGAAAACAACCAACGATATGAAAGAAACGCTGACCCCTTTTGAATCCAATATTAAGAACTTCACCTAATGGATTGAACGCCACAAGATCGATTCTTGATAAGTTCAGAGATTGCCCAATTAAGAACAAAGGAATTGAAGCCAATTAATTCTCTCAATAATAGTGTGTAAAATAATAATGTCAATAATGATAAGTATTTATACTTATCCCAAAAACCTAGCAAAAAACGTGCAAAAGTATAAAATCTCGCCATAATATGGAAAGGAAATAAATTCTAGTCAAAATATGGAAAATTTCGAAATTGCCCAAAAAAACAACTATGCGGCCACATAGTTGTATTATATGCGGCCGCATAGTTCATGCGGTCGCCTCTTCTGGGGTCTCTGACCATTGGATGCGGCCTCACCCTGGTTACTTCTATGCGGCCGCATAGAAGTAATTTTCACCTTCGTCTTCGGCTGTTCCAACACGTTGATTCGGACTTCGACCTCAACATGGAACTTGCCTCTTTTTGCGTGTAGCTCATGACGTCGTCCACCGTTGCTTGTGCAAGTAATCCCATAGCTTATTTTATTCGATTTGCCCTCAATCGTGTCATTGGTCCATCTTCAACAATCAACGGATCCTTCCACTGACTTGCTCTTGTTGTATTGGCATCCAGGATCACATCACTAAGGAGCTCATCTCCTCTCTTATTGCTTTAAACCATTCTTCAGCTTGTTCACTCTTCGTCGCCTCCTCAAAGGTCTTTGGTTCTCTATCAACTAGTTCCTCATAACTAGCATGAGCAAAAGCTATCTCAAATTCATATCCGAATCTCCTAGGCTCCCTCGTTTGTGTTCTCTCTCTATCCCTAACTAAGTTATAGTTGGTTAAGAGATTTTCTTCCTCAGGATACTCCTCTATCACTATCTCACTTCTATTCTCCACCTCGGGTTCTTGATCCTGAATCTCCACCTCATTCGGAATATCAGGAACATGTGTGCTAAGTTTTCCTAACTCCACCTTAAACTGATTTTCCTTTTCACCCTGTTCTGAATCGCGCACAGGTTCAGGTTCAGATTTACTCTTAAGGCAAGGCATTTCGCTCTCGTTAAACGTGGCATCTCTACTCACAATGATCTTAACCCCCTTCTGGCTTCTATCCCATAACCTATATCCCTTCACACCAGTAGGATACCCTAGAAAGACACACTTCCTAGCTCTAGGTTCAAGCTTTCCCTCACTCTGATGGGAAAAAACAGCACAACCAAAAGTTCTAAGGGCAGAATAATCACTTAGTTTCCCAGACCATTTTTCATGAGGAGTATCACCATTTAATGCAGCAGATGGAGTCAAATTAATCAAATAACAAACAGTCATAACAGCTTCACCTCAAAATGACTTTGGGATGCCAAAACTTAACAGCATACAACGCACTTTATCAAGTATGGTTCTATTCATCCTTTCCGCTACCCCATTTTGCTGGGGAGTGTAAGGAATAGTCCTATATCTTGTTATTCCATTTTCTTTGCACATATTATCAAATTCAGTGTTACAAAATTCTAGGCCATTATTTGTTCTTAGGTACTTAATCTTTTTGCCAATTTGGTTTTCTACTTGCCTTTTCCAGTTATTAAAGTTTTGGAAAGTATTGGATTTATCTTTTAGAAGATAAACCCATACCTTTCTCGTATAGTCATCAATAATCGACAAGAAATACCTATTCCCACCCGATGTGGGATTACTAGCAGGACCCCACAGATCTGAATGCACATATTCAAGCATGCCTTTAGATTTATGAACACTTGTCAAGAACGATGTTCTATGATGCTTACCAAGCACACAATGATCACAGAATGACAAATCAGACACACAGTCGTTACCAAATGCACATTTTCCATTAAGAAGTTTAAGTCCTTTAATGCCTACGTGTGCAAGTTTATTATGCCATATATGAGTGTGATCAACTTTGGCAGAAGAGATAGAGTGTTTTAAACCTCTAATCACTTCTCCAGTAGTAATATAGATATCATTTTTCTTAGTTCCTTTAATGGAGACTAATGCACCCTTAATTATCTTTAATATGTCATTTTCAATTTTACCAGTGAAATCATCATTTTCAAGCCTTCCTACTGAAATTAAATTCCTAGACAATTCAGGGATATATCTAACGTCTTTCAAAGTGTACACAAAACCAGTGTCAAACTTTATACTAATATCTCCAATTCCAGCAATAGTGTAAGCAAAATTGTCACACAGCACAACATGCCCCGTATTAGATTCATGCAAATTTTCAAACCAATCTTTTTCAAACATCACATGAAAAGAAGCACCAGAATCAAGTATCCACTCATGCATGCGAGAATTAGCAGTTAGATTTAATTCAGCAGTACAAGTAACAGGAATCGAAATCATATAGACTTCACCCACATCATCTTTGGGAGCAGAAGACAACACATTCACCTCATCTCTCTCTTTAACATTTTGATTATCCTTATTCTTACGACAATCCTTTATGAAATGCCCTGTGTTCCCACACCCGTAGCATTTCCTGATCCTGGACCTAGACTTTGATCTAGACCAACTTTTACCCTTCTTCCTGTTGACCTATGGTTAATTATGACCTTATTGTTTTGATTATAACAAACAAATCATCTTTGTTTACTAACAAATTGAATTGAGTATTTAAGCTTTCAAAGCCATCGAAAGGATTTTTCATACTCAAAGTGAAGCGTTAAACGAGTATTCAAGGCAGATCATTCAAGAAAATAGCAAATGGCATATGACGATCGACTTGGAACTTAACAGAATCGCAAATCAATATACAAGTCAAAATGAGGCTCGAAGAGAACAAGAACATTGATGAAAGAGTTATTTATCGAACGTCGTTATATATGTAAAGGTATAACTCATCAATATTTAGCAAGTGCATAAAGCTCAAATTATATTTTTCATATTTCATCCATTGCATGAATTTGAGTTTGCAAAAATCAACATTTTGATGGAAGAAGGAAATTAGGATTTTTACACATTTCGGTCGACCGAAATGTGTACCGGTCGACCGAACCATGTTCGACCGAACTCTTCCGTTGGTCAGCCGAAATTTCAAATGTTTAAAATCTTGTAACGGCTACGAGTTCCGGTCGACCGAAAGTGCTCAACCGAAACTGCCTGAACCTCATTTCTTCATCTATAAATAGGGCACTATTTTGACTTTCAAAACCACCAACTTACAAGAGATTTTAAGAGAGTTTATTCATTGAAAGTCATTGCTTCTATTTTGTTTTACTCTTTTATTTCATCTATTACAAAGAATTTCTTGATTGATCCAAAACTTGTTTTCATCTATTTTATCAAGAAATTTCTTTAGCAAGAATACTTTGATCTCATCTATTTTCTATTCTTGAAAAAGGTTTTCCTTGCCAACACTTATATCGAAGTGTATATCTCTCTAAATACTTAACTTGTATTATTTTGTTGAGAGAGATTGATTGGTTGAAAACTTTGATACGAAAGCACAAACTATTTCATTATCATCATCTATCAAAGTTTACTTCATAAACACTTGAGCTTTACTATTTGCTATCTATTGAAGTGTTATCCTAACTCTCTAAATACTTGACTTGATTATATCAATTGTTAAGAGAGTTCTTTCTATTGTAAAATTATCATTTACTTTGTGACGGTTTCGAGAGCCTTGTGAAAACTCGATTGTTGTTAAGGACTAGGTACTCCTTGTTGTAAGTTACCTAAGGTTAAGTGCACCTTGTTGTAAGTCACTTAAGGTTAAGTGCACCTTGTTGTAAGTCACTTAAGGGTAGGTGCTCCTTGTTGTAAGTCACCTAAGGAATTGGTACTCCTTGTTGTAAGTTACCACTTTAGTGAATTTGGCCTTGCTCGTGACGGAGAGCTTGGTAACGGGGACGTAGATCACATTGTGTTCGAACCCCTTTAAATTGGTGGTTATCTTTACATTATTGCACACTTTACTTTACATTGTCATTTATTTTGTGCAATATCTATACTTGAACTAAGTTAACAAATTGCATATTTAGTTGTTGTATTACATTTAACATTTGTTATTTGTGTTTTGAGTAGTTTTGAGACTAAGTATCGAAAAAGTTTCAAAAACCAATTCACCCCCCTCTTGGTTAGTTAATCTTGGGTTATCACTTCCTACCTCCATTACCCTTTGACTCGCTTCTACTTTGGTATCCATCATGACTGTTTTGCCTAAATTGAGTCCTACCCCGCATCATGTGAATTTCACCGCTCCTCTTATCATGTTTTTCAGCTTTAAGTTTCATCTCCTTACCACACTTAATAGCATTTTTGACTTCCCTATATGAATCAGGCATAGAGTTAAGTAAAATTATAACTTTATAAGTCTCACATACTTTCTCGTCACAATTAGCAATGTCTTGAACAAGTTTATTAAAAACATCTAAATTGTCGTCAAGATCCTCTGAGGGATCCATTTTAAAATTGAAAAAACGTTCAAGCAAGTAAAGCTTATTTGGGGTAGACTTAAGCAAATACAATTCTTCCAATTTTTCCCAAAGTTCTTTGGTGGTTTTCAGTTTGCCCACCTTTCTTAAAACGGCATCAGACAAATGTAAAATTATTGAGGTATAAGAAAGTTCATCGACTTCTTCTTTTTGATCTTTTGAAAAATCGGATGAATAATTGCCATCAATGGCTTTTGAAACTTTTTGTTGGACCAAAATACCCCTCATTTTTTGTTGCCAGATTGAAAAATCACATTTTCCATTAAAAATTCCCAAATAAAAGTTGTGACTTGTCATTTTATGAATTAATCAAAAACACAGAATCATAATCACAAAGACAAACCACACAAAGTAGTCCTAGGGTCACAGACAATATACTCCGTTCTAGATTCCCAGGGTTTCGTAAGACTCGCGAGGTCTCAGATCAAGAGAATGTTCGAACAGGTAAGGTCTAGGTATTCTAACGAAAATAACAACACAGCAGAATTGACAATGCAACAAAACATGTATATCCAATCACAGAAGATTCCAAATAGCAGCAATTATATCACACAGCACAATAAGCCAATTCTATCAAGAGTTGAGATACAAAATCGTCAAGCAAGGGCAAGTAATCCAAAATTCTAGCACAAGCAATGGTTACAAAGCAATGACAACCCCCAATCCTAATGATCACCCCACACAATATTCTGCTAGTGCGATAATGTAAAGGATTCAGCCAATTTACCAGAGCGGACGTTTCTGAGTCCGTAATTTACGAGAGATGCGAATTTGCTGCCTTAGGGCCACCACTATTCGTCCTAGAGGTTCAGCAAATGTATCAACGCGATCAGCAACTAATGTAGACTGCAATGCAGGCGACTGTCCAGGGGCAAAACCATCCAACTTTTCCTGCGTAACCTGAAACACTAAACAAAAATTATCAATACGTTCAGCAGGTAAAATTAAGGGTACTGCCTGAAACGAGCTTGTCGGAGGGACGCCGCACACGCCGCCGCCGCCGGAGCAGTCGCCGGAGAATGCGCTTCACCACTGGAGGCGCCTCGACCTGCCGAGTCCAACGCCGGACTTCGTTCTTCCACCGGAGTTGTACTTTGGCCGAAATTTGGATATTTCCGGTTCGGCCCCCCTCCAAAAATCGATCGTTTCTCGCAATTTTTGGATGAATCCTTCGCCTAGGAATAGATCCCACGACCTGCAGAGTCCAACGCCGATCTCCGTTCTTCTGGGTCACGCCTGGATTGGCTAGAAACTGAGGTAGAAGTTTCGGCCAGTAAGGAGTCGTGCTCGACCCCTTTAAAAACCGGTCGATTCTCCTTCAATCACTCACACAACGCTCTGATACCAGATGTAGAGTGTAGATGGACAACAACCAAGGCGTTACCGGGCTCAGTTTCGATCAATACCACGTAGAATCACCAAACCGACCCTTTCGAAGTTTTCTTCAATTAGTAGCCTTTAAATAGTACCCACTCACAATAACCACACAGGAATAATCACGAAGAAAATGGGGTAATATCTATAGCACAAAGCAGGAGCAAAACCAAGAAGAAATCATGTAGAGAGGAGTCACAGAGAGTTAGAGGCGAGAGAGGCGTGAGAACGGCGTGTTCTCTATCAAATGGAAAAGAGTCCAATTATATAGCCCAAGTCCAAATAAGGTAAGTTAGGTATAAGTTAATTAGTTAATTGGGGCATGGACCCAATTAATAATTTGGTAGGCTAGCAAATAAATAGGTGGGCCTCCTATTGAATAACCGTCCAACTGAAAGAAGCTCGGGCCATGAGCAATACTAATTAATTAAGCTACTTCCAATGACCCGTTAAATCTCTGGGGTCGGAGCATTTCATACGTGGTGTTGATTTAACGTTCAGTTATATGGTCGAAGTCGACTGAAATAATAATCGAGTTACATCATTGTCTGAGGAGGTCGTTCAACAACAAATTGCTTAACACCATTGATCATTGAATTTGTTCCTATTGCCCCCCCTCCCCCCACCAAAAACAAAAACAAAAGCAAAAACAAACACTAGAATTTATTTTTCCACCAAAGTAGTGGGAAAACATTTTCATCAAAAATCAAGAAATTGTACATGTGTGAGAGAAAGTGGAAAATGAATTCCGTGGAAAATTTCTCTTATCAAACAAGCAAAAAGTTGGACTTGAAAAAAAAAAATTAGTTCTAGGAAAAATAAAGATTATCAAATAGAGCCTAAGATAAAGTCAATTGCACTGTGGCGAAATTGGCGTATAAGCATATATATTTTGGATCCTTGATTTATTTCCGTCCTGGTTTACTTTCAAAACTTTTATAGTCATTATTCTCCCCCTTCCCCATAAATATTGTTGCAGATATTACTAATATAAATAAATACCACTAAATATCCTCGATTCAGGTAAAATTCGATCTTTGCATGAGAACATCTCCAAGTGATTTTATATTTTTAAAGAATATATTTTACAATTTACGAGTATTTATAAATTTAGAGAGTAAAATTTTTTAAGTACTCTAACATATTCTTTATATTTAATTCTTAATTTTACTACTTTTAAAAGATATTTATCATTTTCACTAGCTTCCCTCCAAATTATTAGATATTTTTCTTCATTGAAAATTAAAATAAAATTGAAATATTTTGAATGCACTTGAAGAGCCTATTATCTTGGATCATTTTTTTAATTGTTGACTATTTAAAGTAGCTATTCAAAATGCTATAAAAGAGATTTGTATGAATAAATAATTTATCTATCCTTTAACAATTTACGGGGTATGTTTGTTATTTGAAATTGAAAAAAAATACTGAACATTATAATAATTAAAAAGATTTTAATTTATTTTTAAAATTATGCAATTCTAAACAAACTAAATGTTCTAATCCCCTATGTGGCAACCATTTTTTTTTTTTTTTTTTTTTTAATAAGAATGAGTTTTTGAATAGTAAATTTTTGGAAAATATGTGGTTAAAAGGTATGAAAAAGTTTTGGGTTTATATAAATAAATTTTATTGTGAGAATGTATAGTTAAAAATAAGTATGTGAAAAAAAGAGTTTTGAAAGAATAGTTGTCAAACATGGGCTAAATTAGTTTTGCATGATTCAACAATATTTTGATCAAATAATGTCTTTAAAATTTGGAAGAAGAAAAACTAGAGAAATCGACATGAGTCGTTACATCAATCGCCATATATAAATCCTTCTACATAAGTACTCTCAAGGGTACAAGTTGCAATATACAACCAAACACCTCAATGAGGAAAAATCAAATTATTTCCAAGATTTACATCTTCAAAAACCCAAATCAAAGATAATGATGATTAGGGTTTCTTAATTAGCTAAACAATGGTAGGAAAAAAATCCAAAAAAAAAAAAGAAGCACTTTCAAGAATCTCTAATAGATTTTTCTTGAAAGAAAAACTCAAGTTTCTCTTTCTAATCGCTTTCGAAGCATGGATGTCAAAGACTGGAAAGCATATTCTTCACAAGGAATGGTGAGTCCCATGTCATGATCAAACCCAAATTCTTCTTCTGCAATTTGAAGAAGGTTCTGGAATTCAGTTCTTGTCAAGAATGAAATTGGAACAATATATCTGCTTCTATTTTCCCCTACATACACTACAAAATGACCTTTTGGAACATCCACAGGAAGCCATTCTTCATCATATCCTTGGACTTTCTTCCCCAAGCTTGAACACCTCTTTAATATCTGCTTTAAAACAGCACTTGGTGACAGCTTGTTTGATTTCCTAATAGCCATTTTAGTAATATTTAAAATATGGGTCAATGAAGCTAAAGAAGTTAGTTTCAAGTAAGAGAAAAGAAAAGCAATGACTCGAGTAAAAAGGATGTGGAGGATGGATGTTTGCAAGGGGTTTATGATGACTATTCAAGTCGTTGAACTTAAAATAGCTATTTTTAAGTAACAGAAAAAAGTGATATCCCGACTCGACTACAGTGGGAAATTAAGGATGTGTTGAGAAAGAAGGGATTACAAGGGTGTATATAATATGGGTGAGAGAATAGGGATACAAACAGTGGCATGTGGGGTTGTGGGGGCAATGGAGAATCTTAAGTATTTTGGGGATTGTGATTTAGTTCGAAACATGTTGGCATTGTTGCCTTTCTTTAGGACAATATGGGGTCGTTCAAGAAATTTTTTCTGATCTCTCCTAATATTTGGTCTATTTTTCAAGTTAGAAACGTTCTTCACAATTTACAAGGTTTCTTGGAATCTATCTAGTCGAATATTCCATTAGAAAATAAGTTAACATCTTATTTATTATATTATATATCTAATAGTGTCTTATACTACCTATCAAACATGCGCTTCTTAGATTTTTTTCGTTAGTGGGGAAAAATATTCATTAAGCAATATTTTGTTTTTTTCATTATTTGTGGTGACGACTTTATCTTGTTTGTGTTGTCGTTTTTGGCTGAAATTTTTTTGTTTCAGGTACTTCTGATTAATCTTTTGTTTTAATTTGAAGATCTCTAAGACATTCTTTAAATACAAATACTCTTTATTTTAGATGGTCAACAATTAAAAATGAGCTCCAAAAGACACTATATTTTAACCTTTTAAAATAGAGAGTGTGTTTGACTTTCCAAATTTAGAGAGTCAATGATTGCATTTAATAAATAATATATTTCAATATTATACTTTTTAATTTTTTAAAAATTAATTGTACAATTGGCATATAAAAAATTATGTTAAATAAAATATAAAGAGAAATCAACTAATATTTCTTGAGAAAAGCAAAATGAATAACAAAAATAGAGAGCTTGTTGAAATGTATAAAAAATTTGATTTTTTAAATTTAAAGATGCTCTTTATAATAAATTCGAGATTCAATTTGGACTAGTTGAAGTTCAACAACTGACTTCAATAAATTTTCAACAAATTCTTTACGAGACTAGTAAAATTTAATAATTGCCCATTGTTTCAACAGATATTTACAATTTCAATCTCTATAATTCAGTGAAGTTTCAATTTATTTATGATTTAGATTAAATTCTCACAAAACATGCCATAAAGCACCTGTAATATGGTCCTCTCACCACCAAGAGAATAAGTCACAACTTATAATCGACATATAAATTCGAAGGTTCGAAAAGAAATCGCTTAACTCGAACCGTTTAAATTGGGCAGAGATATTGAACTATTTAAACCATGAAGAGTACTGTGTTTATGAATATGAATTAACCCCCAAAATGATGTGTTTCATACAACTTTTTCTTGGTGATTCTGTGCTCGTTCAATTTCCTGGTCTCATAATCTTGAGCATGTTTGGCAAATAAAGTCATCAACTTAAGCTGTAGGCCCCACAATTTCTTAGTAAAAATAAAATTCATCTAGGTAGTTTATTTGTCTTTTAAACTCCGGTCCAACGTGCGTGCGAATGGATCGGCTAGTTGAGCTCAAGAATCTAAAACTAAATCTTTTCTCAATAATGTCGAGGTCGCGGTTGAGATGAAAACTAAGGCTGGGGACCATGGAGTGGCCTGATTTGAAGGCCATCCATGTTCTGAGAGTGAAACTTGATCATGAATAAGAGATTAAACAAATAGAGAAACTATTACAAGGTGTCCACACTGTTCTCACCTAAAGGCTAGTTGTGTGGCAAAGCAAGTTTCAAGGGTAGAAAATGACTGCCTGTTGTAAAGACAATATAGCAAAGAATTTGTTGAGTTCCTTGCCCCCATTAACCTCTTAAAGACAATGTATCAAAGAACTCATCGAGTTCCCGACACCACTCTGTAATACTGTGCATAGCCTAATCATATTGTAAATTTTTTTAAGCAAATTTTATATTCAGAATAGAAGCCTTATTTTTTGGACAATTCACTTAAACAGGTGGCAACACAAATTGAACTAAGGATATTTGCCTATTGTGATACCATTTTGAATCATTTGACTTAAAAGTTTTTAGGTGGTGTTGTTTTAAGGTCTTATTCATGCCCCACCCTCCCCCAACACCAAAGGATCTTCCAAAGCATCTTTATGTATAAATGATATATACATAATAAGATATATATAGTCGAGGGTGGGATTAAAATTAAGATTTTTATCTAAATCAAAAACTATAATTAGCTCTTGTTTGGTGGAGATTAAAATCAAAATTTTACTAGATTTCGATAAAACTTGATTAAATTATTCAAAAAATTAATATCATGAATACCGAGCTCAAGTTTGGCACTCAAGCTCCTCTCGTTTTCTTGGTTGATGAACTCTCGCCTTGTTTATTTAAAAAGACTAATGGAATTTTTCAAGACACTTTAAATGGAATTAGAAAGTGATACATCATGTATGTACTAGTATGTAAATTGAGGAAATTGTTATACCTTTTTGCCTTGCATTACGGTCTTACACGAAGCGAAAATAGTCACATGATTCACAAGGATGATGGCGAGTAACATAATCAATCTTATTGTTATATTAGACATAATGTACATATTGGTATTATCAATCGAGAGTAAAAATTAATTTCTTGTTATTAGTGTGAATTTATTAGCCGATATAGCAATAGTCGGAAAGGAAAACACTTACAAAACCTTGCAAGATTTGATATCACGGCCCCAATACAGCTCACCTTTGGAACACAAAATTAGAGTTGTGGACGTACCTAAACCATAGATATATATTGTACATCACATGTACTGCACTTTCATTAATAGGTTTATTAATGAAATTCTTGACACCACTGCATCATTTACATCGAAATGGTAACAAAGGGGTCCTAGCCAGGGTGGATGATTTGTTACACACGTAATAAGCCCATGTTTGAATATCATTAAATTACATTTCATTTTTCTTTCTCTTATTTTCAACCATATAATCCTCCATGAAATATATATTACATGTAAATTGAAATTCTTTTCTTGTTTTTCAACCACTATTTTTCAAAAAATATACTATTACGCCCATTTTCATTTTCAAAAAATGGGGGCTAAAAGAAATGATATAAGTACAGATTTTTTTAACAGATTTTATAAAGGAAATACAACTGTCTCACATGGATTGACAGTTGCTAAAAACAATTTTTGACAATAACAAATCACAGGAAAATAGTCTTCCTGTATAAAATATGTATCTGCAAAAAAATTCTTGTAATAAACACCATAAAGATGTTCAACGTTGGACACCTAATAAGAGATTAGTCACCAAAAAAAAAAAAAAAGAAAGAAAGAAAAGGAAAGGAAAGAATAGTTCATTCTGCGTCTTGTTCATCAATTGAAAATCAATAAAAATTGAACATTACAGTGAAACGTGAAAACACTTGCCCCATCCCGACCTTAATATGTGGAATTGGTTTGGTCTAACTCAATTTTAAGATTAGGAATTCACTTCCCCCCCCCCCCCCCCCCCCTTATAGAGTCTACCCCAACAACCCGACCACGGGCATTGGTACTTGTTTTGGAGGTGAAAGAAGTGTTTGACTTTTATATGATATAGAATTAATAAATATGTTTATATTTTATGGATTAAATTTTTTGATGAGAATATTCAAGAATAATAAAGATTTTAAGTTCAAATCTTGTTGCTACCTATTTATGAATATATTTGGTGCACATCAACTTTTTAGTAAAGAAGTATATGGCGAGGGAACATGTTGAATATATCATTTAAGTAAATAACTTGCAAGTCTGATTTCTAATAATTGATTTTAAGTGATAATAGTATTTAAAGCATTCAATGTTAAAATTTATCAATCATTGCCAAAAGATCAAGACCATCACATTACAAATCGGACTCGCAATGAAGATCGAGATTGAAGTCAAGCATTTAACTCAAATAATTCCAGACAATAACTTAAAAGACAAATGTCAAGAAAGATCAAGACGAGAATCAAAATCAAGATTAATTAGTTAAAATGTAAATGTACTAATTGATAGCCCAAGTGTGACGAACCAAGATGTGCATGAATTGGTTTTTAAATCTTTTTCGAAGAATTAATCTAAATTCAAGTAAAGACTAAATAGATTAATTCAAATGATAAACACAAATATTAAAGTGATAAGTAAAAGGGAAGAGAAGACGCAAACGATATAATTGTGGAGGTTTGATCCAAAACAATGATCCACGTCCTCCATTACCAAACTCTTCGGCATGAGCAATGTCTTTTCACTAAGTTGATTGACTTGTAGTGCAATCCAACCCTTTACAATGCTTTTAGTGACTTACAAACAAGGAGTATCGATTTTTATACAATGTTGGACTTACGGGACCTCAATATGACCCATACTTTATCAAAGTAATTTTACAATGGAATTCCCTTGCTTGATAAATAATACAATCAAGTTAAGTACCAAGAGAGACTAATACTTCAATGAATAGTAATAAATGATAGCTCAAGTGTTAGATGGATTTTTTTGATGAATATAATAATTAAAAATTAGATTCAATCAATCAAAGTGTTTCAATGAAAAGATGATGAAGAGATAAATCAAATGTAAGTTAAAAAAAATCTTCTCAATATATATATTTCTCTCTCTCTCTCTCTCTCTCTCTCTCTTTAATGAATGATTGTAATAAATTAAGCACTAAGAGAGAAATGAGAAATTTTAATAAATATGATGATTTTACAAGTTTGATTCAATCTATCAAAGTTTCCAATATGAAGTAGAAAAGTTTATGCAATATAAATCCAAAGAACTTCTTCAAAAATATATTTTTCTTTTAAGATTGATATAAATAAGTTAAGCACAAAGAAAGATGAAAAGTTTTGATGAAAGAAATGATTCAAGAAATTTGAATCAACAATCAAAGTTTTTGATATGAAGAAATAAATGAAATGTATATAAAAATGTGGGCTCAAATGAGATTTTTCACACACATATTTCACAAGAAAGCTCTTTTGAAGTTGTTGTAGTGAATGCAAAGTGAAATGGTATTTATAGCAATCAAAACGTAAAAGTTCTACCCAACCGGACATTTGCTAGTCTACCGAACGACCAAACTAGCTGTTGAGCATCAGAAGTCAGAACGGTCCAAAAATTTGCCCGTTGGTGTACCTGACGCTCGGTTGACCGTTGACTTTTTTTAAAAAAATTTCATTTTTGATTGGTTTGAAAAAATGTAGACTTATGAATGATGTTTTCATGTTGAAAATCAATCTTACTTTTGATTAAAATATTTTATGCAAGTGATAATAAAAATAACTTTTCGTGCACAAAATGATTTTTGAGCTATTGTCATTTATTACTAAAAGATCAAAGTGTTATACCTTTACATATGATCTAGAATGCATAGTATTTGATCTTGCTTTGAAGTTTCTTTCATGTTTGACTCTTGGTTCTTAAAACTTCTCACCCTGATATTTTTTGATGTCGTCTCTCATGCTCTGATCTTGATTTTTTTTGGCGTTAATCTTTCAAGCTCTTGTCTCGAATAATTTGACTTGAATGCTTAAATTTCATTTTGATCTTCATTTCGAGTCTGATTTATAATGCTTGATTGATTTTAACATTGAACTATCATAACTCAAAATCAATTGTTAAAAAATAATATTAATCTTGTTTGTTATGATCAAAACAATAAGGATGAAGTCAACCATAGGTCAACACTAATACTTTGATTTTTAGTAATAAATGATAAAAGCTCAAAATCTAATTTTTACGGTAAAACCTATTTTGCTATTACTTGCATACAATACTTTTATTAAAAGCACAATTGATTTTCAAAATGATGATTGAACTTAGATTATATTTTTAAAACATCATTTACCTTGAAAATTAGTTAAAAACACATTTCAAGAGTCTACCTTTGTCAAAATATTCAAATAAGCTCGAACTAGGTCAAAAATGAAAAAAATCAGTCGAATCGGCCGCAGCCCATGGACGTGAGGCTGGGCCATGAGGACATTCTATCGGGCCATGATGACAGATTTTTGACCATTGTGATTTCAAACACATAATGGCTATTTTGGTCATCCGAACACTAGGGCTAATGTACGATTGGTTTCCGGATCAATAGATATTTTTGCTTTTTGAACTCTATAAATACCTTTGGTCTTTCAATTCTTCAAAAGACGTTCAAGAACATCAAAATGAGATATATTTTGTGAGAATTCTTTGAGCTTACGTTGCATTCATTTCATCCATTGTTTTATATAGAAAACTTTTATTGTTAAATCAAACTTCTTAAATAATTTTCTTTATGAAAGTTTTTCATCTCTTTTTTTTTTGTACTTAAATTATTTCTATTACTTATAAAAGAGAGATATATTTTGAAGAAGATCTTTGAACTTACATTACATTCATTTCTTCTATCATCTTCATCAAAAAATTTCATCTATCTCTTGGTATTTAACTTATTTCGATTATTCATAAAATAGATATATAATTTGAAGAAAATCTTTGAACTTACATTACATCTATTTTTTCTACTTTTATATATTAAAATCTTTGATGGATTAAATAAAATTTGTAAAATCATCATATTCATTAAATTTTATTGACTCTCTCTCTCTCTCTCTCTCAACATTCAATTTATGCTATCACTCATTAAAAGAGAGAAGTATTTTCAGAAGGTATTTGAATTTACATTGCATTTAATTCTTCTTCATCTTCTAATTGAAAAACTTTAATTGATTGAATCTAACTTTAAATTATTATATTTTATGAAAGTTTTCATCTAACACTTGAGCTATCATTTATTTCTATTCATTGGAGTGTTAGTCTCTCTTAGTACTTATTTCGTTATCATTATTAAGAGGGAGATTTCATTATAATATTATTGCTCTAAATTTATGGATCATATTAAGGTCTTGGAAAGCTAAATAGTATAAGGATCGATACTCCTTATTGTAAATCATCGAGTAGAACATATTGAGTCCCATAAATCTCAATGTATAGGAATTTTTACTCCTTGTTTGTAAAGCACCAAAAACAATGTAAAGGATTGGATTGTACCACAAATAAATCAATATAGTGAAAATGCCTTACTTATATAGGAGAGCTTGGAAATAGAGGACGTAGATCATTGCTTTAGATTAAACATCCACAAGTATATCATTTGCATTATCTTTACCATTTTACTTATCATTATTTCATTCATATTTATCATTTGATTGATCTACTTGCTTTTATTTGCTTACGATTATTAATTGATTAGTGTTCTTAACTTGCTTGATTTAAGTTTATTTTTCGATAAAGTTTTATCAATCACCCCGTCTTGATTAGTTATTCATGGGTTATCAATTAATTCATCCACTATAATTGGAGATGCATCTCAAACAATTTAGGGGACCTTGACAAAAAAAATTTAGGGACCTATTTAAAAAGAGTGAATTACCCAAAAGGTCACTGAACTTTACATAAGGTTTCCACAAGGTCATTGAGCTGTAAAACTCACACAAGTCATCACTGAATTTTGCAAAAGGTTTTTATGCAAAGTTCAGTGATCACTTGGATGATTTTTAAAGTTCAATGACTTGAGTGAAAATCTTATGTAAAGTTTAGTGACCTTTTGGGCAATTCACTCATTTAAAAACAATAACAATAACAATAAAATTAAATGAAGCAAGTAATCACTGACAAAAATTTCATCGAAATATTATCGACACTAATATCATGGATTACCATTAAACACCTTCATCAGACGGCAATTTCCAGTATGTTGCCACATGTAGTTCGTGATTCAACCTTTTATAATCCCAAACTACTTATAACTCTCAATTTCTATATATACCCAACCCAAATCTGTCTCTAAACCGAAGTTGAGATTATTTTCATGCCAAATGAAGATCAAATTGAAGAGCTTATTCATTCCAAAATTCTCTTCCCTCAATCATACAATCAAAAGATCAAAAATCCAAAACTCTACATTATTTAAACATCGTAAAACCTCTACCAAACTTCTTTCAGAGTTTTGATTGATTAAGAAAGAAGACTGGAGTTCTGATTCGCGAAGAACAAGTTCATTCTTGGTGATCCACAAGGAGAAACAAAGTCTAGAGATTCTGGAGCTGGTGTTAAAGCACGGAATCGATGAGTTCTTCAGTGATTACAGATTATGTATCTGAGTCTACTAATGTTTAGTTATGTTTAGACCATATCGGTAAGTTCAATCTTTTCTAATGTATCTTTTACTAGCATGGGGCATTCGGGTGTTTTTATCTCTTGAAAAGTTCTTCAATGGTTTTTCCTTCGTAAACAAATTGGTGTTATTTACATTTATGCATTTACTTTCCTACTTGGGAAATTGTTGTATTATAAATTGCTCACAAATCATCTAGATTTAATATTTTGTAACTTGTTTCAAGTTATTGATAGTTAAATTTTAATTATGCATATTACACCTACTCGCCCCCTATAGGTATTTGTTGGGTCGAACTTCGATTATTACATATAGCATTTTTTTCATTATAATTTTGACTTTAAATTGCATTCCTGATCCGTTAATGTCAAATGTAAATATTCAATGGTATTATTTTTTGGACTAAAGATATGAACAATGAACAATAATAACCACGCCAATAATAAATTCGAAAACACATATTAATATTGTCATGTAGAAATACACAAGTGTAGTTGTTCAATAGAGAAATTTAATTATGTTCCGTCTTCACATCAAATACTAATAGCAATATATGCTTGCAAATGCAATAAACAAAATTAAATTAGAATAATCTCATTCTAGTTCTTCAAAAGAATTTTTTTTTTGAACTCTTGCAATATATGTGGAGAAGAAATCACTCAAACCAATGATGCAATTAAATCTGAAAATTAATAAAGTGAAACAACTTATTAGATTGTAAAGATAATGTTAAAAAAAAAAAAGAAAAAAAATTCAATACTCTAATTAGTGACAAAAGATATACAAAATTTGACCTTATTGTTTATGCTATTTACTGCATTACAACTTTGTCAAACAGTCGTGCAACTATGGTATCAAAACATTCTTCAGTACAAGTCATGTCAGAAATAGGTCTCCATAAGAATGCATCAAGTTGCATAGTTACATCAACCTAAACCATGACAGCATTAGATCCTAGAGGGATGTGATGAACCAATATTTTGTATCATTCAACCTACGTAAATATGTCCTAACCATCTAATCATCATCTCTTAACTTATCATCAATCAATGCCACCTCCATCCGTTGGTTTACATTCTCACTGCTTGAAAGAGAGAGATGTTACGTCTCAAAAAGGATTATGAAAATAAACTCATGAAGCAAAAGAGCTATGCTACACAAAGATTAGATCCCATGTTCAAAACTCAAGATCAAGAAGAATAGAGAAGTCTATCCATTTACCTATAATGTGTCAATATCTCAACCAGAATTATAGATTCTAAAACTAAATGAAGGCTTTCTTATAATTAGATCCAAGCAAAACATACAGATTACCACACTACTATTAGTTTATGACCAATTTTTTAGATCAACATGTTGATTAAAAATAATTATCAGAACTGTAGAAAGAAAATGAACAGCCTTGCTCATTCATAGTAGTATCTTGCATGATAGGTCCATACGAGAAGAGCCTCGCTCATTCAGAATTAACAAGGGAGTCATTTTCACATGCTCTCCTAGCATCAATTAACTATAGTCAAGGCAGACAGGAAAATCATACCCCTTTTAGTTGATATTTGGCAGCTTTAAATAATCAGGCAACCATGTATGATGACTAAATTAAGGGTCTATATTCACTACTTATAGAGATAAGAATGTGATGTGTCCAATAGAACAAGAGAATGACTCTATCATAAAATATTTGAAGTGTCTACGTGGCTATATATGCCAATATACATAGTGCAAAACATGTTATTAACATTAAAACAAGCAAAATAACGCAATTAATTTGATGCATAAAATAGAAATTTGAAGCCTACACAACTTTACCAGCTGCATATCTAGGAGTAGAAAAATAAAGTATGTCATCTACATTGGTGTAACTATTAGATTTATTAAAATTAAATCATCCATGTTGAATCATTAAGAATATGTAACCGAATGTGGAAGCGTACCTGAATCAGACATAATTACTGTAATGAATAATTCCTGTGGCTTTAGTCTTCAAGATCAACACGTTGTTCCTTTGTTTCTCTCTGGTGATGGGATCCAGAATGAATGAATACAGAACGTGTGATCCGGGGACCATAACCCTATATATATAGATTACCTAGTTAACCTAATTCGGCCCATCATGAATTAGGAACTGGCCTGGTCTCTACACATAAAAGTCCATACTTTAATTAGATGCATTAAATTCCAGACGGGCTTAACCAAAATTGATAGCCTTTAATCCAATACACAATATTTCACATATAAATCCACATAATCGATTAAAACCTTACAATCTCCCACTTGGGCTGTATGTGTTACCTTATAATTGTGCATTAAATATAACCTTATGAGTACTCAGAATTTTGCTATCATTACCGAATGCATCCCCAAACAATCCGATCCATCAATCATATCAACATAGGATTAAAGCGGCTTTCGCTACCTTTTATTGTAGCTAAACCCATCAATGGTCACATATATCAATACAACTGAATGACATGGATTGGAAATTGCATGTAATGTGGTCTTATCATGCCTATTTCCAACTGGTCCACCTTAATACCTTAGTGATATCATTTTCAAACAAGCTCAAAGATAATAAACCAAAAAACTTTATAACTGAAAATAACCTTAACCATAAACCATATCCAAAATGACAGTACATGTGTCTAATATGAAAAGCAAAAAATATACAAACTCCCACTGAAACTAGATATCCTCAAGAGATACTACACCCATATGAGCAGTGTGCTTATGAAAGACCTTGGGTATTAGTCCCTTAGTAAGCGGATCCGCAATCATGGAGTTTGTCCCAATATGCTCTATAGACACCTGTCCACTCTGAACTCTTTCTTTAACAGCCAGGAATTTGATCTCTATATGCTTTGACTTCGTCGAGCTCCTGTTGTTATTTGAATACAGTACTGCTGATTTATTGTCACAAAATAACTTGAGTGGTCTTTCTATATTGTCCACAATGCGCAGCCCAGTGACAAAATTTCGTAGCCATATTCCTTGGTTTGATGCCTCATAACATGCTATAAACTCCCCTGCCATGGTGGAAGTAGCTATGAGTGTCTGTTTAGCACTCTTCCAGGAAATAGCATCTCCAGCAAGTAGGTAAATATAGCCTGAAGTGGATCTCCTACTATCTTGGCTTTCCGCGAAATCGGAATCAGAATAACCAATGATCTCCAACTGATCCAATCTCCTGTATGTGAGCATGTAGTCTTTTGTTCTTTGTAAATACCGCATGACCCGTTTGGCTGCTTTCCAATGATCCATTCCCGGGTTACTTAAATATCTCCCTAGCATCCCAACAATGTACGCTATATCCGGACGTGTACAAACCCGAGCATACATCAGACTCCCTACAGCTGAGGAATAAAGAATTTTTGCATTTCTTTAATTTCCAAGTCATTCTTGGGGCATTGACTTTAACTGAACTTATCTCCTTTAGCCACAAGGGTGTCACCTGGTTTACAATCTTGCATGCTATATCTTTTAAACACCTTTTCGATATAGCCTTTTTGCGATAATCCAAGAATACCCCGAGAATGATCTCGGTGTATCTGAATTCCTAATACAAAGGAGGCGTCACCAAGATCTTTCATCTCAAAGTTCTTTGCTAGAAATCTCTTGGTTTCGTGCAATACGCCTATATCATTGCTGGCAAGCAAAATGTCATCGACATATAAAACTAGGAAAATATACTTACTCTCACTGATCTTGTGGTATATACAATCATCGACCAAATTCATCTCAAAGCCGAATGAGATGATTACTTGATGAAACTTGTAATACCATTGACGAGACGCTTGTTTGAGTCTATAGATGGATTTCTTTAATTTGCAAATCATTTGCTTTGCATCATCCGATACAAAGTTTTATGGTTGCACCATATAAATTGTTTCATCAATGTCACCATTGAGAAACGCTGTCTTAACATCCATCTGATGTAACTCAAGGTCGAAATGCGCTACCAATGCCATTATAGCCCTGAAAGAGTCTTTTGAAGAAACTGGAGAGAAAGTCTCTTTATAATCAATGCCTTCTTTCTGTGTAAAGCCCTTTGCGACAAGACGAGCCTTATACCTCTCTACATCACCTTTCGAATCCCTCTTGATTTTAAATATCCATTTGCAACCAATGGGTTTCGCACATTTAGGCAATAGAACGAGATCCCATACGTCATTGTCCTTCATAGACTTTATCTTTTCATCCATGGCATTGAGCCACTTTTGAGAGTTAGAACTTTCCATGGCTTGACGAAAGTTGATGGGATCATCTTCCACCACATCAATGTCAACTTCATGTTCTTGGAGAAATACGATGTAATCATCTGAAACTGCACTTCTCCTCTCTCTAGCGGATCTTCTTAATGGCATTGGTTCTTGAGGCTGTAGAGTTTGTTCATCTGGAACAATTTGTTGACCTTCAGAGGGAGATACAATGACATTATTTTGATCCGGAGTTGCTTCTTGAACAATGTCAGGGATAAAAGACTGATCATTGTCAATGGTAATTGGAGGGATTTCAACATATTCCTCTTCAAAGACAAAGTCTGTAACCTTTTCTCCCCCCGCAAACTCAACATCCTCAAAGAACCGAGCATTTCCTATCTCGAAAATTGCCTTAGTTGTGGGATCATAAAACTTGTAACCCTTGGACCTTTCAGAATATCCAATAAAATAGCAACTGATAGTTCTTGAGTCCAGTTTCTTTTCATTTGGCTTATAAGGCCTTGCCTCAGCTGGACATCCCCAAATGTGTAGATGTTTCAAAATAGACATTTTGCCCGTCCAAAGCTCATAAGGGGTTTTATCAGTGGCCTTAGTTGGAACTCTGTTGAGTATATATGCTGCGGTCTTTAATGCTTCATCCCAGAGTGATTCTGGCAAGGTAGCATGAACAATCATACTCCTCACCATGTCCTTAAGCGTTCTGTTTCATCTCTCAGCAACACCGTTCATAGTGGACGAACCCGACATAGTGTACTGTGGGACAATACCGCATTCCTCTAGGAATTTAGCAAACGATCCTGGACGTTGTTCACCTGAACTGTCATATTTGCCATAGTATTCACCACGACGGTTAGATCTAACGCTTTTAATCCTTTTGCCGAGTTGGTTCTCAACTTCAGCTTTATAGTTTTTGAACACATCCAGTGACTGTGATTTTTCATGAATGAGATATATATAGCCATATCTTGAAAATTCGTCTGTGAATGTTATAAAATATTGTTGACCATTCCAAGAAGTCGTAGGGAATAGTCCACAAATGTCCGTATGTATAAGTTCTAAGGCGTCCAAAGTCCTATTGGCTTGAAATCTCCTTTTATTGGTTTGTTTTTCCTTTATACAGTTAACGCATATGTCATAATTTGTAAAGTCAAGGGGATCGAGAATCCCATTGGACACAAGTCTCTCAATCTCCTTTTGGAATTGTGACCTAATTTTTTGTGCCACAATGAGGCGGAATTCTCGTCGGTTAATTTACACTTTACACCTCTAGTACTTACATGCAAGGATTCATTAAAAGAAGCAATTGTTTCAATTAAATAAAGATTATCATAACTTGATAAAGAACCGGAACCAACCAATTTTGAATCATGAAACAAACTAAATTTTCCATTCCCAAATGAACAAGAATAACCAGATTTGTCCAAAGAAGAAATAGAAATCAAATTCCGTCTAAAGGACGGTACAATAAATGTCTCATTAAGATCCAAATAACATTCAATTTTTAACAATAATCTAAATTTTCCAATTGCCTCTACTTCCACCATCTTGCCATCGCCAACATAGATGTGTCTTTCACCATCACTTGGTTTTCGGCAACTCAGGCAACCCTGCATAGACATACTGATGTGAGTTGTTGCACCAGAATCAATTCACCATGTATGTCTAGGTACAGAACTTAAATTAACCTCAGAACAAACCAAATGAAGAAGAGTACCTTTCTTGACACGCCACGCGTGGTAGTTGGTACAGTTCTTCTTGTTATGACCTACAGCTCCACAGAAAAAACAACCACTTTTAGTTGGGTCCTTATGCTGTTTCTTGTGTGATGCTGTACCCGCAGCTACCTTATCATTTTTTCTTTTCTTGTTCCTTTTGTCCTTGGAGGTGCTGGCTAGATGAGCACTTTCTGTCTTATCATGCTTCAATCTTTCCTCTTCTTGGACACAATGTGAGATGAGCTCATTAAGGGACCATGATTCCTTTTGACAGTTATAGCTCACCTTAAATTGACTGAAATGTGCCGGAAGGGATATCAGAACCAAGTGCACTAACAAGTCTTCAGATAAATCCAACTTGAGTGCCTTTAGTTTTGAAGCAGTATGAGACATTTCCATAATGTACTCCCTTATGTTTCCTTTTCCTTTGTACTTCATTGAGGTAAGATTTGCCAAAAGTGTACTAGTTTCAGCCTTTTCATTCTTGGAAAACATTTTCTCAAGGTCCTCAAGGAAACCCTTAGCTGTAGTCACCTTATCGGACATAGTGCCCCGGAATGCTTCTAGAATAGCACGCTTTATGACTTATGCGATTTGATCGTTCCCACTTTTCTATCTCCCTCTTGTCATCAGAGGTACTCTTATCAGTGAGTGCAGCAGGTTGATTAACCCGTAAAGCAAGATCCAGGTCCATGACTCCGAGAACAATCATAACGTTCTCTTGCCAAGCCTTGAAATTTGTGCCATTAAGCATTGGAATTGAATTGATGCTAGCAGAGATATTAGCAGCAGAACCTAAAACTGAATTGGAGAACAATTAATTTGAATAGCTCACATGAATATCCTTAATATGCAAATAATAATAATCTCAAATAGTGGTAGGGCCCATCACAAGATACCTAGCACAACATCAATATTTAGTCTTTGGACATAAATATTGACTTGTTAGTGGTACTCTTGGTGTAGTGATCAAATATTGACAATAAAACAATATGTCAACCAATAAACTTTTCTTTGGACCGATTTATTGATCACACACTAAACCAAATAATTATCACATGTTTATCACCACAGGTGCACGTGTAATTCAGTTGAATATCAATCTTCCTTTTGGCCGATCAAGTATTCCCATGAATAACACATACACAAACACCTTTTAATATTCTAAGTTAGTTGGTTTCTGCAAGAGAGGTTGCTTTGGCAACATGTTGCTTCAATTAATTCACTTTCGAATATTATATCTCTTAAAAAGAGTCTTTTGTACCAAAATTTGAGAAGAGAAATCGCCAATTTTGCATATTTGATTTTGTTTTATACTATAGGGACCTTAAGGTTAATAATTCGGAACTTTAGGAGTTGAAAATTAATTATTGGAAACTTTATGAGTCAAAATTTGATTATCAGAAATTTTAGGGATCCAAAATTGATTATTAGAAACTTCAGGGGCCAATTTAAACCAATTATAAAATTTCAGGGGCTTAATTGTAAAATTCAGAACTTTAATGGCCCAAATTAATTAATTTTCAAACTTTAGGGGCTGAATTATTAAATCCGAAACCTTAAGAGGCCCAGTAGATGAATTTAAACCTTAGGGGGTTGAAACTTAAAATTAGAAAACCTAACCCTAATTTTAAATTGCAAACAGGGGCCCGAAATTATCAAAATTGCATTTCAAGTCCCGTCCCCAAATCTTCCAAAACCGTTCAACTGCTTTCCTTCTTCCTCGGCCAGGCGATTGACAAAATCTTGATCTTAGTTAGAAGGGTCAGTAAATAATAACACAATTTACTCCAAATCTTAATCCATATACAATAGCAGTCGTATTTATTTGACCTCACAGCCAAATTAAACTTCACTAAAATCTATCACATGGCGGTATAAAAATTCCAGAAGCTAGCCGTAATAATTGACCAGGACAAACCTTTCTAAATATGCAGAATAAACAATCCTAGTTTGGTGGTCTTGATCCAAGAATAAATATCTATACATAAAACTCTACAAATTACACAATTTTACCAATTTTTCACATGTGGCAGCCGAAATAATAGATATTAGATCCCAGAAAATATAACTTTAACTTTAACATGGCAGACGTATGCAGATGGTAGTCATATTCAATGATTTTAATTCTCTCAAAAGGTTGCCTTATTTGGACTTCAGATCCAATTCTTGATCCTTAAATCGTACCATCAGATTTATAATCATGAATTTGCAGAAACCAGATTTACTTGATTCATACGAAGGAAAATCAATAACCCAAATTTCAGAATTTTAAACCTCAATTTCTCAAAAAATTCAACAATGGATTGACTCTAATACCACTTGTTAGATTTATTAAAATTAAATAATCCATATTGAATCATTAAGAATATGTAATCGAATGCGGAAGCGTACCTGAATCAGACATGATTACTGTAATGAATAATTCCCGCGGCTTTAGTCTTCCAGATCAACACGTAGTTCCTTTGTTTCTCTCTGGCGATGGGATCCAGAATGAATGAATACAGAACGTGTGATCCGGGGACCATGACCCTATATATATAGATTGCCTAATTAACCTAATTCGGCCCATCATGAATTAGGAACTGGCCTGGTCTCTACACATAAAAGTCCATACTTTAATTAGATGCATTAAAGTCCAGACGGATTTAACCAAAATTGATAGCCTTTAATCCAATACACAATATTTCACATATAAGCCCACATAATCGATTAAAACCTAACAGTAACTCCTCCTAAAGCATACTGCATAATGCATATATAAAAGAGCACAAAAGCTGATAGATGCTGGACGATTTTAAAATAGACTCCCTATTTAATTAAAATAGAGAAGGTTACCAAGGTTAACTAATTTCAAGCTCGTATTGAATTAGGTCTTCCAATACTTAAAATCATGGAACTAAATCTAAAAATTTAACAAAATTTATTAGTGACTTAAGATCTTTCTCTTAAAATATTTACGTTCCCTGATCGTGCATATTACTTGAGCATCCAATGGTTAGAATATATGCATTCAAGTGCATCTAACAATAACAACCCTGTTTGGTTTGAATAAAATTTAGATTTTCAGTAGATTTTGATAAAAGTTATTGCTTCCATTAAATATATGTTGAAAATGTGTCGGAAAAAAATGAATTTTAAGAAATGAAGGATTAACATGAGAAAACCTTTACCAAGAGAACGAAAAAAAAACCCCACAGAAGGTAAGAAATGAGAAAAAAAACCGTATATAAGTTATAGTGTATTGAATTTCGACTAAACAAAATAAAATTACTTCCAATTACTCGATCTGTGATGAAATACTATAAGAATATGGTTTCAAATCCAATACAAAAGCCAAGAAAGAAACATAAACATGCATGCGATGGCAGCATATGGATAATGGATGTCAACTGTTGAGGACAAATTTGTCAAAACCAGTTGAACATACGTGTAAGCATATATTCATAAACAAGCATAATAGGACCTATGAAGAACTGATGTGAACACGAGTGTCTAGCACAACACGTCAACACGCGATTTTTTGAAATTTTTTTGACATGATACGTCGCCGACAAATTATTAAAATATTATTTTTAACTTATTTAATATAATAGTCTAAAATTTTAATTTTTTATATTTATTGTATCATATATATATATATATATATATATATATATATATAAAAGTAATTTTGATTTTTTAACGGAGGGTAAAATGGTAAAAAAATTAATTCCCATAAAAATTGACATTTTGGTTTGTTAAAGACTAAATTTGAAAAAAATAAATAAATTAAACATATGCTACACAAAAAATACAAAATGCATTTAAGCCCTGCTAGATTCCCATTTTGGGAGAAAGAATGCATTTTCAATAGTTAATTAATGAAGAATGTGTGGTTAAAAATTAAAAAATATTTTTTGATTTGCGTGTAATATTATTTTATTAAAGAATATGTAGTTGAAAAGAAGAGAGAAAAATAAATTTTGAAAAAAATGAGAATTAAACAGGGGATTAATATTGTTGGACCCAACAATGAATAGTACATTAGTTTAATTACAACTTTTCATTTCCAGTCAATGTCTTTTTATTTCTTCTTTATTCTTCCTTCTTCTTTATAGATTTCTTTCTTCTTTTCTTCCTTCTACTTCTTCTTCAAAGCTAGTTATAGTTCTCTTCTTATCTTTGACACGACACAAGGAACTCTACCATGCGTCAATGACATGTCGAAGACGTATGGGTATCCGATACGTGTTGACCATCGACACGTCGACTTTGGCAACGTGTCAGTGCTTCCCAGAATAGCACTAAGAAATTGATATCTATGGGGCAAAATATGTAACTAAGGACATGAAAGTGAGAAAAAAAGCATTTTTGTATAGCTACTATAATACAAACATTTTGGAGTAATCTTTACACGACCCATCCCGAGTAAACCAAACTGACCCGACACGTGTCGTGCACCGATGATAGATTCCAACTAAACAACGGACCCACCACCAAGGCAACGGACCTTCTTTGACTATGACATATTTTTAAAATAATTTTGATAGAGTTCCTTCTAAAATATGGACTAAAACAACCTGAACAAAATTAATTTTCTCAAACATGCACATTCAATTTTAAAATAGGGTATATCAACCCCCACCAACAAAACCAATTCATCATATCATACACTGGAATGAAATCTTCACTAGTATACACCTCGAATACTACAATTGCACTATACTTTCAAAAGATACAAAAAGTGCACTAACGCCTGATATAGTTACATCTGTACCCAAGATGCATATCACCAAAATATAAACTCCATAAACTCATAATAAGAACCATACAATTAAAAACTTGGTAGATCAACTTGATAGATCGTTAGGCTCAGAATGGCTCAACTCAGCTACTATCTGATAAGAAAATTTTAACAAAAATGTGAGCTTGTAACTCAGTGAGTGGATAATTTCGCAATTAGATATAACTTTCCATTGATGATAACTTTATGAAAAACTCCAACATCTTGACTACTTTAAAAATATTCTGGAAGCTGATAATACTTTTATAACTAATCATCATGAAATCATAAAAACATTTATTCTGTATACCGTATAAACTAAATTCTGCATTCTGCAATCTGATAAGCAACACTGAAAAATCACACCGAAAAGGTATCCTGTAATAGCCTTACTCATGTATAGGTTAGTACCGGTATACATGGCAAAACTACTAAATTCTTAAATTCAGTCATACGCGCGCAGAGCTATAATCTGTCATACACTATGGAAACACATTCACAATAGTGCAGAGCGGTTAAATCACCATAACAGCCATACACTGTGGAAACACATTCACACCAATGCAGACTAGGGAAAAATCACCATAACAACCACACTGTGGAAACACATTCACACCAGTGCAGACTAGGGTAAAATCACCTAAGTACTTTCTGGTGGTTTTAAAAATAACTTGAACATGCTGAAATATGTCATACTCATATAACATGCCAATGAAATGATTTAATTGAGTGAAAATTAACTTTAAAAAGAACTTGCTATAAAATTCACTATATTCTGAAAAATCATGCTTTCCAAATGAATCATCTGAAATAAATAACTTTTGCAGCTTATATGATTTACCATAAGAAATCTAATAAACAGTTATTTTGTATAAACTTGAGAACTATTAGAATTTAAATAATTGCTTATTTCTGAAAAGTAGATATCTATTCACG
The DNA here is from genome assembly GCA_019395295.1 of Osmanthus fragrans. Classification (NCBI taxonomy): domain Eukaryota; kingdom Viridiplantae; phylum Streptophyta; class Magnoliopsida; order Lamiales; family Oleaceae; genus Osmanthus; species Osmanthus fragrans. The sequence continues at coordinate 219,767 of JAEDXY010000074.1, read as the reverse complement.
TAATACAAGCTATAGCCTAAGATGGTCGGTAGGCTTTCCCAACTTCCTCATCACCACCTGAAATACGATACAAGATAACCAATTTATTACTACCGTACCAAATATTCTTAACATATAATCATGAATTATTAGAACTTGACTTCTCGGCACTTGAATATATTCTTTAATTTCTTTCACAATTGGAACTAATTCTACCTTCTATTCCATTCACTAAAATCTAATTCATCAAAATAATCTTCATTCCAAATATAAGAACAATTCCTTCTTCCAAGCTAGTGAAACGAATAACCATAATTCAACCAATTTAATTTTCCATATTGTACCACAATTTCATGCTTTCAAATCTGTATTTCATCATCTCTATCATTCCCACAAAATTCCTTACTTAATAATCTCAATTGGAAATCTAGGGTTTGTCAAACTAAAATTTCTGACCTTAATTCAAATGGAACTAAATAATCCACAATCTTGAGCTCTAAAATGTACCCATATTCTATAAATTCGAAACCCTAGAAATTTAACATCACAATATCATAAATAATTTACTTCTTATTCTCTTAAAAAAATAGATAAATTGAACCCAATATAAGAGCATCAACACTTACCCTTCTTCTTCCTTCCTTTTCCCTTCTTTTCCCTTTCTTCTTTCTCTTTTTCCTTTCCTGTTTCTCTCTTTTTTCTACGTTTTTCCTCTTCTCTGCCGGTTCCAGCTTCTCCGCTGTGTGTGGTGTGTGTTTTCAAATGAAAAATTGGTCAAATATTCTATTTAATTGGGTCCAAGTCAAAACTTGCAAAAGAAGCCCCTCAACTCTCATTTAAAAAAAATTATTTAGCCCTTATAACTTTCATTATTAGAAATACAATTTGCCAACCTAAAATATATCCAATTAAATCCTCAAGTATTACAAATTTATAAAATAAGCCCCACCAAAATAATTTACTTCAATTTGATCCTTATTTGAATTGACTTTGACTAAAAAAAACTTGGTTGTAACAAATCTCTATTTGAGAAACCACATTACGTGAAAGATGATTGACTTAACACAGTAACAAAACCAGAAAGAAGGCCAACAATGACCACACAGTTGTACGTGATTTGTTCCTTGAATCAATAAACGACTCTTTTACGTAAAGGTCCATCGACTAGTGCTTCCATTGCAACATTTGGATTCAGATCAACTAACTTTAGCCACTTGAACCCATCTTTGTAGCCAATTGTTGCATCTTCTGAAATCAAGCCTTCTCTGTAATGCACGTATTGGCCTCCAGTGGGTACCGTCAGTATTTAAATATTTTTACTTGTGTATCTTTTATTAAAATTAAAATAAAAATAGTAAATATTGAAGGGTAAAAACTGGATCAAATAATTTTATTAAAAAAATTACAATCAAAGATCAATGTAAAATACAATCAACAAATTATCTCATCTAACCAGGAGTTTCACCTCCTAATTTTTCTAGTCTAAATGCTTAAACTAGAACAAGATGGGAAATAACTATTTGAGAGGGAGATATTTGAATTGCATGCATTCTTCAAATGTGGAGGGGCATTTATAGATTTTCCTCGAAGTGTTGCGATAGTTGTTAATTTTTGCTTTGCGCCAGGTGGTTGATTGTTATTGGTAGTTTGATAACTAATTTCGGTTAAAAGTACGATTTATTTATTCACCCATGTACTTCTCATTGATAGCCCGATGCCAGCATGTTCATGTTGGATGGTTCACGACCCTCGGGCGAACCTTGTGCTTTTTATCTTTTTTTGCTTGTAATTTTTATACCTTGTCAGAGGAAGACTATTGCAAGATATGTTTTAGCATAGCAATGTTATTGAAACCCACGAGCTTCTCTACAAGGTCTAACAAATAGTCCCTCAAGTTAGTGTTCAATATTTATATTGACTTGTGGACTTGTTTTGCCTGTGCAACGAACATATAGTTCACACAAATTCTCTTCATTGTACATGATGTAGGTCGTTTCTTGAGGAAATATGTTATGATAGCTATGGATGTTTGGCATATGCTAAAAGGCTATTTTTTCCTTTGCAGTTTTTAGGATAGTGCCTTGCAAGCACTTAAAGTGCGTGTGGCTCACGTTCGATCTCCTATTCGGTTTTTAAATCTTGGTCAGTCATCTATTGGCTTTTGATGGTTACGATTGCGAGAAGCAATTGAACGCCTGGATCTTATGTTGGTTTAATCGATAGTTTAAGCCTTTCGTCTGAACTTATAAGTATATTCTCCTTTGTTACCCTTGTCTTTTCTTCTTCTTGTGTGTACATTGTAATGACATTCGTATTACTGATGTTAACGCTCTTTTTTTGTTATTGCATATTTATTCTATTTAGTTTCGTGTCCATTCTTCTTTGTTTTCAAAATTTGTCTTTGTGAGTAGTTTTCTTGATTTCAGATATTCTTGTCTTGGGTGTGACCTTGATTGTTATTTTTTCCTTCGAAGGAGTCTTGAGGCTGTGATGTTGATTTAGTGGTGATAAATGCTTTCTATGACCATTTAGGGGTACGTTGGGTAGTCATTCCCAATCTAGGGTTTAGGATTTTGGTGAAGTATCTAGATTCGGAGGGTAATGCAGCATGCATGCTTTAAGAAACATGAACCAATCTCTCCCTTTTTTTTAGAAAATCTTGCTAATCTTTATTAGAAAAATGGGTTTATTGCTTTGTTATGCCCCGAATTTCTTTAAACTCTCCATCTTCTGGCCACATAGCTTTTATAACTACTGAAAATGGGGTTCATAACCTCATTTTCTTTACCACTTTTTAGCTTTTGATGCTGTGTGTGGGAGGATTAAGTTTTGCTCAACAAAGAGTAGTAGTTAATCTTTCGATATTCATTAGAAATGTTATTTTTGCTCTAGGGCATCTTTCATATCTTCCTCTTGCAAGTTACATTAATATTCTCTGTTTATGAAGATTAACTTCAATGCTAAACGTCAAAAGTCAGCTCCTCCCGCCTTTAAAGATACATATGCAGAAGGTTCCTAAATAAATAAAGGCTCAATTTCGCTTCAGGGCGAAGGTGCAGTTAAGCGATCCCCATTGCCTCAAGAGGTCGGAGGTTGTAGGTATCTGAGCCAAAATCTCCAATTCTAACAAGGAACCCTATGAATGGTAAGAGAAAAGTACTGGACGGATCTGAGCATATGTTCATGATTTCACAACTTTGTTTGACATCTGTCGTGACGAGGAGTTAGATCCCACCATTTTGTCCTCACTTCCTACCTTTGTTTCTAAAGCAATTAGGCCTTGTTTGAAAACCTTTAGGCTCCGTTTTCTTTACCATTTTCAAGCTATTTTCAATTTTCCAAAACGGTGAAGATGCATTCTCTTTCCCATTTTTGAAAAAATCATTTTCAAAAACAACAAATTTTTTTTGTTAAGAACGTTTTGAGTGTTTTCAGCCAAAACCCATAAAAAAAATTGGAAAACACGGGAAATGCCATTACCTCTTTTCCTTCCTCCCAAAATTGTTCCCCTTTCTTGATTATGTTCTTTCAATATTCGGTACAGATAACCAGAGATGAAAAATGGTCGAAGAGAAGCAAAATCCAAAAATCGAATTGGATTTGGAAGTAAAACCGTCAAACGAATCAATCAACCACAAGATGGAGGACACGAATCAACTGAAAGAACAATCTTCAACATCTTCTTCAAAGAAAACAAATGCAAATATTCATACAGGGAAGTCTTGTAAAGGCTGCCTTTATTACTCGTCTCATTTCAAAGCCGATTCTCGTCCCCTTTCCAATTGTAACCCTATTTACCCTTGAATTTTTTTGGGTTTTTCCTGATAAATGAATATTTATACTCCACGATTAGATTTCATGATTAATAATTTATTATTTGGGGATTTTCCATTTTTTCTGTGTGGAATTTTTTAATTTTGCCTCGAGTGTTTTGGCAAGAATTTTGAATTTTCGAAATTCTAGACAAAATAAGATGAGAAGAGTTGTGTGGAAATTTAGTTTATTTTGGAACAGTTTAGGACTGAATTTCTATTATATTGCTTTTACTTATTGGAAAACTTGGTCCAAACGTGTGTAACCCACATTCTATGGAGAGATAATGGAGATTATTTGATAAAGGAAACTTCAATCATTTAACACGTTTGAATATTTTTCCTATGTATTGATTGCTAGTTTTAAGGAATATTTTTCCTATGTATTGATTGCTAGTTTTAAGGAACTAGTTTAGGAAATATGTTATTCTCAGTTTAGGAAACCTGTTATTTCTCAAACCCTATCACGTGCATGAGCCGCATTATATATTCTTCATCCTCTAGCTATCAATGTATTGGGGTATCAATCAATCAATAAAGTTTATCAAGAAAACCTTCTTCAAATTCTATTTTTCTTCTTGGTATCAGAGCGGGAACGATCTTCTCATCTTTACATCATGACTTCCCTATCCTTGAATGTTGGAAACTTTGTCACCCTAAAACTCACCCCATACAACTACCCGTTATGGAGAGAGCAGGTATTAGGTTTAGCAGAAAGCCAAGATTTAGTTCATCATCTCACCAATGAAATCCCTGTACTACCGAAATTTGTCCCTCAAAATCCAGATATCACAGACACAGGAAATACCTCCTTAACATTAACAAAAGAATTTGTTACCTGGCAAAAGTCTGATCGCCTTCTCAGGGGTTGGATCATCGGAACCCTCTTTGAAGAAGCTCTTGGACTTGTCATCGGGTTAGACACAATACTTGCAGTCTGGGAAGCACTCAAAGAAGCATTCGCACAAGACTCTCAAGAGTGAGAATTCACACTTCGACAACAGCTAACCTACCTGCGCAAAGATGAAAACAAAACTACTACAGACCATATACGAATCTTCAAAGGTTTGTGTGATAACCTTGCTGCCATTGGAAAACCCATCTCTGATAAAGAAAAGGTTTTCTGTCTCCTTACAAGCCTTAGACCACAATATGAAACCTTCACCACAACAATGCTAAAACCTCCAAGACCAACCTACACAAAACTAATTTCACAATTGCAAAATCCGGATCACCGTCGGAACTGGTTCTCAAACCAATCTGATGTCTCCATTTCTCCTCTCTCTCCACATTTAGCCTTCTATGGGCAACAATAGAAACATACACGAAACTTCACATCTATGAACCAAAACAGCACCTTCACTTCTACAGGTCGTGGTTTTCAAGCACAACAATCCCGAAGTCAATCACAAGGGTACTCAGGTAATCCTAACACATCACAAGGGTACTCAGGTAATCCTAACACCCAACAACGCAGATCACCACCATCTGGAGAACGACGAATGACTTCTACAGAAAGAGACTTGTATCGTGATGCAATCTGTCAGGCAAACCTGGCCATATTGCCAAAATCTACTGATGGATACCGAAGAGCACAAATCAGAACAATGAACTCCCACAAGCCCTTGCAACACTTACACTAGACAATTCTATTATTGACATGGAGTGGACTTCAGATACTGGAGCATCAAACCATATGACTGGACAACAAGGTATGCTAACTAATGTTCATAAATATAATGGAACTGATTCCATCATCATTGGAGATGGATCTTCTTTACCAATAACAGGTATTGGAAATTCCTCTATTAAACAAAAGGACAATGTTTTACCTCTCCGTGATGTTCTTTTAGTACCAAACCTACAGAAAAATTTACTTTCTGTAAGTCAACTAACCTCTCAATTTCCTGTTAATTGTGAATTCTCTAATGTTAATTTTTGTGTAAAGGAACGAAACACAGGCCATCCACTCATCACAGGGAAACGGAAGGGTAATTTATGTCTTGTTAGATGAACCAGAGGCACATTTTTCTTATCGATTCAAATCTGGCACTACAGACATTTGGCATCAGCGTTTAGGCCATCCACAATTTTTTGCAATTCAGTTGTTAAAGAATAAAGGCTTGATTGAAGTTGTAGGCTCTTCAAGAGCGGATCATTTATACGATAGTTGTCAATTAGGCAAATTAAGTAAACTTCCCTTTAGTTCTTCTGAACATTCTACTTCTAATGTTTTTGATAAGATACATTGTGACCTATGGGGCCCTGCTCCAGTTTATCTATTGGCAATTTTCGATTCTATGCATGTTTAGTCGATGATTTCTCTAAGTATACTTGGATTATTCCTCTGAAAAATAAATCTGATTTCTTTGCTACTTATTTAGCATTTGAACAATATGTTGAGCGCCAATTCAATAAGAAAATAAAAATCTTCCACTTTGATGGTGGGGGAGAATTTGTTAATTCTTGGTTATCATCTCATTTTCTTGCCACAAGAATTGTTCATCAAATTTCGTGCCCCTATACCCCTGAACAAACAGGTATGGTTGAGCGACGACACCGTATTACACGTGAACTAGGTATGACAATGTTATTTCATAGTCATGCACCTCTATACCTATGGTCTGAAGCTTTTTCCACAACTGTTTTTCTAGTTAATCGGTTACCTTCATCCTCACTTAACTTTGAAACTCCATACTTCATGTTGCATGGGATTCATCCTGACTATACATCTCTTCGCGTGTTTGGCTCCAAATGCTTTCCATACACATGGGATACCAGAAACAATAAGTTTGATCCTAAATCTACTTTATGTGTTTTTGTAGGTTACAGTGAAAAACACAAAGGATATAAGTGCTTCCACCCCCTAGTCGCAAGTTTATTATTTCTCGACATGTCGTATTTGCTGAAACTAATTTTTCATTTAAATCATCTAACTCATCCACTTCGGTTTCTCATGTGCATCATATTTTTTATTCTTGGCTGCCTCCTTGTGTTTTTTCTGAATCAGTTGCACCTACACAGGAGCCTACCTCTCTACCCCACTCGCATATTCCACTACCAACTGCTGTGACACCTCCCTCTCAAAGTGACCCTACGCCGCCATCAGTTCCCCTTTTAGTTGAGCCTACTTCAACCAACCACTCAATAACAACTTTGCCTGAATCTCATCATGACTCTTTACCACCTGGTGACACAATGATAGCCCATGTTGTGCCTACTATGTCTGAACCAGTATCTTCTGCTGCATTCTCAGAACCACAATCACGCCCTGCACCTGTCCTTCATCCTATGACTACCCGGTCTCACAGAGATGTTGTTAAGCCTAACCCCAAATATGCCTTAACTGTTGACTCCTCTAGAACTGTACCTCGCGAACCAAAGACGATTAAAACGGCTTTATCTCATCGGGGATGGAAAACTGCAATGCTTGATGAACTTGCTGCCCTTTATCAGAATGATACCTGGCAACTAGTTCTAGACACTTCTAACATGCATGTGATTGGCTCGAAATGGGTCTTTAAGACCAAACTTAAACCTGATGGTTCCTTAGATCGTCTTAAGGCCCGTTTAGTTGCAAAAAAAATATCATCAGATCGATGGCCTTGATTATACAGAGACCTTTTCTCATGTCATACGTCCAGGTACAATTCGTATAATTTTAACAGTTGCTCTTGTAAAGCATTGGCCCGTTCGACAATTGGACGTAAAAAATGCATTCTTACATGGTTATATAGTTGAAGATATATACATGGAACAACCCCCAGGTATGGCTGACTCCGAGTTTCCGAAACATGTTTGTAAACTTCAACGTGCTTTATATGGACTTAAACAAGCACCCCATGCCTGGTTTGATAGACTCAGTGATTTTTTTCTTTCTTGTGGCTTCTTTTGTAGTCTTGCTGACCCCTCTCTTTTTGTGTGTCACTCTGATCAGGGTATTTTTGCCTTGTTACTATACATCGATGCTATGCTCCTTATAGGGTCTTCCATTGCTCTCGTCGATTCCTTTGTTCACACCTTAAGCCATGAATTCTCCATGAAGGACCTCGGACCAGTTCATCATTTTCTTGGAATTGAGATCTCTCTTACACCTGAAGGACTGCATCTTTCTCAGTCACACTATGCTCTTACCATTCTTGAGCGATCCAAAATGCTAGATTGCAAACCAATGTCAACTCCATTGGATGTCAAGCTCCGACCTCCCAAACTCGCAACTCCTCTTGCTGATCCTAGCTTTTATCGAGGAATAGTTGGAGCTCTCCAGTACCTCACGCTTACGCGTCCAGACTTATCCTACAGTGTCAACTATGTTTCACAATTCATGTTTGCCCCTATGGTTTCTCACTTGAAATTGGTTCACCGCATCCTTCGGTACCTCAAAGGCACACTCTCTAACAGTCTTCATCTCACCTCCAACACTATACTAACATTGTCTGCCTTTTCTGATGCTGATTGGGCGGGTTGTCCTACAACGAGGCGATCAACTACCGGTTATTGCACATTTCTTAGATCCAATATCATTTCATGGTGTGCTAAGAAACAACACACAATCTCTCGCTCCAGTACTGAAGCAGAGTACCGTGCTATGGCTAATATTGCCGCTGAGCTTACTTGGCTAACTTATATTCTCGGAGATCTTCACATTTCACTCCCATCTTCGCCGACTCTGTTCTGTGATAATATCAGTGCTCTATATATGACAATTAATCCAGTTTTCCATGCTTGAAGTAAACATATCGAATTGGACTACCATTTTGTACGTGAACGCGTTGCCCTTGGGCTACTTGTCACTAAACATATTCCTTTGACTAACCAGGTTGCTGACCTCTTTACAAAATCTGTTCCCAAAGCTGCACTAGCTTACTTTCGCAACAAACTGTGCCTTCAGCCCCGGTTCAGTTTGTGGGAGGGTATTGGCAAACCTGGTCCAAACGTGTGTACCCCACATTCTATGGAGAGATAATGGAGCTTATTTGATAAAGGAAACTTCAATCATTTAACACATTTTAAGGAATATTTTTCCTATGTATTGATTGCTTGTTTTAAGGAATATTTTTCCTATGTATTGACTGCTAGTTTTAAGGAACTAGTTTAGGAAATATGTTATTCTCAGTTTAGGAAACCTGTTATTTCTCAAACCCTATCACGTGTATGAGCCGCATTATATATTCTTCATCCTCTAGCTATCAATGTATTGGGGTATCAATCAATCAATAAAGTTTATCAAGAAAACCTTCTTCAAATTCTGTTTTTCTTCTTTACTCATAGTCAAATTGATTCTAGTAAATTTCTATGTCGTATAGTCTAACAGTGCTCGTTGATGGGTGCAAAATTTTGTCTCAATGATTATTGTTCTCACTTTGAGTTTCCTTGGCATAATTACCACGGAACCACTTACATGGAGATTAATTAAAGTCTGGTTGCCTGTTAATGTTATATTTGTTGGGATGCTGATCACTAGTATATTTCCAAATGAAGATTTTTCCCCATTCTATGATCTAGTAGTATAAGTAGCCATATTCAAGTTATATATGTTTCCAACTAGGTGTTAGTATTGTTAATGGCTCAGCATCTATTCAGGGAACATTGCGTGTGCTTGAAGTTGTAATGAATTTTCATTTTTATTCTCATAGGAGTTCTTTTATTATATCTAAATTCCTCCAACAACGTGGCATCTTTAGAAATAGGCCTAGCTTCCACCCTGTGGTGAACCGGTTGAGCTTGATTATTAAGATGGCTCATTGTTGGCTTTCATAACATGTAAGTTCTATACGTGTTTGCATATACTTGTACAGTTGTGCCTAGACTGAACTTGCACTTCATGTACTAGTCTTAGCATGACTACTATGAATAATATATTTCTGTTTTATTTATGAAAGAACATAACCACTGATCTTGAGCATCCCATCTGTTTTTGATTCGTCGTTAGCTCCGGAGGGGAACCAAATTCTAGTTGCTGGTAGTCATGTTGACAATTTGGGTTGTCAATGCAAAGCATATCAAGGTTGGCCAATATGGTAGGCCTTTCCCAGCTGTTGATGGTCGGAGTTCTATTCCTTGGAAGCTTGGTGGAGATGAAATGTCATCAATGTATTTGATGGATGTTTGTAATGTATTCATTTTGCATGGGCTATCGCTTTTTTGCTTTTTCAAGCTAAAATGCTTTATAATTTTTTGTTAATTCGTAGAATTAATTTTAATAGTCATTACTTATTTGTAAAAATACTATGTTTTGTTTGTTATGTTACCATTTTTTAGTTTAAATTGCACATATAAGTGGAAAATAGCTTCCTTGTTTGAAATCAAATAGCTCGAGAAATATATTATCTTTGTATGAAGAATGTGATGATGACAACACATGCATATTTTTTTTAGATAGAACATAGAAATAGGATAAAACATTTGAATTAGACGAGAGAATTTTAATAACACTACCTCATTAATTTTTTTTCCGTCAATCAATTAACATTAAATTATTGAGTGTCGTATATCATGTTGATATCATATTTTAGTGGGAGTTTGTATTTTCATTGCTTTATGTATTGAACATATTTGTGCATTTGGATATTTTTCTGTACAGAAAGAAAACATTCAGTTTATTTCACTCTGTTGTTAAGTTCATTATGATCTCACTTAAAAAATAAGATTGGACCAGTTGGAAATAGACATGTTTGGATAACATAAGATGTAATTTTCATGCTACACTCCTATAATTGATCTATGTCATTTGGTTGTATGGGTATACGTGACCATTGATGAATTTAGTTACGCTAAATGTGATGAAAATCGTTTTGATCCTAAATCAATATAACTGATTGACGAGATTGTTTGGAAATACTCTCAAAATGATAGCAAACTTTTTGAGCTCAGAAGGTTGTGCACATTTGTAACATTACATGTATGATCTAGTGGGAGATTATTGGAAAATTTTTAACGTATGGGGCCACACGTGTATATATTATAATGTGTGATGCTTATCTTTAAAGTTTAGTCAATAAAGTGATCTATTAAAGTTAATTTTGAACTAATGGGTATTAAATGTCATGGGAATAAAGTGTAGAGACATAAGAGTTATTTTAAATTGATGAGGGGCCAATTATGGGTCATGGTCCCCAATTGAAGGTGATTTTTCACATCTCTTCATCCCCATCAACAGAGAGAAAACACAATAGGAGACCACATATCAATTGGAAGACCATAACTCATTCAAACAATCAAACACATGGATCAATGTCCGCTTTCACTTATATTATTCTCAATTATTTCAATACGGAGAGTTTGTAATAATATTTTGACACTTTCGATTAACGATAGTGTCTTCTATCTAAATTCGACTTGGATTAGATTCGCCAACTGGCAGTAGGATTTTAGTTGTGTACATCATGCCTTCTCCATTAGCAGACTATTCCATAAGGCGTCTCGGGCGTTCTCATCCGAAATAGTTTAGCAAGCTATGAATTCGGCACTAAATCGTGCAAAATAGCTTTTAAGAAATTCTCCTTCATCTTGCCGCATATCATTTAACTGTGTGGCTAGGGCTTTTCCCAATCTATTCCCGTCAAATGCCATCTGGAAAGCTTGTTTCAACTGGGGCTAGCTTCTAATAGATCCTAAAGGTAATTTGTTATGCCATGTTTTGGCCAATGCATCCATCTTTGACACTTTAGTGCAGGGCTTTTTTTTTCCACTTCATTTGCATCATGTATTCAGACAAATGATACATGGGATCTCCTTGGAAAATGGTACATATTCGTTATCATTGTCCATTTCATACGATCTAGTTGAAAGATCTTCATAAATATAACTGGGAAGAGTATTATATGAAGAATCGTCATAGTTCCTAGCTCTCCACTCTTATTGGTGATGATTCTGAGTTGATCTTTTGTCTTGGGAATGCAGTTCATTCATAGACTTTTCTATTGTATTTTTGCCTTCATGGCACTCTTTTCTTCCCCTCTCCAGATTGTCATTGATCTTTGAGATCTGGAGACAGTACCTTTTCTCACGAAAAGAACTGGCGGCTTTTTTTTTTTTTTTTTTTTTTTTTTTTTTTTTTTTTTTTTTTTAGGGGAAGGAGGGCGGTACCTCCAAGATTTTATTAATATGTCCTCACATGTGGCGGAGGAATACCGTGGTTACAACTAGAATGAAATAAAACTAAAAATGGGGAAGTACTACTTCCCTTACATCAGAAAAAGTAAAGCAGTAAAAAAGGAAGTACTACTTCCCTTACAATGGACCACATTGCTACTGTGGAAAACGAAAACAAGGCAAATTACAATTATCCAAGCGGATGCAACCGATAGAATAAATAGGAAAGCTAGATATGGTTTCTAAGAAGTTTGAACTACCTTGAGCTCCAAGTCGCGCTAATGAATCAGCCACCTGGTTGGCTTCTCGATAAATGTGCGACACGTCAGTTGACATAACATGAGCAAACTCTAAGATATCCTCCCAAATAATACGAATAGACCAAGGTATGTTAACTTGATGATTAAACCAATGGACTACCACCTTAGAATCTGTTTCTATTGCAATCTTTTCTATGCCAAGGGCATAGCATATTTGGAGACCTATTCTCAGGGCTGATACTTCTGCTAGAGTGTTAGTACCAACCCCCAGATAATGATAAAAACCAAAAATCACCTTTCCTTGCCAATCCCGAAGTAGTCCACCACAACCTGCCGGGCCTGGGTTCCCAGTACTAGCACCATCAATATTTAGTTTGTAATAACCATGTTTTGGGGGGAACCATTTTACCAGGAATGGAGTTTTTACTCGTATTGGAACTATAGGAATGTGTAATACCTGTGCGAAATAGGAGGAATGAGATGTTTTCCTAGGTTTGAGAAAACCATTAAGTTCGTGAAGCCAACGTTTAACTTTTACACAAATTTTATGCAAGTTGACAGCCTCGTCTTTAAATCTTGCAGAATTTCTGGCCAACCACAGCTCCCATGAAAGAACTGGCGGCTTGTTTTTCTTCGTTTGCTCTTAAATTCTCCTATCACTCGGCTGTTGGATTTTTATATTTTGCGCGCAATGATGCGTTTCCTGCGGCTAACATCTTCAAGCTCTCTTACCATTTTTGTATTGTTTATAATAGACCTTTCCTTTTCAAGTGGCGACGTTGAACCCAAGAAATATTGGCTGTTAATTTGAATGGGGGATTTCCTCTTACTGTCATCATGATTGGCACTGTTCATGAGCTCGTCACTGCTATATCCTTTGATTATAGTTTTTGATTATGACTTTTCCTCGAGATTTATTTCCACATGATTCATTTCTTCCACAGAATTATGACTAAAAAACTTATAGTTATAATGGAATTCTTTTGTTTACTTCATTCGAGTTTCTCACAAACGGCGTCAATTTGTTGATCATAAAATCTAGATCAAATGATTTTATTTGCAAACAATTACAATCAATTATCAATGTATATACAATCAACAAATCATCTCACCTATCCATGAGTTTCACCTCATATGTTTGCCGATATAGATGCTTAAACAAGAACAATAGGAGAAATAGCTATTTGAAAGTGAAATAGCTATTTGAAAGTGAGATATTTGAATTTCATGCCTTTTTCAAATGAAGGGGGTATTTATAGATTTTCTTTCAAGTGTTGGGGTAATTTGGTAATTTTTTTTAATGCCCGGTGGCCGATCCTTATTGGTTGTCTGATAACCGATTTCGATTAAGAGTCATGTTTTATTTATTCACCCATGTGCTCTTTATTGACAGCCCGAAATCAGCCTGTTCATGTTGGATGGTTCGCGACCCTCAAGCAAACCCTGTGCTTTTTATATTCGTAGCCTGTAATTTTTATACCTCGCTGGACGGAGAGTATTGTGAGGTATTTTTTAGTGGAGCAACATTATTTAAACACGCGGACTTCTCTGTGAGGTCACAGTGAAAGAGTAATAATATTTAATATTCTAAAAATGGAAACGAAATCAACTAAATTGTTGCTTGTAACACTAAGCCATAACAATTTTCATAGATCTTTTCTGCACATAATTTTTTTTTTTTTGTTTTTTCATTAAAAACAGTTCACACTCTATTGCATTTACTCTGTTAATTTATCCAAGACATCAGAAAATCAGAGAAGAAAAATATACACAGATGAAGCTACCATGGCAGAACTTGTGTGTTATTATAAAGAATTAAGGACTATGCTAGGTGTACATAATAAATTGTACATAGTGGTGTCCACACCCTCACATGGGTGTGGATCCCACTTGAGGAAAAAATATTTTATTCAAGTGTGGTTCACACCCATGTGAGGGTGTGGATGTACACTTAGAATTTTCCAAGAATTAATCCATGTGCAGAAATAGTAAATGATATGTTACCATAGCCGATAGAGTAGCAATATGTCGATGTCCTAGTGATTAAGAAGATATATTTGATTTACACGGATTGTTAATATTTTATAATTAAATCTTTGTTTTCTATAATTAATCATTTTTTGCGACCAGTGACGAACATGAACAGATTTACTATTTTGTTCCTTTCATTTTTTACTCTTACCTGTTTTCATTTACTTATAATTAGAATTATTTTTGTATTCTTTAAGGTAATTTGGTTATATAAATGATTTATAAAACTTTCTAAATATATTTTAAATTACAAGGACAATGGATTTTCAGTGTGCTTTTTCCACTGCCAATGGATTGAAATAAAATCATAACTGAACTGAAGTTTCACTCCCCAATAAAACTAACTCAAGTTTGACTCCCCAATAAAACTATACTTCTCCACAGACAACCTTGACATTTTTCCAGTCAAATTAAGCCATACGTAAACACTAATTTAAGGTGGATGGCAACATTCAAGAACTCATTGGGACACTTGTCTTCTTGCAAACCTGTAAAGTGTCGTCGAGACAAGCTATTTATAGGTGGATTATTGAGTTACTGTGCAAGTTTTTCAAAAAATCAATGATTTCATCTTTTGAATAAGTTCAAGTACGGTGGACACCACCATCTTAGTGATGAAGACAATAAGGGGAACTTTTATTTTTGGACGGACACATATATATATACGTGGGAGATAAGATTTAGATTATAAAGCATATTTTCTAAAATTTCACACGTGTTATGAGAGATTTGACATTTAACTTTACTTAAAAGATAACTTTTAAATTGAGATTTGACATTAACTTTATTAATTTACTTAAAAGATAAGTTTTAAATTTCAAAACGATACCTCAACTTATAAGCATTGACCTTGAAGCCTCCTGGCATATTCCAAGAAATAAATATTAGCTTTTTAATTTCTAAAATAATAATAACGCTCTAAGAAAAAAATATTGAAGATGATGTAATAAAAAATTATTTTAAGGAAAAAAAAATTATATAGTTTGGAGATGTCCAACTATTGGAATAAAAGATGAGGCATAAGAAGAAAGCAGCTTATCATTAGCTGTAAAATAAAGTTAGAATACACAATATAATTCATAATTCAATCAACCCTACTACTCGTACAGAAGAGGTTGACAGAATACTCACCCCACTTCTTTTTTTGGATTTTTTATTCATAAGAGACCCACTCATATATAAGTAGATGTCAAACTCTTCTGTCAACCTTTTCTATACTAAGAGCTTTATTCATAATTCAATAGTGTCATCCAAGAAAGTGTGATCAACCCTAAATCACGGACAATTTGTTCGATTTAGTAAAATTTGAAAATTGTTCGTAAACGGTCAAACTTCATTTTCAATATACATTTCAATGAAATCAAGATTAGTATCCACTTGTCTACCACTGACTTCTATCTTTTATAAATTAAATTATTTATAAGTTATTCTCAAACGTGGACTGATACACTGTTTCATTCTTAATACATGTCTTCTTATACACATGTATAAATTATAATTAATTATGTTTAATAATTTATATTAATTTTCCCTGTACGTTTTGCAGCTGTGCATGGAAATAATAGAGACTTAAGAATATATTCTTTGGCCGTTCATTACTTCATAAAATGTGAACTGCCTTTTTCGTATCGATCCTTTTAAAAGTCGGTTTGGCGATAAACTCCAATCGAAGAATTTATGCCAAAGCACAACCTCACACATAGCTTTTTCTATATATTCTTATGGCGCATAACCTTATTCTCATATATTCATCCATTCCTGTAACATCCCACAAAATTTCAAGAAAAACTCATTGAGAATTCTTGAAGAGAGAGATACCAAAAAAAAAAAAAATATATGGGGTGGTTCGTGAGAGGAAGAAGGGGAATAAGCTGGAGAGATCAAACCCTAGATTCAATATCTGCACCTCCTTTGCCTTTGCTGGTGTTTTTTGGTTTGCTGATTATGTTAATGTTTCTTGCAAGTTATTCACATTACAAGGCCGAAGTGGAGAAAAGCAAGATGAATCTCAAGCTGCTACTTTTTCTTTTGCCACTTTTGGTGATTTTGATGTTGAATTTCATGGTGGATAACAGGTGGTGGTTCTACGCCGGAATTTCACCACCAACGTATGAAACTGTACGTCAAGAGGGTAGTGCTCCATGGGGTCTCTTGCTGGTTGTGGTGTTTCTTCTAGTTATGGTTCAATATCAGTCTTCTATTCAGTCGAGCTGGTTTCGTGCTTTTTAGACAGTCGTGAAAAGTTATATTCTAACTACTTCGACTGTACTTCATAGTATATTCAGTACGTCTAAAGATTCAATCGATTTTTCTATGATTTGGATGTTTTGGTCAAGGTGGTGAAAATGTTTCCTTCTTTCTTTTTTTTCTTGGAATTGTTGGTGGTGTAAAATGAACCCTATAGTTGCTGAATCTTAGATGATATGTGTATATATATCAACTAATCAAATTTCTGCTATATAAGAAAACTAGTTTAAGCCGATTCAGATAAATTAAAATTAAAATTTTAGTAGATTTTGATAAATATTGATAAAATATGTATTTGAAAAGTTTTGATTCCTATGAAATGTGTAGTTATAGTTAATTACTGACCTGGACTTAAATTTTAATCCAAATTTTAAGCTGAGCCAATGATTCCATTGCAAGAACCAACGTGTCCACCACTGCGACCACCTTTAACATACTGGGAACTAACATCCAAACACAAATCACTCTTGATGACGCAACTGGATTGTTGCCCAAGAAACAAACCATATTCAGGAATAAATTAATCAATGCACATAAAACATAGACAACAGATTCGAAATAAACGGCACAGCCACATATTTTTTATTTGGCTAGTAGCCGAAAAGCAAAACTCATTCAGATACTCCGCATATTTCTTCCACCATGTCTGGATATCTCGACATCTTGAAAGGCGCCTTTACTAACAAAGTAGATTGACAATTGTTGCATTCCTTCGGTCTAAGCTAGTATAACACTAGTGGCCCATACCATGACAACCAAATATTTTTTCAATTGAACTGGTTTAGACAGTAGAAGAGCTTGATTGAGATGCTTCTCTAGGGCCACAAAGATCTCTTTACGTTTTGAGTTTCATTCAAATTTCTTCCCTATCGTGATTTTAAAGAAACATAGATATTAGTATGTAGACTTCGAGACAGTCACTGATGGCCGCTATCCTTCCGATTAGGCTTCGCACTTCTGCTTTTGTGAAGATTTCATTTCTAGTAAAACCTTAAAATTTCCTGGATTCGTGTTAATTCCTTTTTCGTTAACAATGAATCCTAAAAAGTTGCTCGATGCAACTCAAATGCACACTTCAGTGGACTGAGCAACATTTCATAGTGTCAAGAATGTTAAATATGTTTTCAAGGTGGGCTATGTACTCGCTTGTCTTCAGACTTCTCACCAAACTGTCATCTACATATACCTCCATGTTTTTTCGATATGATTAATGAATATTCGTGATGAGATCCCGGTTAGTGGAAATCTCATGGAACTCGCGGAATTGATTTGAAAACGTCGGGAAAGTCCAAATTTAGGTTGTAGATAATAGGATCTCAACCCGATGTTTCTCGAACCAAGAATCTAAGATATATTAAACCTTGGACCCGTTGATGTGCGAAAACATGAACTCAACCCGATGCTTCTCGAACCAAGAACCTAAGATATATTAAACCTTAAACCCGTTGATGTGCGGAAACATGAACCTCGATTTGCGAACGCCACAAATGTTGCCTAATCCTTTTATAAGTTCTAAGGGTTAAACGCCACAAATATAAAAAATATATTTGATAAGTTCGAATGTATTCACGAAGAATAAGAGAGAAAATCTCAATAATTCATAATCAAAAATTAAAATTTACAATGCAAAATAAACCTATTTATACTAAAGTAATAAATCGTAAGAGAAACGGAATTAAAAGAGTCCTAAAATAACAAAACTTGTCAAATTAAGAATTATACTGAAATATGAAAACTCGCGCAAAAAGGAAATATTCTCCCAGAATTAGTGCTATTTCGGATCATATCATCCCCTCTCTCTTCGAAAGGATTCGTCCTCAAATCCATGTCTTGTAATCGCGTAGGGGATAACCAACTTGCTACAAGTTTTATCACTGCACCACCTGAATTAAATAGAAAAATTTCTCTTTCCTGGTAGAGGATTAATACATGACAATCATCAATTTTATAGATATGAGTGTATTGCAGCACAAACTCAATCAGCCACATTTGTTGCTGTAGCAATGACACTTCAAACGGATACATGTTGCTCTTCAGATCATCTTTGTTTCTAAAACCCTCGCATTTGAACTCCTTCTACTGCCTTTGAAACTCTTTCGCCTCCTCGGAAACCACAAAATCAATTTTCGGTAGTAAAGAGAGTTCCAAGCTAATGTAGGGTTGGTTAACTTCTTCCACAAGTTGTTCAATATGCTGTTTTCAGGAATCAGGTCTTCAAAATATTGCAAGATAGAAGAAGCAAAACTAGGGAGGAAATTGTTAGTTCTCACTAAAGCCCTCTCATTTTCACTCTTATTTTCATGCAAGTTCACTTCTGACTTTTCTTTTCTCTGAAAACTTTTTCTTTTTCCTCTTGTAGTCCACTTCTTTATTTGTCACCTCTCTACTGTCATTTTCTTTTTCTATTTCTTTTCTCACCTGTGGTTCTGCTTGTTTTTCACCACACTTAGCAACCTCACTATTTTCTTTTTTTTTTCCTCTCTTCCTCATTTCTCACTTTGAGTTGATCTTCATACGCCTGTTGTGGTGTCAAACCAGGCAAAGTGATTTTCTCCCCGTCTCGAAGAAATCTATACATGTTTTTCCCCACATTTTACACAGTCTTCCGCTCATGCCTCCAAGGTCTCCCAAACAAGATATGAAAAAAATTTAATGTAGTTTAATGGCACTACATCATACCACACTTCATCACTATATCTCCCAATGGTGAAATTCACTAGAACCTGCATGGTCACATCTACCTTCCCACACTCCTTCAACCAAATCAACCTATAAGGCCTAGGGTGTTGTTGTAAAGGTAACCCCAATTTTTTCACCATCGTGATACTAGCTAAGTTTGACATACGTTCCTTATCAATAGCCAGACTGCATACCTTACTACCCACAAAACACTTAGTTTGAAAAATAAATCTCCAATCATAATTCATCCTTGACGTGGGTATAATCAAGAAGACTCGAGAAAAGAATTTGAGAATTGGATGAGTGAGAATTTAATTCAAGAAAGTGGTTCTTGAAGTTAGATTGGACTTAATTTTAAATTTAGAAAAGAAAGTATGATATTTGGACAATTTCCAAGAAATCAAAAAAGAATATATTTTTTTTAATTTTCCGGACGTGAACGGTAATTTTTTTTAACAAATTCAAAATTTTGACTGCGAGAACGACAAGGAGAACAAAAGTTGATTTGGACTCAAATTGAGCACAAAAACAACCGTTGACTCTTTTTTTTGAAATTTTTGGATCAAACACTCAGAAAAATTACTGGACACAAGAACACGAAGAATACAAGAAAAAGGAAATCAAAGACTCAACAAGAAATAAAAATAAAGATAGAACCTGAATCTAGAGTCCAAACTCTGATACCACTTGATGAGATCCTGGGTGGACAAATCTCATGGAACTCGCGGAATTGATTTGAAAATGTCGGGAAAGCCCAAATTCAAGTTGTAGATGATAGGATCTCGACCCGCAAATTATTGAACCAAACAACCAAATAAGAACGAAACTTGAAAGACTTCTTGATTACAAAATCAACGAACATCGATTTGCAAACACCACAAAGAATGACTAATCCTTTGATAAATTTTAAAGGTTGAATGCCACATATAAAATATTTGATAAGTTCGAAAAGTTCATAAAAAACAATTGGAGAGAAATTCTTAATTTTTATTCATATGAAAAGTCTATTAATACAATGAAAATAAATCATATTTATACGAAACCAAGGAAATATGGAAAAATCGAAATTTAAAGAGTTATAGAATATAAAAACTACAAAAAATAAGTATTCTAGTCAAAATAAACAATCGTTCATGAAAAAAGAAAGTTTCTTCCGATTATGGCCTATGACAGATCATATCATCCCTTCTCCATTTGAAAGGATTCGATCTCGAATCTATACCCAAGTTGTGACCCTTATTTCCAATCATGGCGAGAACGTGAAATGGTTTATCCCCTCTAGAATGCAGTTTGGACCTCTTTTGAATTCTTTCCCGCTTCTTTCGTATGAACACCCAATAACCATCACATAGATCAAAGTGTGCTCGTCCCAACGGCTTCCTTCTGCAAGTTTGTGATGTTCTCAAAATAATCTCCATTAGCATGCCACTGTGCTTCCTCCATGTCTTATGCTGTCTCAGTGATTGTAACAATGTCAATGCAAATGAACACATGTTTCCCCTCTATTGAACTTTGTTGCTCAATCCACTGCATATAAATTCCTTCAAAAGCCCTTTAAACTCATTCGTCTCCTCAAGAATCACAAAGTCAACCTCCGGTATTAAAGTAAAATCCAAGCAAAGGTAGGGCTGGTTAATTTCACCCACGAGTCAATGCTCAATGTCTGGATTATGTGATATTCCAATAGACTCGCTTTTATGGATGCCAATATGTTCAGAAATCTGCAAAACATAAATAGCCAAACCAGGGAGGGAATTGTTAGTTCTCAATAAAGCCCTCTCAACTTCACTTTTGTTTTCTTGCAAGCTCACCTCTAACTTTTCTTTTCTCTCTCCCTCTTGTGGCTCTTCTTATCTTTTTGTCACATCTTCACTCTTATGTTCACTTCTATTTATTTTCTCTCTTGTGGAGCTTCCTTTCTTTTAACCACCACTCCACTCTCATTTTCTTTTTCACTCTTTTGTGACTCTACTCTTTTTTCATCACTTAGCCACCTCGCTATTTTCTTTTTTCTTTTTTCTCTTCCTTACTTCTCACCGTGAGTTGATCTGCAAGGGATTGTTCAACTGTCAAGCCAGCTAGAGTGATTTTTTTTGTTCTGAAAAAATATCTACATGTTCCTCCTCTTATCATAAATAGCATTCATCTTTTTCCTCCAAGGTCTCCCAAACAAAATATGAAAAGATTTCAATGGCACTACATCACACCAAACCTCATCACTATAGCTCCTTAGGGTAAAATTCACTCGAACCTGCTTAGTCACTTCTACCTTCCCACACCCCTTCAACTAAGTCATCCTATAAGGACTAGGATTTTGTTATAAAGGTAACCTCATTTTTTCAACTATCGTAATACTAGCTAAGTTTGATATGTAACCCCTATCAATAGCCCGACTGCATACCTTACTACTCACAAAACATCGACCTTGAAAAATATGTCCACAATCACCGTCTATCATTAAATTTTTTTATATTAAATTTTATTTTATTTTTACTCAAAAATAGAAATTGAAAACTGATAAAAATTCTAGACATTTATAATAAATCTTTTTCAGATTTTTTTACTCGGAAATTCGACTACAAGTCCAGCCAAACAAACGAAAATTGATTTGGACTCTTAAATAACCTGAAAAACAATTTTGACTCTTTTTTTGTATTTTTTTTTGGATCAAAACCTCAAAAATATTATTGGACACATGAACATGAAGAACAAATAACAAAAGACTCAAAACAAAAATAAAAAGATAGAACCTGAATCTGGTGCCCAAGCTCTGATACCACTTGATGAAATCCCAATTTGTGGAATCTCATGGAACTTACGAAATTGATTTGAAAACATTGGGAAAGCCCAAATTCAAGTTATAGACGATATGATCTCGATCCGATGTTTCTCGAACCAAGAACCAAACGTATATTAAACCTTAGACCCGTTGATGTGTGGAAACATGAATTTCGATTTGCGAACGTCACAAAGGTTATCTAATCCTTCCATAAATTCTAAGGGTCAAAACGCCACAAATATAACAAATATATTTGATAAGTTCGAAGGTGTTCACGAAAACAAGAGAGAAAATCTCAATAATTCATAATCAAAACTTAAAGTTTACAATGAAAACTAAACATATTTATACTAAAGTAATAAACCATGAGAGAAATGGAATTAAAAGAGTCATAAAATAACAAAACTAGTCAAAATTAAAAATTATAGTGAAATATGGAAACTTACGCAAAAAGGAAATATTCTCCCAGAATTAGTGTTATTCCGGATTATATCAATTGGATTGACCAATCGTTGGTGAGTGGCCCAAGCATTCTTGAATCTGAAAGACATCAGGTTGTAACAATATAGGCATCGGCTTATAATGAATGAAGTATGCTCTTCATTCGATCATACATGGGGATCAATGAAGCATCCATATCATTAAGAATGGTAATGTTGCATCCACCAATTTGTCAATGTGAGTAAACGGGAATCTATCCTTCGAACATTCCTTGTTTAACCGTCATAATCAATATTGAAGAAAAAAAGGAGGAAGATTTCTCCAAAGCAATGGAATCTCCATTTACTTCGGCCAACGAAGTGGTTGACGTTTTGTTGCACTTCTCCTAGCTATATGGTTCGTCTATTGGTGAGCCATCTGTAAAGGTCCTTCTTCTTATGAGAGACACATGACTGTAAACGCACATATACTTTGGGTTGCACTTTGACTCTGGGGAAGTGCTTGCAATTCGTGCAGGCTCATACGATTTTTTATGACGAGCAACACCCCTATATGTTGTCATTACTCCTATTTGGCTTGAATGCAGCATCCACTTGTTAAGAGGGTACGACAATACTCCATCAAGTTTGAGCATAACATTAATGTTGGGTTTTGGACTTTGTGCACCTGCACATTTTGCGTTATGCTAATTCTTCCAATATCTTGCTTGTCGAACGAATTTACTAGCACAAAATTCTTTGATGTATTATTTTATAATGAAGACAACAATAGTCCCTCGAGTTCAATTCTAATGTTCGTGTTAGTTTTGAACTTATACGGAATTATAGTGGGGACTAAATGGGATACATGGTTGCTTCCCCATTGGCACTGCGGGTACGAGGACGTGAAAATGAATTATGTCAGGATTGTAGTTGTCATGTCTTACCTTGTGCCCCGTAACACGTAACCCTATGCCATCCTGAATCTAAGCCTTCCATTTGAACTGGTCAATTGTTGTCTTTCACCTTCAAAGGTCCAAATTTCTTATATTTTCCTATATGTTTGCTCTTTCCCTGCAACCAATTCTTGTTTCAGAGTTCTTCCCTTAAAAACATTTTTCCACTCGTCTCTAGCAAATTCTAAAACAGGATTCTAGAGCTTCCTTTTGCAATAAGTTTTCTTCATCTTTTTCTTTCTTCTTTGGGATTTTTTTTTTACCATTCTTTGAGATTCTAAATAGGGTTTAATACTTTCAAGTGACCAACCATGGTTTCCTCAATGAAGCTTATGTTCCTTCGTCGTCATCCTTGGTCATTACAGTAGTTGCCCGTGCTTCTGCTGCCGAACAAAGTTGATGAAGTTCAAAAATAAAACCAGCAACAAGAAATCGTCAAAATGGAAGGTTTGGATACAATTATGAATAGCTATCCTCAAATGATATTTGCCGCCACCAGAGTAAGTGCTTGAATGCTTTATGATAAATAGTTTGTAGGAGTAAACAAAATTCATATGAAGAAACCTTAAATCTTTTATAAAGAATCTTATTAACTATGTGATACGTAGGGCTAGGTACGGTTTGGTTCAGTTCGGTTCTAACGAGAATCGAACAAAACCCGAAAGTTTCGATGTATTATGTCATGTTATTCACAAAAAAAGATTAAATTTACTACATAAAAATTCAACTCTCCTATCACTTCTGGAAATTTTAATCTTTCTATTTAGCCTTTGTCTGGCCCTATATCTCTATCATATTTTTTTCTCTCTTTTTTTACTTTCAACCACACAATCTTTCATAAAAGAATACTACACGTAAATCAAAAAAAATTCTTTCTTTTTCAGCCACACAGTCTCAAAAAAAAAAAAACACTATTCCAAATACTAAATTTGAAAAAAACAAAAACCAAAAAAAAAAGGTCAAACAAAGGCTTAATTAATTTTCTACTACGACCTTGTATATCTTAACCATGTCAAAGGTTTCATCCTTGTGTTCACTAGAGAAATATTCACGTCTCTTATCATCTATGAATGTTATGAAGTATCTATTACCTCATCTAGTTAACATTTCATTTAATTCACATATATCATAATGAATTAAATCTAGCAAATTAGATTTCCTTTCAACACCATGAAATGTTTCTTAAAATTCACATTTATTATATTCTATGTTTTCACATGAAATCAATCCGATTTTAATCATTCTTTTTAAAGTAGAAAAGCCAACATGTCATAATCTATCACGCCATAAAGAAATAGACTCAACAACATAATTTAAATTTGTAGTTTTATTGATAATGTCATCAATAGTACAGAGTTTGACCATTCTATCACTAGAATAATATTTTCTAACAAATACACTATTTTGGGAAAGTATAAGTTTGCTCAACTCATATGTGGACTTTATTCCTGGTTTTCCCAACAAATCACCACTTACAAGATTTCTAGTAATATTCGGTACATGCAATTCATTTATTAATATGATCTTCTTGTCGGATGTAAATTGTATGTCTATGCTTCATTTGTTAACAACATTTGATTGAACTTCATTCCCCATTTGAATGTGTTCGTCATCCACTTCTTGATAGATTTTGAAATGACCCAAGTATCATACTAACATCATCGAACCTTTTCTTTGACCGAATTTACAATGCTCATGGTAGCAATGATGTTGTCAATGGAGTTCATTTTGCCTTCTTGCATTGATTGTTTGCGATGTCTACAATCCCAAGCATAATGTCCGAGTTTGCCACACACATAACAATAAATTATGAATTTATTCTTGTTCTTGTTATCTTTGTTGAGATTTGTGAATTTTCTCTTTTCGAAATCTTTGTTGTATTTGTTACGGGTCTATTGAGACCCGCCACGTGTCAGACGAAACTAACTCCACGCGTCAAATGAACTGATTTTATATGGCCGAACATAATGGGCCTATCTGAACTAAATCGGCTTATCCGAACTGAAGCGTCTTCACCCACAACAAAATCGAACTCATCCGTACTCCACGGCAGATGCAAATGCCCGCACTCTACATCCACAACTCGTCACAAACCTGCCCTGCCTCACCTCTACCAAGATCTTCAGTACAAAGATCTTTCCAAGTCAAATCCCTGACTGATTGATGAGACGTGTGGCAGAGTTCGAACGATCAATTCAGCCGCATTCGCCAGAATATTTAATAATCCACCAACCTATGGATTGACAAGCTGATATCTAGGATAAGACGACTCGTAAGGATCTGGCGCCATGTGTCTCCTCATCCAACAACTCTCATTTTCCCATCCTTAGTATAAATATCCCCACTTTGTGCCAGAAGAAAGATTCACACCCTTGACATTTGATCAATATAAATTATTCTCTCCCTTGATACATATACACTGTCACTTTCGCATTTTTTCAACCACATCCCGGCGATTATCTGACCGTCGGTGACCTTTTTCAGTTGACTGAAAACTGACTTGACCGTCGGAGTGCTCGCGGCTGCTTCCACCTCCACCAGAAAAGGACAATGAGTGACTAACGACTTGCTACCGTGTGTAAGGAAGAATTAACTCGAAAACTTATCTGTTGACGACTCTGATATCCTTTTTTTGAGGTCAACAATATTTGTTGGGTCGGCATAAGCTTTGGAAGTGCCCTCATGAGAATGTTCATTTTCATCTTGTGCCCTTGACTCTTCCTTAATTCGAAAATATTTTTGAATTTCTTTCAAAGAATAATTTTAGGAATTGTGAATGATTTTCTTCCTATAACATTTCCATGAAGATTTCTATTTTGAAATGATTGCACTAACTTGGAAAGTTTCGGAAAGATCTATCTTCACGGCCTTCATTTTATTGACAACGATTTGCAACTCACGGACTTGTTGTAACAAAGGAAAGTTATCCAAAAACTTGAAATCAAAATACTTAGAAATAAGAAACTTTTTTGGTACCTTCCTCTTCCTCTTCCTCTTCGCCTTGTATTTGGTTTCCAACTGTTAGGCAAATTGTTGTCAAACGACCTTTCTGGGCAATGATATTAACTCGATTTATTTCTTTAGTAGGAATTGCCCAAATGATTAAACGTTATAGCGATGCCTCAATGAAAAGTCCTAACCTTAAAATTGTTTGGGTCATTTCAAGCAGCATAATTTAAATTAGTGCTGCCATGGCCCGTTTCACTTACCTGGACGGCTAAATAAAAGGAAATTCACTTAACAGCCTATTTAACTATGTGTTGAGCCTTCATTTTGTCCCATTACTATGCCCTAACCCTACTTGCCTTAACCATCTTATTACTTGGTTATATTTTTCCTTCTCTCAACCCTTTCTGATGAAAAAATCAACTACACTCTGCTCGTCTCTATTCGATCATTTTTACTGTCTTTGTGGTTACTCTCTTTCTGATTTCAATCTCCCTTGTGGTCCTCTAAGTGGGTGAACTCTAGCAACCATAAGTAGAGAGACGGTAGATGAGGTTTTAGGTGTTTTACTTATGTCAATTGGAGGAAAACTGAGCCCGATTCAAACCTTTGTGGTCATCATCTTCCGGCAACACCAACAATTCCCATATCTCATTTGTCCAGGTGTTATCTATGTAAAGTTCATATAGGCGATCGAAGAGAACATTCAAAATATGTCATCTACATATCAATTAATCTTCTTATCTCTTATTTCTTTCCGCCCTTGTTTCCGGCAATGGCGTCAAGTCTGTATCCAAGACATAAAAGATCGTTAAGGTTGTAAGAACAAACTTCAACTTGTTCTTACATATTGTAAAGTTTGGCTCGTCGAATCTGTCAATCATTACGAGGTCTTGATTCATCATCTTTATCGTAGCCATGATTGTCTCGTTCTTCATGTTGAGAATATTGTTTGAGATTGTTGAACAAAGTTGATGAAGAACGAAAATAAAATCAGTAACAAGAAATCATCAAAATGGAAGGTTTGAATACGATTATGAATCGTTGTCTTCAAACGATATTTGATGTCACCAAGGTAAGTGCTTGAAGGCTTTATGACAAATAGTTTGTAGGAGTAAATAAACATTAATTTAAGTTTGAATCAAGCAAACAAAGCTTGAAAAAAAGGAAGTAAAGAACAAATTTATAAAAACTTGGTTTAATATAAGATTTTGGATGTAATGGAATTAGTTTGATGTTTTTGAAGTGATTTCAATTATGAAAATCATCTCATATATACGAATTACGATCATCATGCACGAAAAGTACAAAAAAAAAAAGCCAAAGGGGTGTAAAACCCTTCAAACGACACCAGAATTCAAAACCTCAAAGTGCAAATTTTTGTTCTGGGCTGCCACCCAGTACAAAATCGAGCGCCAACCCAGTTCAACAAAATAGTCATTATAATTGCAACACAAGGCCGAAAGGGCGTCCGACCTCAAGCCTAGGCGGCCGCCCAGGCCATTTTTCGTCCATCACTTTTTTTTTACTCTCGTTTTATTTTCCCTTGTTTTTCATGGTTAACCATTTCCATAACTTTCAAAATCACTCCTCGTTGTTAATTTGAAAAATATCCAACACTCGTGCCCCCACATCTTCCATCCATACCAAAACTAGGATTATGATATAGTTGGAGAACATTGTTGGAGGTGATCCAAACTTAACATGCCTATAGTTTGAATCGACAATGGTTCTCCTTCTTAGAAGAGACTTGCGACCCTTTAAACCTAGTAACATCCGCATTGTACTTCCTCCTAAATACCCATTTGCAGCCTATAGGTTTTGATTCAGGTGGACTAATTTTCAAGTATTGTTTGACATTATTGAATCAACATCATTTACAGCATCCTTCCAAAATGTGTTATCTCTATATGACATTACTTCTTAATAAGTTTAGAATTGATTTTAACTTAGAAAACATACGGAGTAGTTCCTGTGACATTCTTCGCATTTCTATCAACTAAATAGAAATAAATAAATTGAGACTCTAATTCGTCTTATCCTAGCACTATCTCATTTCGATCTCAACAAATGGTCATTGTAATTGCAACACAAGGACATTTTCAGCCATCACATTTTTTTTTTGTTCTTGTTTTGGTTTTGCTTGTTTTTCTCATGGTTAACTATTTCAATCACTTCCAAAATCACTCCTCATTATTAATTTGAACAATATCCAACACCTGTGTCCCCCATCTACCATCCATCCTGAAAATTAGGATTGAAATATAGTCGAAGGACATTGTTAAGGGTGATCCAAACTTAACATGTCTATAGTTCAAATCGACAAGGGCTCTCCTTCTTAAAAGAGAATTGCGACCCTGGGGACCTAGTGAAGCACCCATCACTTAGTTGAGATACTTTGACTCTAGTGAAGCTCTTATTAATCGCGAGGGCACTCATGTGGCTCATGACATAGTAACTATGACCTATGTGGCATCCACCTATGTAGAAGGCATAATAGATTCCACAATAAAATTGTAGTGCTGTGTTAAAATTTTAGTACCGCCGATTTATTACTAATTAGAATGTATAGTTATTTTTTATTGCCACAACTTAAAACTCACCTCATATATAAGCTTTTAGAAATTATAAATCTCTGAATTTACTCTTTTTTTTTAATTTTTGAGCGACAAATGTTGTCAAATGTAGAGCGTAAACTTCTCAAACCCGCAGGCAACGTGGGTACCTAGATTTCTTTTCACTTTAATTAAAGAATTAATTTACTTGTACAATAATGATTGACAATGTTTGATGTGGCAAAATCTGGACAGTTGATTTAAAAAAAGTTTTTGAAACTTTTTGAAATAGATAAACATGATGATACCAAATCATTATTGTCAACAAAACTTCTTAACCATCATTGTACATATAGCATGATTGTTAATTAAAGGGATAGTTGCTCAACCACTCATCAACTGTGTTAGGTTTTATATTGTATGTTGACAATTCTGTGGACAAATAGGACATAATTGATAATTTGTAAAAAGTCAAGGACTCATTTAGAGTTGGTAGTATAGTCATTGAAGGGGGTCAAGATGTTCAAGAAGATCACTTATGATCAAGGAAATGCAATCAGAAGTCTAAATGATACCAAAGAGCCGCACAAGTTATGTTCCAAATTCTCAGTCGTAATTTACAATGGATTTTACATATCGAAGACATTGGAATTTGGACAAGGCTATTTCTATAAGAATTATATCCATTTGAGTTAACTTTCCAAATCATTTTGAATCATATTAATCGGATATCGATAGAGAAAGTTATGATTCAAATACTAATGACTGCCAGCTCTTGCTCGACCTTCGCTCGACCCTTGCTCGAGCGACAGTTGCAGAAACTTTTCGCTCGACCTTCGCTCATCCCTCGCTAGAGCGACAGTCTTTTTCGGGCAGTGCGCATTCACGATTTGGGAAAGTTTTACTCGGCCCAAAAGACTGGTTTTGCCCTACATATAAACAAAGGCAAGGTGTACGAAATAATTAGAGGTTGGCTCATTATTCTTCAAGAGAGAAACATTATATATTATTTGAGAGATCCAAGAACATATTTGATTGAGAGATTCATCCATTCAATTCTTAAAATTCAGCAACCCAATTTTGGAAAATATCAAAGGTTCCATAATCCAAAACACCTGGCGTCCTTAATCTTTTAAGGAACTTACTCTTCCATTGGGATTTGGAAGAGGTGGACTACAAGCACAGGAATAAATCAAGAACAGGAGGTTCTTGGAACTCTACTTGGAAGAGACAATAGAAGGAGATCAGGAAGCTGGAAGGAGACAGCAGATCAGGAAGATACAGGAGGTAGATCGGGAAGTCTAGCTGATTGGTTAGACAGTATCTACGGTGGCAGATCGTGAGACTGGAAGGAACAGCAGATCTTGGAGATTGCAGGAATTACAACAAATAGAGCGAGTGAAGTTGTTAGTCTGGAATCACACTGTAATCCATATTGTCTATAGTGGAGGTAGTTGGTCCCGAAGTTTTTCCCTTTTTGGGTTTCTTCGTCAACATATTGGTGTTCTTTACTGCTTTCCTTATTAACTGTTTGTGGCATTCAAACATAGGATTAATTGGACTTGATTGATTAATCATCTAGAAACTAATTAAAGTGACTTGTTGCTTTGGTTAGATTAATTCTGCACGTAAGGTCAAATTAAAAACGGGTAATTAGTAACGGTTTAGCGCTATCCCGTAACTTTCAAACTGATTGTCAAGTAATAAGTTAGTTCTCATTCCTTGAAAATGAACAAATTTACCCTATACCTTTCATATAATTAACGATAAAGTGGTTTAGCGTGTTAGGTTCAATTTTAAAGTCAGATTAAAATTTAAATCAAAGTCAATAGTTAATTTTAATCATACATTTCATGTGATCTACAATTTTTACAATCACATATTCCATCAACTTTAATCAAAATATACTAAAAATCAAATTTTTATTTAAATCAAATAGGGGTTTAATATGGAAAATACTTGAACTATATCTATTTCTTCAAGTTCTTTAAAGGAAATTGTCTCGAGTCCGTTAAGTATTCTCCATATTCATTAGTCTCGATTCTAGATCAAAAAAATAGTGTTATATTCAAAACTAGCAATCTACCAAAATTAATGGTCAAAATCTCAATTAATTTGGCATGCGATCCTCGCATGTGTGAAATTTAAACCTTTTAAGTTTTAACTCAGTACCAAAAATTTAGAGTGAAACATATTTTCTCGAAAAATATGTGACAAATTAATGCATACTGTGTATGCTATGAGAAACTGATTCCACAACAATAACTAAAAATTAAAAGCTAACTTTTTTTTTTAAAATTCATAAAACTTGAAAAAATTGGTGCGATTTTCGTTGTGGGAAAACTAAGCTTAGACTCTTCAACATTGCACATGTTTTGCTATGAGTATCAAATGAATTTATAGATGAAAATTTAGGTTCTTTGTGGGATGAAAATTATCGATGCGAACGTTAAAAGTGTACGCGACCTTAAAGTTGGAGGAAAAAAATTATCAAATCATTTAAAATTATGTTTTTGTTTCAGTTATTTGAAAATCGCCTTACGATTATAATGTTCACATCGATAGTTTTTGACATGTAAGATACTGATTTATTAATTTAAATAGATTAGATCCGGAACATAACTTTTGAAAGTTGATGGAATATGAAATTGAAAAGTTGATAAAAAATTTTAAATTCATGAAATGTATGATCAAAAAATTATTTTAAAAAATAGCCAAACATGAAGTATATATAACATCTGGTAGAGTAACAGGCACGCGAACCAAACCAAATACAACTTGTCTCTACTCCCTCTTTTTCTGAAACTGTTACACACCAAAAGCTTCTTGATTTCATTTACATCACGATCTTTCTCTATTTTCTTTTCATTTTTTTTTTGTAAATTTTTCAGAAATCAATCAAACTGTTCGAATCTGTAACTGAAAAATCTGAATCAGAAATCAATATGGATATGGAAACTCTAACCAGTCGGAGTTCTGTTCTGAGGGAGAGAATAATGCGGAGCACCCCGAAGAAGCCGATCAAGGCTGTGACGACGTGGGTGAAGCGGCAGCCACCCAAAGCCAAGGTGCTTCTGGCAGTGGCCGCCGTTTTGACCACCCTCGTCTTCCTCGGACTCGTCGTTCAGGACCACGATAACCTCTTCATTGCCGCCGAGGCCGTTCATGCCATCGGCATTTCCCTTCTCATTTACAAACTCACCCAAGAGAAAACCTGCGCCGGTACGAAAATTCTTGTAGATTTGGTGATGGGAAAATGTTAGATGCATGCAGATACTGGTTTGTGGATCGGTATTTTGTTTGTTATGCATGTTCTGTTTTAGGTGTATTTTGGTTTATATATCTTAAATTGAGCAAGAGAAAACAGTATCTTACATTAATTTCTGCTAAATTGTGTGTGGGGTTATTAGCACTTGCCTTAATAAGATCTTTACATAATTTAAGGTTGCGTTTGGTGTACCATATAACAAATTTAGAATGGATAATAATAGGTCGATAATATTAGGTGGATTAAGGTGAATAATGTTCTTTAATCTAGTGGCGGATCCAAGAATGTTCTAGTAGAAAAATGTCATTCGCACATTCGATTTTATAACATAATGCAGATTATATGGAGATATTTTAAACTCGACAAGGTAACTAGCATAAATGACACTTTTTTACTGCATAATCATGGAGTATTATCCACCTTAATTTCATTCTAAATTTTTAATACGGTCTAATAGGTGCACCAAACACAACCTAAGTACGTATGTTGATGCATACCTACATGCTCGTTAATTCTAGCACTCATATATTCATATAAAGTCGTCATATGTTCCCACATTATAAAATGGAATTGCATATGTGAGATAAACAAAGAGATCTTCCCTTAATGAAAATTCATTGTTTGTCAATTCTAGTGAAATTGGAGCTCTCATAATGAGAGTGAACCGTTATAAATATTTCTATTCTTTTTTGTCTTTTATTTGTTTATGCTTACTCTATTACAATTTGCTCCCTTTAAAAGTGAAAAGCATCTATATTTAATTCACCATTGATTGCTTGTTACACTATTTTACAATTCCGGTCTCTCTTAACTATCAGGACTTTCACTCAAGTCGCAAGAACTAACGGCTATATTTTTAGCTGTTCGACTCTACTGCAGCTTTGTTATGGAGTATGATATACACACGCTGCTCGATCTTGCTACATTAGTAACAACTGGTTGGGTCATTTATATGATTCGCTTTAAATTAAATTCCAGTTACATGGATGATAAAGACACCTTTTCTCTTTATTATACGGTAAGTCTTCCAATTTTACTTATTTCTCTAAAATAAGTACCTTTTATTGGTGAAAGTTGAAAATAAGTACTTTTACTACTTAAAAGTGCCTGACGTGCTCTAGGTTTAATTAGGAGTTTGAGAATGTTAACTGCCATAGATTACGTCTTTTTGGAATTCAAGGCTGATATTTGCATAAAGAATTGAGAAGTCTATAAAGTTTGTGATACTTCTCCTTTTGCCTTGATTCAGGTTATACCATGTGCTTTGTTGTCTCTAGCTATCCATCCATCGACAGTGCATCATACTTTTAACCGTATTTGTTGGGCATTTTGTGTGTACTTGGAAGCTGTTTCAGTTCTCCCTCAACTTCACCTCATGCAAAACACAAAGGTAATATACGTCTCCTAACTTCACCTCAACTTCGAGTCTTGTTTATGATCCTCATGGCTTTTCACGGGTTCATTCTAATCGTTTTATGTACTGTATTGTCTAATGTTTGATAGATTGTCGAGCCATTCACCGCTCATTATGTCTTTGCACTAGGAGTTGCAAGGTTTCTAAGTTGTGCCCATTGGATCCTCCAGGTAGCTTACGATGTATACCGTATACGTGATATGTATAACATACATGCTTTTTATCATTTCGTGGGACGTTCACTTTCATTTGTGACTCGATTGACATTTAGATGTATATAGGCTCTGTTCGTATAAAATTATTAGTAACTTTTTAGAAGGTAGTAATGGATCCCACGAAAGGTATAAATAATAAATGAGAAATAGTTATTAATATGATTGAAATTAATGTTTAATTTTGTCTGTGTAAAAAATTAATTTTTAGTTGACTTTTTTGTAAAGCCAAACAAAGGCATAGTGCTTTTAGTTTTGAAGTAAACTAGCAAACGTATAAGCATGTTTATTTAGTTCTTCACTTTAACACATTCCTTGTACTTCCCTTATAAGGAACCTTTTTTGTTTGCTAAGTTGTCACGACAAGTAAAAGGACATATAGTGATGTAAATAGAAGTCCTCTATGTATAGCTCATTGTTTCTAGGTATTTATAGACGTTTTGGTCAAACTGCTTTTTATATATACATTTCATAAGATCCACGAATACTATCGACTTGTCCACCACTCGTATACCCTTGCTCGTAAATGCCACTTTTATAAACAGCTTGCTAGACATACCTGAAATGTAGAAGACATACTCTCACCCTACTTATACAGTAAAATATCTCTATGATTTGGTTGTATACTCTATGCGGAGTATTGAACAGCCCGATATAGATGATATGGCTATGAACAAGTTTTCATGAATGCAGGTAGTTGATACTGAGGGACGTTTGTTAACAGCTTTAGGTCATGGATTATGGCCTTCGTTGGTTCTCCTTTCTGAACTCATCCAAACTTTTATTCTGGCTGATTTCTGCTATTACTATGTCAAGAGGTAGGCTATAAGCCTTTTATCGCACTGAAGTGATTCTTATATGTTTGGCTAAGATTTAAAGTTGCTTTTAATTAACCTTTCTTAACAATGGGTTTTAGCATTTTAGAAGTACAATATTTATATTTTTGGTTTCAAAAACGTAGTTTTCTTTCCAAAAAGTACTTTCTTTACTTAAAGCTTAGCCAAACTTATGATATCTCAAAGAGCAATAACACAGATAATCTTCTTTTTCTTTTTTTTTGGCTTTTTGCAGTCTTCTTGGTGGACACCTTGTGCTACGTCTTCCCTCAGGTGTAGTGTGACTTGCAAGACTTAGCAGATAAACGATACTTCATCCACGAACATTTTCAAGTCGAGATATGACGATTTTGCAGGCGTTTATGGGATGGTTTTGTGGCACTCATAATCTAAACACAGTGACCTGTTCTCCTGTAGGCATTACTGTTACCCTAATATTATTTTGTTTATTAGGTCTCAAGAAAGATTTTCTTGATGTCTTGAGAGATTCTTGTATAATTTAATTGTTGCATCCTATGTCACCATATGATTTTAACTTGTGTGCTTAAAAAATGTGGAAAATTTATGAATTCCATTAAAACATGTAGGCATGTTTCATAGCCAACATTTTCCATGGAAAATGGAAAAGGTTTTCTATTTTCCACCTTTTAGGGGTGTTTGACACCCTAAATATTGCCATAGAAAATTATTTCCCCCTTCCCCACATGCTCGCATTTTCAAGGATTTGGTGGAAAAGGAAAAACAACTCCAAGGTTTTTTTTTTTTTTTTTTCAATCAAAAAAAATTCTAGACCCAATGGTAGAAAAATTTATTCCTTTAATTCACAATTTGCATGAAAAATAAAGTCAAACGAATGATATTCGGTGTGGTATTTTTTTTTTCTTTGGCAATTGGAACAAATTCTAAATCCAATGGTAAAAAAAAAAAAAAAATTATCATTTTAATTGACAATTTGCATGAAAAACAAAGTTAAACGAATGACATTCGATATGTTAAAAAATATTAATTATTATTATTTTTTTGGCAATTGGGACAAATTCTAATCTCAATTTCTAATCTCAATAGTGGAAAAATTTATCACTTTAATAGACAATTTTCCTAAAAAAAAAAATAAAGTCAAACGAATACCAAAAGATTCAAAATTTCAAAAAAAATTCGGATGAAAAATTATACCAATCAAACACAATTAATCTACAATTTTCAGTCAAACAAGTTCTAAGCAATTTAATTCCTAGTAATTCATTTTCTTTTCACCCAAATTCCACCTTTGTAATCAAACAGACCCGTAGTTGAAAATGTCTTTGAAGAAAAATGATTTTAAAAAATTCTTTAACAAACAAGCCTTTTTCCCGAGCTGTCTAATGTATATATGATGACAAAAAACAAAAATTACTTCAACAACTTGATTAGAAATAGAAGTTGTTCTCGAACAAATTCAACCTCTTCAATTCCTTACTCGTATTATCACTTGCTCATAATAAATTAAAAGTTTCTCATGTGACTTAGTTGAGAGCTGTAAAGATTGGGTAGCTGAAATTTGAGCCCAATAGATGATTGCTGGCCCACTAATCCCTTTCATTGTTCAGCCGAATTGCTCAGTCCATCAAAATGAAGGTTCCAGACTTGAGAAATCGTGTTTCTTATATACGATTACTGTATTTGTAACTTAAATTAAATGGATGGCTGACGCGTGGAGTGCTTACGAGCATTGGATGCGTGGTTAGATTAAAAATCAGTTAGGGATGGAAAAAAAAAAAAAACTCATCAAACCCGATATCCGCGAGCCCTGTCCCAAATGAGGCGGGCATTACCTGCTTAATCGGGTATTCGAAACGACGGGGGGGGGGGGGGGGGGGGGGGGGGGGGGGGGAGGTTAAAGAACGTCGATCCTAAGCGGGTACGGGGCGAGAACGGGTATTAAGGTCCCCGAACCATCCCGCTCTGCCTCGCAAAACTTTACATTTTTAACTTTTATTTTAGCATTTTATTATTTAATTTACTTTGTGAATGTTTCAGGATTTCATCTGTTTTTCTCTCTCTGAAGAACATCATTTCAGTCTACAATCCAAACTAATTATAAAAATTACTTCTTCCTTAAATTTTCGTCTTATATTCTTGGTCATTTATTTGTATTTAAAGATCCATTAAACTTCTTTAGTAAACGTTGTATTACTCTTTATTTAATTCTCACATCTATCTGATCATTTTGTTTTTTTTCCTGTCATTTCTTTTTTTGTTCTTTTTCACATTCGACAAAGAATAGAATATCGTTTTTTTCTGAAGCTTTGGATTGTACAAAAAGAAATTTTGTTTTTCAAACACCCTTATTATATTAATAAAAAAAAAGGATAATAAATGGGGTAGGAATCCCGCCCCGCCCCGTCTCGTCCCGTCCCGTCTCGTCCCATCCTAAACAGGTAATGGGACGGGTATAGGGTGGAGAATTACCCAACGGGTCGGGGTGGGAAAGATCGACCCGTCCCATTGTCATCCCTAAAATCAGTACATATACCATCTGCAGTCATTTGAAGGGGTGCAAGAAAACCCTAATCTCTTGATATTCTATGTTCTACTTTGTGCTATTTGTGAGAGATTCACCATCTGGGTGATAATCCTGTAAATTTTTAAGTGGAATCTTGAGGGCCATTAATCAATAACAGTTATCCTCATTTGTGTGTAGTTTTAGTCCTTTGTGAAATAGCAGAGAGTGAGTTGAGAGGAAGAAATCCTTCGAACATTTGGTGTTCTTCCGTAGTCAATATTATTGCATGTGTTTGAGTTGTGCGAGTAGATTTGAGTGAAATCCTAACTATGCTCAACATGAGATTAAACGTTATATAGTAGTCGTTGAACCTTCAAGTCCATTGACCTAAAATTCTCGTGTGATCTTTTTAATTTCTTGTTGTTTCTTACATTTTCCTTCAAACAAAATTGGGTCACATACTTGTGTGTCACAAATCTAGGACCAACAGTGGTATCAGAGCTTGAAAACCCTTTGATTTATGTTCAAAATTGTTTTTAAAACACGATCTGGTTCAAGCTAACTCTTTTATTTTAAAGAAAACGTGAGATCTAAGATGATCTGTTAATATTCCTTAAAGAACTTTTTCGATCTATACATGAAGTCGCTTTGGAAGTATTCTTGAGTATCTCTTTCATGTTCGCGGTTCTGATAACAAATTTCTTAACCCTCTCTGATATTTTTGAAAGGGAGAAACCTGTTAGAAATTATTTTTAAAACAAAGGATTCCTAAAAACCTCCCTAAATTTATCTTTGTCTAGGATCCCTAAGAGAACCCTAGAATCTGATGGAATTAGAGTTTTGATTTAAGGAAATTCAAAATTTTCAATGACTCTTAAAGTTGATATTTTGCTACTTTATGCATGCTATAATATCTTATTGGTTTTTAAATTCACATACTTGTTTTGAACTGCTGCATATTGTTAACTTTGTGTTGATAATTTAATTGTGTTTATTTTGGGATTTTGCCTCTCTGCATATGAATAACTTGATATAATATGTTTTGAAACTTTCTTGTTGTTTACCGAGTGTAAGCATACTTGCTCTTAATATCTTTATCGTATAGTCTTTCCTTATATTTGGATTATACTCTCTATCTTGCAATTGGCCTTTTTGAAACTGATTTGTTTGATATATTTTTTACTTACAATTTTTTGCGCAATTATCAGCATGAACTCTAAAGTAGATGTTCAGATTTGGGATGGCAAAGGATCAAAAAATTAAAGTTCTTATGCTGCAGTTGAAATGTGATGAATTAGCCTCGAGTACTACGTTTCTCTACCTATCTGATTTTGTAATTAGGAAAGTAGGAGAAACCAAAGTTGTTGTAGAACTGTGGACTAGTTAGAGAAACTGTATCTCACTAAGACTCTACCAAATAAGTGCTTTCTCTAGAGACAATTTTTTAGTTTTAAGTTTGATCCTAACATTCATTCAGAAGAAAACATGGACAGATTTAATAAGATTACTCAGGATCTGTTAAATTGTGGTGAAAAGATTTTTGATGAGCAAAAAGTGGTTGTTCTACTTAATGCACTAGGAGAGAAATATAAAGACATAAGAAATGCTTTAGAATATGGTAGAAGTCACTTGACTGTTTATATAATTCACGGCTCTCTTTTAAATAGAGAATTGGATTTAAGATCCGAACATAGAGAGGCCCTTCATGTTGAGAATGTCTCATCTAATACAAAGACTTAAGTCAAAGGTGTGAGTAACTTTAGTCAAGCTAATTATAATAGAGATAAGAATCTCATTAAGAGGAAATGTGGGTAATAATAATAATAAAGGAAAATGAAAAACACACAGTTCGACTCAACTACATCTAAATGGGTGATTAGGTGTAAATGCGAAATTTAAAGATTAATTAACATGCAACAAGTCACAAGTTAATTATGTGTAGGTGGTTAATCAATCAATCCAATTTCTCCTAAGTTGAAATATCACAATCAATCAAAGCAGCAAATAACACGAGAATTGTTCACTGAGAAACCCAACGTGGGAAAAACTCCGGATGCTTTGTCAGTTAAAAATTCACTATAAACGTATTGATAAACTTACATACCACAACAAATTTGACGACACAAGCTTTCTTATCTCTTGTTTGAAATTTGAAGCAGCCTTCTTGGAATGTGCACACTAACACCAATCCTGGCTCTTCTTGTAAAGCAGTCCTCCTAAAATGAGCACCTTGGTGTTTGATTTGGTTGTTTGATGTTTTCACCAGATTTGGTGCATATCACAAAGGTGGATTGAACTAGATCTAAGATTTTTTGAATGTATTCTCTCAATGAATGCAATGTTCAATCTCTGGTTCGGAAATAATAAGGCACCTCTATTTATATGTTGGACGTTTTAGGTAATGTGACCCAAGTAAAAATCTCGAAAATCGAAAATTACGTTTGGCCATAAAACACTGTCGCTTGAGCGAAGGGTCAGCCGCTCGAGCGACGGTTGGGTGAAGGTCCAGCGATCAATGTACTGTTGCATCCGCTCTAGTATAAGTTCGGCGCGAAGCTAACGAAAATCAAGCGTATATCCTTCTTGTTCCAATAATGAACCACAAGCCCTATTCTAACCTACCAACTATGAAACTTTACATTTAAGTCCCTCAACTTTTATAATTGTTCAAGTTGATCCTTTTGGTCACAGAATTGCCAATACAAAATATAAATCTAACAGAAAAGATAGAAATACTTAAAATGGAAAGGCTAAGAACCAAAAAAATAAAATAAAACAAAAACTACTACTGTGGAAAAATAGGTCATCTAATAGAAGACCGTTTTAAGAAAGCTAATGACCAAAAGAATGGATCCAACCTTGAAAATAGTTATTTAGCCATTGATGCCTCTTACAAAGAAACTGGGGCTAATGCGAGGGTGGTTTATGTAGCTTCAACTGAAATGACTTATCAGAACTGGGTTCTGGATTCAGGTTGCTCCTTTCATGTAAGCCCCAATCTTAGCTCATTTTCTAATTTCTCAAAACTGGATGGAAGTTTTTGAAACTTGAAAACAATGAATCATACCTAGTAAAGGGCATTGGTAATATTTATTTGAGGTTTGAAAATGGTCAACACATAATGTCAAAACATACTAGGTATGTTCCAGCTTTAAGAAGAAATCTCATATCCTTAGGGGTTCTAGGTGATGAGAACTAACGGATTGAAATCAAGAATGGAAACAAACATAATTAGAGACTAAAAGCTGATTGTCAATTTACCAAAATCTAGTGGAATCCATGTTATAAGTACTGAACTTGTTTCACCCAACAATACTGTAAACTTAGTAACACAATCCTATAAATCACAATTATACCACAAGAGATTAGGTCATCTTAGTGAAGAAGGCTTGAAATTTCTTTCAAATGAAGGAATTTTTGGAAAAGACAACGTTCAAAAATACTTGTTGTGAACATTGAATTATAGGGAAATAAGTTAGATTGCCCTTTAAGGAAGGCGTACATAAGTTGCAAAATAAGATTGAATATATACATAATGACTTATGGAGGCTTGCTTATCTATCTATTGTATCTGGCTACAGATATCATCTAATTACATTAGATGACTACTCAAGGAAGGTCTAGATCTTCCTGTTAAAATCAAAATTTGATACTTTACAATTTTTAGAGAGTAGAACACATTAATTGAAAATCAAACTGGTAAAAAGATTAAGATACTAAGAACTGATAATGTGCTTGATTTCTACAATACTGAATTTGATCAATATTGCAGCAAATATGAAATTCTGAAGCATAGAATTGTGCCATACACTGCTCAACAAATTGGAATTGTTAAAATGATGAATAGAACCATTCTTGAAAGGATAAGATGCATACTGATTAGTTTAGGCTTGCCCAAAACATTCTAGGGTAAGATAGTAAAAACTTCGTATCACCTGATAAATAGATATCCCTCCAGCTCTCTAAATAACAAAGTTCCTGAGCAAGCCTGGTCAGGATCAGTGCCAGATAACTCCTATCTTAGGACCTTTGGTTGTACAGCTTATGCACATCGTAGTGAAGGAGTTAAAGGTTATATATTATGGTTAAGGGATGTTAGAGGACATAAAGTGATAATAAGTAGGTTTGTGATTTTTAATGAAGATGAATTCCCATGCCTTAGTGACCAAATTGGAGAAATGATATATGATAATGATTTCATTATTACTGAGATGAATCTTGTTGAGCAAGATATTGGTGATCAGAATTAGTATGAGGTGGAGCCAATTCAAACAGAGCCACAGATCATTGCAGATGATGAAAATCTAAATGATAATCATGACTTGATTCCTGCACATGACCTACAGGATTATCAACTTGCTAGAGATAGAGATATGAGACAAATAAGTCATCCTTCTAGATTTCGATATGGAGATTATGTATCTGCCAGTTTGAATCAAATCCCTTTAACTGGGAACCATCTTATGAAGAAGTTGTATCCTATAAGGAATCCTTTAAGTGGCCTGCATCATTGCAAGAGGAAATGAATTCCCTATACAAGAATAAAACTTGGAATTTGGTAGAAAACCCCCAAAAACTGCAAATTGATTAATTGAAATGGGTTTACAAAATCAAGGAGGGTTAGTTAAAATCAAATTATAAGAGATATAGGACAAGACTTGTATTAAAAGGTTTTACACAAAGAAAATGAATAGACTATAATGAAATTTTTTCACCTGATGTGAAATGTTTTGAAGTGAAGAAAAATGAGAACTTAGAGTGCCTCCCGAATAAATCCCTGTATGGTCTAAAACAGGGCCCAAACAATGATATAAACTATTTGATTCTTTTATATAGAGGCTAAAGTTCCAAAAATCTGAATATGATTCCTATTTTTATTTCAAAAGGGATGGAGAATCTAAATTTTTCTATCATCTCCTATATGTTGGTGACATGCTACTAGCTAGTCACAATTATGTTACTCTCAATTTTATAAAAAGAAAAGTTAAAATCTAAATTTGAAATAAAGGATTAAAGACCTGCTAGGAAGATTTTAGGCATGAAAATAATAAGGGACGGAATTAATGGAAAACTATTTCTAACACAAGATCTTTATATTGAAAGTGTGGTTAAATTTTTTTTTTTCTTTATGATGTTAAGCCTGTCTGTTTGCCTTTGTCTACTTGTGTGAAATTATCCGTTGACCAGTCACCTAAAACTGAACATGAATTTAAAATAATAATGAATGTTCCATATGCTAATGTTGTTAGTCTGTCATGTATGTAATAGTGTGCTCTAGACCTAATATAGCTTAAGTTGTAAGTGTGTTAAGTATATTTATGAGTAATCCATGTGAGCTTCATTA
Organism: Osmanthus fragrans; assembly: GCA_019395295.1. Classification (NCBI taxonomy): domain Eukaryota; kingdom Viridiplantae; phylum Streptophyta; class Magnoliopsida; order Lamiales; family Oleaceae; genus Osmanthus; species Osmanthus fragrans. The sequence goes on along the minus strand of JAEDXY010000074.1, from coordinate 177,454 downwards.
GGAAACTGTGAAAAATTTAATCGAATACTTGAAAGGTACAAGTCAGTTAGGACTTATGTATAAAATTGATAAAGATGGCCTTGAATTGAAAAGTATGTTGACTTTGATTTTGCCAGAAACCTAAACAATAGGAAGTCTACAAGTGAATATTTCTATGTGATAAATAATACATACATTAGTTTGAAATGTCAACTTCAGAAATTAGTTGCCTTATCTTCAATTGAGACTAATTATATAACTACAATTGAAGCAGTAAAAGAAAGTTTATGGCTGAAAGGCTTATTAAATGAACTAGGACTTGTGAAAAGTTAGGTGGAGTTATGTTCCGATAATCAAAGTGTTATTTTCTTAAGTATAAACCCAATTTTTCATGATAGATCTAAACATATAGGTGTTAAATTTCATTTTATTACAGATATAATTGAAAAAGGGGATATTAAGTTTATCGAGATTTCCACTATGTAAATCCTACTGATGCAGGTACAAATGTAATACCACTTAGTAAATTCATTGATTCTTTGAGGTTATTGAATCTTAAAGTTTGCTAATTTCTTCTTTTCTTTGTGAACAAGTAATATGAGCAAATGAAGTTAGTTATAGCGTTTTTAAATCCACTCAGCTATGGTCTCAAATTACAGCAAATGTGGAGATTGTAAAGGTTGGGTTGCTGAAATTTGAGCCCAAGAAATGGTTACTGGCCCACTGATCCTTTTCATTGTTCAGCCCAATTGCTCAGTCCATCTAAATGAAGGTTCCAGAGTTGAGAAATCATGTTTCTTAAATACGATTACTGCATTTGTAACTTGAATTAAATGGATGGCTGATGCATGGAGTACTTATGACCATTGGATGCATGGTTAGATAAAAACCAATACATATACAAGGGCGAATTCAGGGCTCGAGTTCAGCTAGAGCGGATCGCGAACACTGAATGCTTATTGTTAACGGTCAACGTTCGTGATAACGATGCTATTTATTAATATTTAATTAAATAATATTCAAAAAATTGTACGGACTAGAAATAAAAGAACTAGATACAACATTAGAACTAGAACTAGAACTAGAACTAGCACTAGAATTAGGTACCAACTTTCATTTCGGATGAAAAAAATTATTCTATAATCTACAAAATGTTCTAATTTATTTTTCAATCAAACATGCAATATATTGTGTGATCCCACTTTTTCGCAATAGATTTTTTGTGAACAAAAAGTGAAATTTTCTATTAATTAAATAAGTTTTGTTGAAAGACTCCTTATTACACTAAATTGACCAAACTCTCAAATCAATTCATTAGAGATGAAAAAAAAATCAAGAAAAGGGACAAATTACCAATTAAAATGTTTTAATTTGCATTAAAACTGATAAAATGAATATATATTATTTTGTTCATGGAGTATTAGAAATAAATGTTTGCCATGATGGTAAATCTATCAACATCCTTTAGGAAAGGTCTTGGGTTCGAAACCACTATGCACATATTTTTAGTAAATATAGTTGAAATTCAATAAATACATAACATATTGCCTATTTTGATAAATATTGTTGAAATTCCAAAAAACAACAACACAGTACCTAAGTTTCGAACTCGAAACCTTGGGTATACGAAAAAGGGACACTGACCAACTGAGCTATAAAGGTTCTTTGTATATAAAATAAACTATCGGATATATAATATAAATATTTTATCTATTCCCAACAAAAAAAAATTCTTCCGGCGAATCCAGCACGAGCGGCCGCGGAGTCTCACCGGGTGCTGGATCCGCCCCTGTACATATACCATATGTAGTCATTTGAAGGGGTGGATGAAAACACTAATCTCTTGATATTCTCTATTCTGCATTGTGCTGTTTGCAAGAGATTCACTGTCTCGATAATATTCTTGTAAATTCTTGAGTAAAATCTTGAGGACTGTTAATCAATAATAGTTATCCTCGTTTGTGTGTATTTTATTCCTTTGTGGAATAGCATAGAGTGGGTTGAGAGGAAGAAATCCTTCGAACACTTGGTGTTCTTCTGTAATCAATATTCTTGCTTGTGTTTGGATTATGCTAGTGGATTTGAGCGCAATCCTAACGAAAATTCAACAGGGGATTAAGCATTAGATAGCAGTAGCTGAACCCCTGGGGCTTGTGGTTGAAAATTCTCGTGTGTTCTTTTTTATTTCTTCTTGTTTTTTACGTTTTTCTTTAAACAAAGTTGGGTCACAAACTTTCGTATCACAAATCTTGGACCAACAAGAACCTTGAGCATTGTACAAGAACGTTCTAATTACCTTCTAGTGGAATTGCCACAACATGTGCAGTCTACTTTGCAATAATTATTGCAATAGGATAACGGCTAGGAGGATGGAAGGCAGTGGCATTAAGATTTCCACGAAGAGAAAAGATGAGCATCACCATTTGTATGTGTAGATAACAGGTATATACGAGAGCCAAATATCATTTGCATAGGTTCAACAAACCATCGTTAAGAAGAAAACCAAAGAAATTTACAAACAAAGGCATTTCCGAGATTGTAAACAAGGTCTCCTTGTTGGAATTAGGAACACAATGGGTGCAAAAGAAATAAGGTGAAGCAGTACTCATCAGACAAAAATCGTCACACCAAGCGGCGTTTTGATGTTATCCAAGTGATGTTGATAAATGGCTCAAAAAGATTGTTATTGTCCACCACATGAAACCCTATTCCTGCTTTTCCAATTCCCCCATTCTCTCTATGATTGCCTGCATTTTTAGAAGGGAAGAATAATCAAACAAGACATTAAATCAAATATTAATTTTCGTAAATTGGAAAAACAAAAACCTTTTATGTATCCATGCGACAACTGCTAATAAAATATAGTGAACATGGGGAAAGTATCAACATTCACTTTGTAACAGAAATTTGTTACATCTTAGCATTTCTTACCTTCTTGCTTGTTTCTTGGAGTTCTCCAGCAAGTATGAACTCGTCTAAGATAAGGTATACCTTTAGAAATCAATAGAAAACAATCAGGACATGGATCGACATAAAAATACGATTTTTACCAAGCATATATCTGCATAACCTGAAATGGAAGATTAGTAGTGAAAAAATATAGAAAGTGCCCAATGACATTAATGAGATAAAGAGGTTTCACAGCAGTGGTATACTTATTTCTCTCTCTTACGGGAGGAGAGCTGTAAAAATACATATGTTTCTCTCTCATAAAATCACATTGACATCTTTTCTATCGTAATCAGAGTATGTTTGGCAAAGCCTAGGGGGAAAAAGTACTTGAAGAAAAGCAAGAAAATACTTAATTTTGAAAAAGTAAATTCTTTTACTTTTAATCTTTGTTTTTGGCAAACATTTATGAGAGAGAAGGTTGCTTCAAAGTAATATTTAAGCTTAGACATACTTTAAAGTACCTTTTTTTAGACCTAGCCAAACATGTAATGAAGACCTGATGTAAAGCCAAAACTCATAAGATTATACTGTGCATACAAAATTGAGTCTCAAAATGATTGCTTGGAGTTAATATTTCAAATTCAGAGGCATCTACAAAGCAAAAGGAGTGACAGACCTTATGAAAATTAAATACCAAATCTAGCTCACAGACATTGCTGAAAAAATGATCCAGTATCTCCACAAACAAGTGAATGGATTCCAAATAAGCCAACTCATTGTCAGTAATGTCAACACACAGTGAGAAGAACAATCCAGCATATCGCCTATAGATAACCTTGTGCGTTCGGAACTGTGAAAGAATATGGGAATGCATTACAAACTTTTCATCTGAAAGAATACCTAGACAAATCAATTAATTTATTAAAAAATAAAAAATAAACATCAAAAGTCAAAGTAAACAAAATAGCAGTTTATGCCATGAGTGTGAAAGATTGTGCTTCCTATCGAAGTAAAGAGGGAGTTGAAATTTGGACATCCAAAAATTTGACTGAAGAAACCCAACCATGCCATCTCCAATTAAATCAAAGCTGATTCAACACCTTAGCTAGGAATGATTTCCCTTACACCTTGTTGAAAATGTTTCCAAGTTGTGCAGTTTCCACCCTAATTTTGGTAGAACCCACAAAAGGATAAAGACCAAAGTGGTATCTCTATACATTTTCTTTCCTTCCTTTGTTCCCATCTTTCAAAATTATTAAGAAGATTTACACTGATGCATAATAATATCCCAAAGAAATTTGAGAAATCATCCGAGTGGGTACCCCTTATTGCACACTGGAAATTGTAGTCTGTAAGATCTTCAAGGCACTTTAACTGGATATCCCATGTCTGGCTGATTTCACCTATCTATAAACCTATCACTACCTTAACATTGGAACTGTAAGGATATAAGAAATGAATTGCTAGCAATAGCAGCCAAGGGCGGATCCAGCACCTGACGAGCCCCTATGGCAGCGCGTGCTGGATCCGCCGGGAGGAATTTTTTTTATTTTTTTTTTTTTGTTAACAGTAAATAAACTTTTAGGGTCCGTTTGACAAAAAGATGAAATTTGGGTGGAAAGAAAATGAATTACAGGGAATTGAATTGCCTAGAATTTGTTTTACTAAGAATTATAATTAAAAGTGTTTGATTGGTATAATTTTCCACCTGAAAAATATAAGGGGGTGTTCTCTTCATGTTTCAATTTTGTGTTTTGAGTTTTGAATTCATTTTGTGTTTTGTGTTTTGGATGTCCATTTTGAAATTGTTGAAAACTCGTTCTTTTTATCGTTTTGAAAATATATTTTTCAATGAATTTTGGCAGATTTGTGAAGAAAACGGCCAAAACGTAAAAAAAAAATTATGTTTTCTTCACAAAATTTTCAGCCGTTTTCAAAAACTCGTTTTCGAAAATGGAAAAGAGAACGTGTTTTCAATATTTTGGAAAATCGAAAACAGAAAACGGCCCAAAAACAGCAAAGAGAACACTCCCTAATACTTTTGGTGTCCTTTTGGCTTTGTTTTTCATGAAAATTATCATTTAAAAGAATAAATTTTCTTATCATTTGGGACAAAATTTGTTTAGATTGTCAAAAAAAAAATTGAAAAATTTTTGGTGTTCGTTTGGCTTTGTTTTACATGAAATTTGTCAATTAAAAGGATAATTTTTTTACACTTCATCTTAGAATTTATTTCTATTGTTAAAAAAAAAGGAGGTGGAATTTCAATTCCCACCAAAGTAGTGGGGAAAAGAATTCCTTGAAATTAAGGAAAATTTCAAAAGGTGAAAAACGTTTTCCATGAAAAATTTAGCCAATCAAACAAGTCAAAAGTGGAAGTTGGAATTCGAATTCCAATTTTCAGAAAAAATAATGTGCTATCAAACGAAATCTTAGGTTATATTACTAGTAATTCATTTTATTTTCAAGCATGACTTGTAGCTCAGTTGGGACGTGCATCTATATGTTCAAAGTCCCGGGTTCGAATCCCTTCACAACCAAATTATTATAAAACATTTTTAGTTCTACAATTTTTACTAAAATTAATGCAATAGAAAGGGCTAGAGAGATTCGAACCCATGACAACTTGTTAGTTCTCCTCAAAGCGTGACCATTATGGCAATGGTTGAAAGTCGACACTAAATTTAACAAAATAATATATGTTAGGTTTTAGCGGTTTTAATGCAATTGTAATTGTAAATATTCGAACCCGTGTTCTTCCTTTGAATTACGCAAAATTTGGCCACAATGTCATTTGATGAGTACGGTGAAATCTTATAATAGAATTTCATATGTTCAATTTGAATAAAATAATTGTTATATTGAAATTTTAGGCATTGTTTGATTCTCTTTTTTGCAAAATACATTTTTCTCTTTTCTTTTTAATCACATATTCTTCAATAAAATAATATTATACACAAATTGAAAAAAATTCATTATTTTTAGCCATATTCTCCATCAAAATCACTATTCCAAAATATATTTTTTACAAAAAAATAGACATCAAACAGGCTCTTAATATTTTATTACGATTGACGATCTACAATCAACAACCGCTCGTGCTGACTCAAAACGCTGGATTTGTAGCTGATAGCAGCAAAAAGGGAGACGAATTTCCAACTGATGTTGCAGAGTCCATTAACTAGAAAAATTGGGATCTCCTTCACTAGTAAGTGACAGAAATCGAGAGAGAATGAGGTATATTTTCTGTCTTGAAAACTTAGGTTACAACTACTCGGTTTAAATACATATGGACTAATTTTAAATATGGTAACAAAACTTCCTAATAGAAATAGAATAATATAACCCTAAGAATTCTATTAATTCCACAATCTCTACTCATAGAGGTATGCTTCGACACTCCCCCTCAAGTGGGTGAATGGATATCTTCCATTCCAAGCTTGCTAATAATATCTTGAAACACAGTACTTGGCAGTCCCTTTGTAAGTACGTCTGCCAATTGATCCTTGGTTGAAACGAACGGGGTGCATATCAGACCACTGTCTAGTTTTTCCTTGATAAAATGTCTGTCAACTTCAATATGTTTTGTTCGATCATATTGGACAGGATTATGAGCAATACTGATAGCTGATTTATTATCACAGTACAGCCTCATAGGTCCTTCCCTTTTAATCCTTAGGTCATCAAGGATTATTTTCAACCAGAGTAGTTCACATATTCCTAACGCCATTAATCTAAATTCTGACTCTGCGCTGGATCTTGCCACCACATTCTGCTTTTTACTTCTCCATGTCACAAGATTCCCTCCTAGGAGAGTACAGTAACCCGAAGTGGATCTCCTGTCGACCAAAGATCCTGTATAATCTGCATCAGTATAAGCCTCTAGCGTCATCCCTATGCCCGTTCCTCGCTTAAATAGGATTCCTTTCCCCGGGCTCCCTTTCAAGTATTGTAATATTCTGTTAACTGCTTTGAGGTGAGACTCTTTAGGATTGTGCATAAATTGACTGACCATGCTAACTGCAAATGCTATATCTGGTCTTGTGTGTGCCAAATATATTAACTTCCCCACCAGTCTCTAATAGGATCCTCTATCTACCACTGGATCTTCTGGAGCATCATATAATCCATGATTGAATTCGATTGGCGTCTCAACTGGTTTACAACCCATTTTCCCAATTTTTTTCAACAAGTCAAGTACATACTTTTGTTGTGAGATGAAAATTCCTTGCTTTGAATGCGCTACCTCAATGCCTAGGAAGTACTTCAATTTTCCAAGTTCTTTGATATCAAACTCCTTCAAGAGACATTGCTTCAAATTCTCCATCTCGTCTCCATCATTACCGGTTACGATGATATCATCCACATAAACTAACAATGCTGTGACTTTCCCAGAGCTCGAGTGTCTTACGAACAAAGTATGATCTCGTTGACTTTGCTTATATCCCAGCGAGATCATCACTTTAGTAAACCTCCCAAACCAGGCACGTGGTGACTGCTTGAGCCCATACAAAGCTTTCTTCAATTTGCACACCATTCCCTCTTTAGATTCAAATCCAGGGGGGACGTCCATATAAATCTCCTCTTCTAAATCACCATGGAAAAACGCATTCTTAACATCAAACTGTTGTAGATTCCACCCAAAATTAGCCGCTAATGATAAAAGTATCCGCACTGTGTTCATTTTCGCAACAGGGGCGTATGTCTCCAGATAATCGATGCCATAGGTTTGAGTGTATCCTTTGGCTACTAATCTCGCTTTGTATCTTTCTACAGACCCATCTGCCTTATATTTTATGGTGAAAACCCACCTGCATCCGACTAGTTTCTTCCCAATTGGCAATTCAACTAGTTCCCATGTCTTATTCCTCTCAAGGGCTTCCATCTCGGTTTTCATAGCATCCTCCCATCTCTTGTCTCCTAATGCCTCAGTTAGACTTCTTGGTGTGGGAATTGTATGGAGATTGGTCAGGAAGGCTCTATGTTTTTGGGATAGATTGTGATAGGACATGAAAAGATATAGTGGATGTTTAGTGCAAGTTCTTGTTCCTTTCCTAAGTGCAATTGGTAGGTCTTCGGTAGCTTGGTCGTTGTTTTGTTCATTTGTTGGATCATGTGGCTCAGTCATTGGTGTGGGACTGTCAGCTTCAAAGGTCTGGCCACTAGCACGAATTGGAGATTGTATCTGTACTGGTCGAGAGGCTGGTAGTTTCTTCCTGGAATAAACCTACAATGGACGAGTGGTATTGTGATTTCCCATATCTGCCGTCATTTCAACGGACTCGACAGAAGTGTCAACTGACTCGACAGAAGTAGACGTACTAGAAACAGATGTAGATGTTATGGGGACAAAACTAGGATCAAGAAGAAACATATCCTTGGCTTTATCTTCATTCAAGGTCTCCCCCTGAAGATAAGCATGCGAAAAAAAGGATTCATCTTCGACAAAGGTAACATCAGCGGAGACATAAAACTTTTTAGTAGGTGGATGAAAACATTTATAACCTTTTTGTGTGGAGGAATAGCCAATGAAAATGCATCGAAGAGCACGTGGATCTAATTTGCTCCTATTGTGAGAATGAACATGGACAAAAGCAACACACCCAAAAATTCAAGGGATAAGATTGTTTGAAGCAGAGAGGTTTGGGAAAAATTTTGTGAGAATATCGAGTGGGCATTTGAATCCAAGTACACGTGTCGGAAGCCTGTTGATGAGATGAGCTGCAGTTAACACTGCCTCACCCCAGTATTGTTTGGGAATTGTTTTGTGAAATAGCAACGCTCTCGTAATTTCTAGGAGATGGCCATTTTTCCGTTCAGCTACCCCATTTTGTTGTGGGGTAGTAACACAAGAGGACTCATGAATAATTCCTGTTTTTTGAAAGAAAGGAGTAAGGATTTGATTGAAATAATCCTTGGCACTGTCTAATCGGAATCTCTTAATTTTTACATCGAATTGAGTATTGATCATGTTGTAAAAGTTCGGAAAGACAGTGCTCACATCGGATTTATTCTTCAAAAGGTAAAGCCATGTTACTCGAGTACAGTCATCAATAAATAAAACAAACCACCGAGCACCCGAAATATTTGGAATGGTAGAGGGCCTCCAAATATCACTATGAATAAGTGAAAAAGGAACGAAGGATTTTTTATTGCTTATTGGAAAAGAAGCACGTTTGTGCTTGGCAAGTTCGCAATCATTACAATGTAGGGCATCAAAATCAAGGCCCTTAAATAAAGAAGGAAACATCAACTTCAGAACTCTAAAAGATGGATGACCTAAACGACGATGGAAAAGCCAAATTTTATTTTGGTTTGACATGACCGACTCAGACAAAAACGATGTAGATATGGGATTTTCAATTCCTGCCCCATTGCCTTGTTTTTCCAGAAAGTAAAGGCCATCTCTCTGACTAGCACGTCCAATCATCTTCTTCGTGTCCAGCGCCTGAAAAACACAGTGTGACGGGAAAAAGGTTACACTACAATTTAAGTCTTTGGTTAATTTTCGGTTGGAAACAAGGTTTGCAAATAGTTTTGGAACATGAAGGACATTTTTTAGTGTAAGGTATTCATTTATGTAAATATCTCCTTGACCAGCTACAGTGGTGATGGACCCGTCGGCTATTGTGATTTTTCTATGGCTACTGCTGGGAGTATAAGAGATAAAATAATTAGAGGAACATGTCATATGGTCAGTGGCTCCGGAATCAATTACCCACATGTCAAGAGAATTTCTTTCCGAGACATTGGTGCAAGAGGAAGAAGAAATACCTGAGAATACCAAGGAGCAAGTACCTGTCGAGGATGGCTTATCAAAAGATCCCAAAAAAGTCTTTATCTTCTCAATTTCTTCGTTGTTAAACTCAGGAGTAGCCTTCCTGGAGCTTTCTTCACCCATTGAGGAACCCTTCACCATATGTGCCTGACTTCGATCTTGGAAACTGAGATTGGTTCTTTCATTTGGTCTGCCATGAAGTTTCCAACATTTATCCCTACTGTGACGGTGTTTCTTGCAGTATGTACAGAATTTAACTGGTGTGGTCGCCTCTGCCGATTCCATGGCTTTAGTAATCAGTACAGAATCTGGAGTTCTGGTAACCAGTGCAGACCCATCTCCCCCTTGAGGTTCAAGCATCACACTTCGACGTCCCTCTTCGGCCCGTATTATAGAAATTGTCTCATTCAGAGATGGCAAGTCAGTTTTTCCTAAAACTTGAACTCTAACAGCATCAAACTCGACATTTAACCCAGCAAGGAAGTCGTATATGCGATTTTTCTCCACAAAACGTCTCAGAATTGCAGCATCATCGCTGCAACTCATTTGGATGCATTGACAGTGGTCCATCTCCTGCCACAAGCCTTGTAGAAGACTTGAATACTCAGTAACGGTTCTGGTTCCCTGTTTGGTTGCTGAAATCTTGGTTTTAATCTCATAAATTTGTGCAGCATCATTTACCTTGGAGTAGGTCTGCCGGATAGCTTCCCAGATTTCCTTTGCAGTTCCCAGAAACATGCAGGTATCGTTGATTTCAGGTAGCATCGAGTTCCACAGCCAAGACATCACATTAGAATCCTGTTCATCCCACGCCGCAAACTTGGGATCATCCGATGAAGGACCCGAGCCCGTTAAATGGCTCAATCTCCCTCTGCCCTTCAGGAAGGTGCGAACCAACTGAGACCATTTTAGGTAGTTTTTTCCATCCAATCGGTAGGCGGCCTGAAGGTTTTGCAGATCTCCGGTTGCAGCAGTCATCGCTGGAGCGTTCTCGAGTGCAGGAGCTCTCGTGACAGGACCGGTAATTTCTGCAGAACTCTTAGGGGATTCCGACATGGTAGGAAGGCGCGGCTAGGACTCTTGGAAGGGATTTGGAGGGTGCGGCTGAGTGGGTATGATCGAAGGGTTTGGTTTTCAGCAGGAAAGAGCCGGTGGCTCTGATACCATGACAGAAATCGAGAGAGAAGGAGGTATATTTTCTGTCTTGAAAACTTAGGTTACAACTACTCGGTTTAAATACATATGGACTAATTTTAAATATGGTAACAAAACTTCCTAATAGAAATAGAATAATATAACCCTAAGAATTCTATTAATTCCACAATCTCTACTCATAGAGGTATGCTTCGACAGTAAGACATGACCAGCTACTAGGAAAGGGTAAGAGAGGTTAACAGTAACCAACCCTTCTATTTGTGCATTAACAGATTGCACTTCAAATCCCTTTGATTGGACCACCTTGTCGATCCTTCAGAACGTGCTTTTTTATCACCACTCTTGTGAAGTGACTAGACACACACCTTAAAAATAAGGAGACATGATGTGGCTTATCAGTAGAAGGTGCTACCTTTTATTCTCTCGCTATCCTTGTCAATCAAATATTTGATGCTGAAACAAGGTTTAGAATGGGATAATTAACACAAATCGTCCCTATCTTTCATGTTTATTGTAGAAAGCATCCTTATCTTTCGTTTTTTGGCACAAAACGTCCCTACCTTCCACTTTCTTTGCACTAAACATCCTTTTCACCAATTTTTAACGTAAATTGACCAATATACCATCCTATTTAAATAAAAGAAAAAAGAAAAATAAAGCATAAATTGTAATCATACTCCCAAACTTTTAAAAGGTGCAAATGAGTCCCAAACTTTTTTATTAAAATTGAAAGAGTTCCAAACTTTTTATTAAAATTGCAAATGAGTCCAATCATTTAACATACATTCACCATTTGAAAAGCTCGAGAATAGAGGGAATCTTGGGGAGAAGAGTGAGAGTGAGAGTGAAAGTGAAAGAGAGCGGCCATTGTTGATCCGAACGAAGTTCCGTGCACCTCTCATCCATTCATTTTTCGATTCGCTCCAAATCCCCATCTCCACACACAAGCAATCTGTATAATATATACTACTGTTTCTACAAACATATGTGAATTGATTTACTCGTCTACTTGGAGGCTTTTCTGCTATTTTTACCCAATTGTCGTTGTGAGAAACCTCGCGAGCTGGCGAGAGTTGCAATGGCTGGAAAAACTTCCTTTAAAACTCGGAACCTTAGCCATAACGTATGAGAGAATTGGGAAATTGTTCCGATTTGAATCCATTTTTGTTCCAAGATTGTATAAGTGAACTGGGTTTCTCGAATTTTTGGTTGTGGAGAGAAAAAAATTCAAAAAATGTTGCACTATTTGTGTTCTTGAGCTGAAATTTGCAGTGGGATCTTGTGCAGATCTCAAAATTTGATGTGTATAAAGTTGAATTAGGATGACTAATATTGCAATAGAGGAGCTGAAGTTGGAGAAAGTGATTAACAGAAAGCCCCTTTATATCCTTTTCTTTCTTGAATCTAAGCAAGACAATTATCCAAAAAGGAAGTAGAGATATGTTGCTTGTCATTAAGATGTTGCAGTCACTCATCTTTTTTGCATTGATAACTGGAAATTTACCTTTATACATATTCAAATCAAATTATAGAGTATAGTATCATCACAGATTTGAGTTTGGAAAACTCGAACTCCAATTTTTTGTTCACATAAATGTTACAGCAGATTGAGGGATATCTGTGAGTTATTTTTTTTTTACAGAGATATATTATTCATCAATATTTGTGATATGCCGATATGAAAGAAGGGGAAATAGTAAATGAATTAAAGAAAAGAGGGAATATGTTCATCTGCAGAGGAAGAAAGTAAAAGAGATGGAAGAATATGTTTATTTGCAGGTGAAGAAAGTGAAAATAAGGATAGAATGCATTGGATCTCTCGAATTCTTCATAAACCAAGTACAATATGCAGTGATAGTTTTGTTTTTGCCAATTATGTACACGTACACAGTGATTTTGGTGACCGGAAGGTGGACCGACTGGCAACGGTGGGGTGGGAGTGAGATGTGGGAAGAAGGTGAAGTTTGGTGGGTTATTTACACTTTTTAAAAAGTTTGGACCTATAGTTGCAATTTGTTTTTTATCTTTCTTTTCTTTCTTTTTATCTTATTTAAATAGGAGGGTATATTGGTCAATTTACGTTAAAAATTGGTGAAAAAGATGTTCAGCGCAAAGAAAGTGGAAGGTAGGGACGTTTTGTTCCAAAAAATGAACGGTAGTGACGTTTTCCCCAAAGATATGGACATTTTGTGTCAATTACCCTTTGGAATGCCCCATTTAGTTTGCCCATTAAACTTTAGTTTTGATAAAGATCACAAGTCCTGCTGTCTAAAGAACTTGATTAAAAGCATAACATGGGAAACTTAATATATTGGTCGGAAGGCTCCCTTACCAACTTCTATTAAATCAATTAGTATTTTTAGTCTTTTACAGAACACAGTGGTATTCTCTTGAAGTTGTCACTGGTCTACTTCAAGTTTCAGCACTGTTAATCCTAAGTAGTAAGTACCATTTAACATTTCAACTTTTAGTCTGACAGATTTCAAGAATACCACTACAATAACTAGAAACTAATTCAAGCTCCTCATGAAAAGAAAAGAAGGAAATTTTTCGATTAAGTGAAAATCATGTGCTTCCATTAATATTAATAACATGATACCTCAAGATCATAATGCAACTAGTGCCAGAAATGCTGTAGCTTCCACAAGATTGTTAAATCTTACAGCAGGAAGCTTAAATATTAGAGAGAGACTCGCAGGAGCAAGGTGAAATCCACAAATTATAAAAATTAAAACCTTTAGATTAATTTAAAAAATTAATAGATAATTAACTGATTCTCTGCAGTGATCTAGAAATGCATACCTCAACAAAATTAGTAAATTTGGGATCTCTGTTTACAACCAACCTGTGAACCTACATTAAAACATGAAAAATATCCCAATAAAAAATTATTAAACCTCTCAAATATCGAAATTAATTTTTTTTAAAATAATAAAATGAATACTATAATACCTCGTATTCGACTTTGTGTTTCTCGGATTCCTCAAGAGGAATGTAATATTTAGCCAATCGAGTTTTTCCTTGCCTGTTTTGCAATACTATGAATCGGATCTGAAAATTCCAAAAAAAAAATTAACAAAATTGTGAGAAATGGAAAATGACAGAACGAAATTTGAGTTAAAAATTTGACGAAAAGAAAGTACCATTTTGATCGATTGTGGAGAAAAATTGTGCAATTCGAATCACGGAGAATTTATATTTGATTAAAAAATCAAATGCAGTTTCAGTGCAGCTTTTGTTTTGTGTGATGAAGCCAGAGGTTGAAGACGGAGCTGTCTGCAAGGACCTCAGAGGAATGTTTGCCTAAACTTTTGAAGTTTGCTTATAAGTAAAATTTAAGTTTCAAAATAAATAATTTATTATTGGTAAAATTTAAGTTAAAATTAGCCCTATTTGATTTCCATTTTTCTCAAAATTCATTTTTCTCTCTCTTCTTTTCAACCACATATTCTTCAATAAAATAATATTATACGCAAATCCAAAACTTTTTCTTAATTTTTAACCACACATTATCCATCAATCAATTATTCAAAAATACATTTTTCCCTAAAAATGGAAATCAAACACGGCCTAACTATAATAAGCCCTGTTTGGTGTTCATTGTTTAAAAAAAAAAAAAAAAAAAAATTTGTAACTGGATTATTTTTAATCACATTCATACAATAAAATATTATGTACATAAATTTAAAAAATTTCTTTACTTTTTAATCACACATTCTCCCAAAAATACTATTCAAATTTTTATTTTATTTTTAAATAATGGGTTCCAAACAAGAGCTAAGTTAATTTATCGTTGAAAAAAAAATTAATAATAACTATTTTTTTGGTAAAGTCAAAAAAGTAACTTTGATAAATAAAAAGCTACTTAAAATTAAGTTTCCTCGTTGCATCTAGCTAAACATCTGACTTTTTATTTGAAATTATTATAATTGAAGAATACATATTTTATGAAAAATTTAGTTATATCGATGAAATATGGTATTTTGCAAACGGTCTTGCTACATGTACATTCAGGATGACATTCTCCTTCATAATAGAGGAGGCCATGATTATTTTATTGGAGCGTGGGACACCCTTTTTATGAGGGAAAATGTCATCCCGAGTGTACAATTAGCAAAATTCATTTTGCAAATGTATATAAAATCATTCTTAAATATTATTAAAATGAATATCCTATTTATTCGACTGCAATGGCGTATGCGTATAGTAATTGCCAAGTTATGCACCTTCTTGTATGTAAATAGTTAGAAAGAATAGCCTTCTCTTACACTAACGGGTGTTAATAACTGGATGAATATCATCATTTAATCTAGGGCTAGGCAAAACTCTTGAATCGATCTGATCGAATCAGACTCGAATCTAATCGAACTGTTCTTCTTAAATTAAATATCCGGACGGATATCTGAATCAAGAATCGACGAGTTCGATTCGATTCAGTTTGGTTTTCGATTCTAAATTAAAAATCGAATAATAACTAAATCTTCCTAATTTTTTAATTTATTTATTTTAAATAAGTAAAATTATTTTATTCTTTTCTAAATAAATTTCTAACTAGTTAATTTAGATCAAACCTAAAAATGTGATTTTCTTATTTCTAATTTTTAGTCCAAACCCAACTTAATCAAATTGACCTAAGTTTTACCCAAATTTGTATTCTACCGTAGTGCCATTTCTACCGTTCTGGAGAAATCGAATTGAAACTTGACAGCGCCTCTCTTAATTATTGTGAGCTCGCTGTTTTCTTCTTCCTATTATCTTAACAATCAAATTTATGAAGAGCTCAATAAAGAAAGACGTAAAAGACACATTATATTGAACTACGTTATTTTGTAAGAGTTGGGATTGAACATGTCATGCATTGAATTAGTGTAGTTTTGTAAATATTAAAAAAATTAATTATAGTACAAAACCCAAGAATCGAATGGAAACAAATTGAACCGAACCAAACCGCACCGAATAGATTCATAATTAAATTTGGATACAACGATTTCACTTACTAAATACCCGAAAATTTCGAGTTCAGTTCGATTTTCGTTATAATCGAACTGAATCGGAATCCATACCCAGATGGTTCTGATCTAATTTTATATTCTAGCTACATAATCAATTTTGATTCAGTTCCAGAACTATTTCCTCATAACCTCACGGTAAAATCTTAATTTTCACATGTTTATAAATCGTAAAAGTGAAATCAGAAAATTTCACAGCAATTTACACTTAAAATTTACTTACGAAGCAGAAAAGTACCGAACCAAACTTGACTAAAACCAATAGTTCTACAATAAAAAGAAGGAATCAGAACGTACCCCACCCGAACCTATCGGTTATAGCTCTATTCTGTTGCTTTTATTCTGTGGAATCAATGGTTCCATTGTTATAATATATTCAAGTCTGATTTTCAAGATATGCGGATCAAACCACCCGATATCCACCTCTCTTGACAGCAACTATTACTTACGAATGTTAACGCTGAATTAAAAAGAAAACGGTAACAACAGAGTGAATTTTAAAACCACTTCTGATCATTAAATTGAAGTGTGAAAATCACACGCCACTTAAAATTTGCAGCTAAAGAATTAGTCCACGAAGTTCTATGTTCATTAATCAGGAAATGCTTTTGAATACACAGACGGTGACTTTAGATTGCGAGATATGGATTTGGATCCAAAGGTAACATCAATTATTCATCAATGTAGAAGACACCCTATAACAGCTGCTATGTGCATAGAATTCAGGATCGATAGATTGTTAGACTCGACATGTGAAGGACAATGTTGACGTTTACGACAAGATGAATTACAGAGTATTTATATTGAACAATATCAAAGAGAAGTTAAAATGCTACGAGTATTGTTCCTTGTCAAATAGTATAATTCAAAGATGTCACATGTTTAACCAAATATATACATTTTTGGTCATCTCAATCCCTTGTAGAAATATTACAAAGCAAACTCTTTCTTAGTTTACTAAGTATTCGTGTACAATTCTAACTTGCATTAGAGTGTGATCGACCGTCCTCTCAGAGGTGTGGTCGAGCTCACTAACCATGTCATATATTGCAGATATTCATGAAAAAACATATATGTTTTGTTCACCAAAGGTCAGACAAAATTTTAATGCCGACAAAAGTAATGAAACAAGAAGATGTATACAATTCTTCTTTCTCTAATTATGATTTATGACCATAATTTATCACCCAATTAGAAGTTGGAAAATTGCATGTGATCTAAAGAGGAATTCAGTAGCATTTTATTGATCGTAAACTAATAAAACATGGTTCTTGAACATGTGTAACTCCAAATAAATAGAGACAATATTATTCATTTGAATTATGGATCTCAAAAGATAATTAAGCAAGCAATAGAAGTCAGTACACCAGTCAGAAATACCGAGACGAGGTTCACAGCATTGTTATCGAGTATACTGAGACCAGAAATTTTCTTTACAGTCGGTCCTGGTTTACCAACAACCTGCAAACATGAAGGTATCATTAGGAAAACTTATTTTTTTTTAAACAAGAACTTCAGATGTCCGAAATCTATAACCCAACTACAGAGCCTGGGGAGGTGCCTTTTGATTTCTTCAGAAATTTAATTAAAATAACCCAACATGTTGATTAAGAATACTTAGCATGTTTGGCCAAGCATTAAAAAAGAGTAAACAGGTTTTCCAAAAGTAAATAAAGACTTGCTTTTGAAAAGTAAGTTTTCGAACTAAATATCTTTTTCTTTTAATAAAAAAAAAAAGAACTTTTACAAAGTGTCAAACATATTTGGCAAAAAAATTCACTTCTAAGTAACTTCTAAGCTTAGCCAAACATACTCTAGACATGAATATTTTAAAGGGACAACAAACATGAAGAAAACCCAGTGCCTAGGTGACCTGTGACCGTGCCTTGATCACCAGAAAGGAAGGGGTGGCTCCACTTTATATGCTGCTATCTTTTCTTGTAAGAAATTTAAATTAATATTGCAAACATGTTAGCGCAAATTTTCCACCCTTTTTTCTCGTTATCTTGCAATATAAAAGAAATTTTATTTCTACAACCTACATGAACTCTAAAAAACCTACCGAATGCATCCATCTTTACACACACACACACACAAAAAATTCTTTTACTTAAAATAAGGAAACGGTAATGGGTAATTTTCATCCATAGTCACTAGACTTTCAGTGCAATTGGGTCAGTAAACTTCAATTTAGTTTTATGTGTCACAATGTCATATTTCGACCCTCAAACGGATGGAAATTTCTTAGTTGGCAACAGAACTGTAATATATTTTCCATGTATTTAATCTGTTGCATGCTAACTCACCACTAGGGCATGTTAAAGAACTGTTAATATTCATATGTCATTGCTTAGATTAAAAGGTTAAAAGACATGTTTTCTGTTTTAACACTTTCCTGGCATGGCCTAGTGGTGAGTTGTCAAGCCACAAAGCGATTACGTGTAATGTCTTATCACTTTTGGTATTCCAACTAAGCAATTTCTGTCAGTGTGAGGACGGTAAGTGATAGAATGGAGAAATTGGAACTTAATTGAAGTTCAGCGAACCTTCTAAAATGAATTAAAATTTAATTATCCAATTGAGATTTAGCTGAAAGCTCAATTACCACGGATAAAATTTACCCAAAAAGTAATGCATCTAAAACATGCTCTTGGTCTCTTTCTTTTCCATGCACGATAAGCTGATGAATTTGCAACCATATCTCAGGACTAGCTTTCGGGTCCCTATTCAAGTATCAAAGATTAATCCACAATCAGAGTAAAGACATCTCACCTTTTTACGAACACTGCAGAAACCACTGAACTGCAGTGTTGCTCCCAACAAAGAATCCATAACACTACCACATAGTCCAGCAACAGCTGAAAGGGGTATCAATAATAGCTGCTTCAGAGCTACATCAAAAGTGCATTCAGTGGTGAGAAATCCTAACAGAACAAATGCCAGTCCAATGACACTGCCCCCTGCTGCAGCTGCTAGAAGTCCAGCTTTTGTTACACCACCATTTGTACCTCTCTGAACTGGCTGATAAATTGGAAAAGAAAAATTACAAATTATTCTCATGCTGATAAATTCAGGATGTAGTGGGACAAGTAATAATAGTCACATCAAATTGTGAGAAAAGAAATAAAAATAAACAACCCACACAAACATGAGACTTGAACCTGAGACATCTTAGTGTTTTAAAATCTCAAATTATGATCCGTGGAACAGAAATTTCATACAATTCTCAATCTTTCTGTATCATCAAACGAAGTAAACTCATTGGTAACTATAAAACACAGAAATGTTATAAAAAGGAAAATAAGGATAACTAAAAATGTTCAAAACATTACTGGCATATTTGGTAGGAAGGATTGGATAGCTTTTTTTTTCTTTTTTTTTTTTCTTCCACGATTGTAGGTGGCGAAACTCGAGCTAAAATAATATTTCTGGGTTGAGTGACTAATGAAGTTATAGTTCGTATTATCATTTTCCTTTCAATTCGGTAGTAAGAAAAGTAAAGAACTGAGGCAGATAATGCTAAACAACAGCAGGAGAAATCACCGGAAATAAATGTCGCTCAGAAAAGAAATGGAGGAATGTGAATATTAGCCAATATTAAAGCCATGGTTAATTACCTTGAAGGTTGTGATCAATCGAGGTTGCTCATCACTAAGAATTCCAAGCTCCGATGACCAGGTGTCTCCATTGCAGCAGCAATAGTGACCAATAATACCACCCATCAGAGCAGTCATAAGACTTGATTCGTTTGAATTTAGGCAATTATCTTTTGATCCTGCTAACTTCCAAGCAATCAAGACCAAAATGGTTGCAATGCCACTATTAAATAGAACTTGTATCCTGTAAAGAAGTAAAGTGAAAGCCAGGAAATAACATAAAATTAACTAGCCTCCTGTCAATAAGGAAAGTGAAAGCCAGTGAATTAACGTAAAATTAGCTAGCGCGCCTCAGGCACTTTACACTCTAGATGAAATCATTTGCAGATAAATCATGACCATCATGCGCAACTTGAGAAAAATGGAATGACATATATTCAAACCTATTACTAGCATGCACAATATAGAAAAGGGTAATTGACACAAAACATCCCTACCTTTCAAGTTAATTGTGGAAAACATCCTTACCTGTCATTTTTGGGCACAAAACATCCCTACCTTCTACATTCTTTGCGCTAAATGTCCTTTTCACCCATTTTTACCATAAAATGACCATTATACCCTCTTATTTAAATTAAAAAAAAAAAGACAAATAATAGAAAAATAGAGAACAAATTACGGTCATACCAAGGTTTAAAAAAGAGAAACTAAGTATTGATGCGATTTTTCTTTATGAGACGAGGCGTAAGTCTTGAGGCGGATTAAAGCGTAAATCTCACAACAAACAAAAAATCCAAGTAAAAGAATTATAAAATAATACAAAAATAAAAAAAAAACCAAAGTTGAAGAATATAGTAAATAGGATATATAGCCATTAGTTTTTTGAAAGCTGACTTTTGAATTTTCAATTTTGGTCCTCTAATTTCTGGCTACCGTTTAGTTTTCTAGGTATTTTATTGTTTTGTTTGGGCCAAAATACCTTTTTAAATGTGCTCTTTTCTTTTTTAAGAATGGCCCTTTCAAATTTTAAATGAGGCGCACGCCTCATACTCCATGAGGCGTGCGCTTTAGATTTAGAGGCGTAAGCCTCATATTTTAGCATCAAAAATACCGCCTCGAGGCATATTATATGTGCCTCACGGTGAGGCGGGCATCAAGGCGAGCCTCATTACCGCCTTTTTAAACCATGAGTCATACTTCCAAACTTTTTAAAAAGTGCAAATCAGTCCAAAAGTCTTGTTAAAACATTAAAAATGAAAAAAAAAAAAAAAAAACTCTCTCTTAGACTTTGTCCCCGAACCACCACCGCATATTTTAATTCGAACTTGTGCGATGAAATTCAAAATTTCAGCTAAGATTTTGGGGGCGAATTTTAGGGTTCTTCATGGATTTGGGAGTGAATTTGGGTTCTTCACATACTTTGAGGCGATTTTTATGATTCTTCACGGCTTAGATGGATTGAAAATTGTTTCTATGGGGCAGAGGGGGAATGGGTGGTGGAGATGGCGGTGTCATTGGTGGTGGGAGGATGAAAAAGGAAGGAGGAGGAGGATGAGTGGTGGTTGAAAAGTTTGGCCACATTACCTTTCAAAAAAATAATAATAAATAAAAATTGGGTGAGAATTTGCACTTTTTAATAAATTTTTGAGAGTCATTTGTAATTTTAATAAAGTTTTTGGACTAATTTGAATTTTTAAAAAGTTTGGGAGTATGACTGTAATTTTTTCTTTATTTATTTATTTAAATAGGAGGGTATATTGGTCATTTTATAGTAAAAATTAGTGAAAATGACGTTCATCGCAAAGAATGTGGAATGTATGGATGTTTTGTGCCAAAAATTGAAAGATAGGGATGTTTTCTACAATAAACTTGAAAGATAAGGACATTTTGTATCAATTACCCTATAGAAAAAGAGCCCCGCTTCATGTACAAGGGCCTGCTTGCCAGGCCCCTGTCAAGGCACTCACATTGTGGGCCCTGTCACAGTTTTTTTTTTAATACATGGGGGGAGCCGCGCTACAGTGAGTGCCCTGTAACCCTCCTAAAGGTCCCCCTGTACACACTCAGGTTAATTCATAGAAAAATATTCAGGAAATTTCACGCGGACCAAAACTTCTTAGACAACAATGCTTGAAACATCAGAACATGTCTAAATATCGTGCTTATATGGTGAAACAGCATTCATACCACTGACGTCAAGTTTGGACTGAGGCTCCTTTCAGTCTTACAGTATGATTCTGTGATCATAATTATACTCGTGGGTGGTTCATTTGAAATTCAGGATTAGGCCAGAAAATTTTCAAATGTAACATGCACAGTAACTCTGTGGATGGTGTAAAAAATTGAAAAATGTTCTCAATATTTCGAGAAAGTTCAATTCAACTTTTTCCCATCTTTCTTTGGTTGGGTGAGGGGGAAGGAGGAGGTGCTGATTTGAAAATTGGAACATCCAATTTTTTTTTTTTTTATATAATAATTCAATCCTCTCCTTATGGTAAGTACAAAACATTTATTATTCTTACAACAAAATCACATTTTAATCTTCCATAATCCCACATAACATACAAAAAATATAAAAAAGACATGCACAGGTGTCAACACTCAAGTAAAATTAAGTTTAAATCATAATGTCCCCCTGGAAAGTTGGGAGGGAAAGAGGGAGGGAGAGTTGGAGTTTTACCAATTGCGTTGACCACCCTCCTTGAAATCCGCATCAACTTTTCGCTTTTTATCCTCTCCAAATTTTGTGAACTTAGAGGAAGTGAAAAAGAAGACGAGCAACACAGCTCCAAACCTATAATTCATTCCAGAAAATCGACTTAAGAAGGTAACAAAACCTTTGCATTTGTAGGGAAAAAGAGACCCATAATTCATTCAAATGCATTTCTGATAGATATAGGGGGGAAAGGAACCTGTAATTGACAGCAATGTGAATGGTCATGACAGTGAAACCAAGAATAGCCCCAGAGAAGTTAAGAGACTTCTTTTTATACGCTCTGGCAGAAATTATAGCTGAAATTAGTGCTGCAACCACCGGTTGGATCAAGTTTGCCTCCATATATGTCTTTTTTTACGTTGCTTCTGGTCTGGTGTTAAACGGGTTGGAGCCTAAGGCAGTAATTCTGAAACTGTGAGGTCGCCCGTCTATAGATGCCTCATTCCTTCAACTATCAAGCGGCTGCAAATAAAATTGATTCTGTTCTTAATCCAAGAATCCAAGTAGATCAAAGCATTCATATTCATATTCCTTTTCTGATAACTCTTTCACTTTTCTAGTCCATGTGACATTTCAGGAAGTAGATAGCGTGCAATCATCACCCCAGATTGTTAAACAGGTGTAGAATATGGTCTCTTAAGTGGGGCTCTCTACATGATTATATGTCAGTTTATGCTATGAAATTGATGAGAACCTCCTCTTGAATTCATAATCTAAAGTAAATAGGCCACTCTCTGTCAGCTTAGGCTTTTAAACGAGGAACCCTATCAAACAGTAGGGTCGTGATTTCAAGTCTTGCCTGTTGCCACCGCCACTCATGAAAACTGTACACGGTTTGACCTTTGATGGAAAAAAGAATTTGGTCTGTACATGGAGGGGCGTTTGAAGACATAATTAAAACTAATAAGTTTGCTTGCTTCTTCTACCTTTTGACGAGAAATTGGATGGAATCCCCTCCCGCGTATTCGCAGACACCTCTTTTGGGCTGTGCTCATCACACAAGGCAAACCTCAATCTTTTATAATGAACATCATATGTTTGCAATCTCAGTAAAAATATTACGCCCGTTGTGACCCGAGAAATTTAAGTCAACCTCCGCACGGAAACCACCCTATGACCCTAATCCTTCTTAATATGAAAATAAATGATATAACAAACACGAAAATACCCAGTAAATCAAGAAGTGACCATCAAATTTCAACGCCCGGAATCTTTAATCTACAGCTACTCTATCAATTTACTCATTTGAACTTAAATTTCTTCCTGAACATCAAATCTCAACAAGACATGAAATCCCAATTCATAAATCAAACCATTGTACAAAGGGTGTAAAAAATAATAATAATAATAAAATAAAAGGGTTATTACCTTGACGGCGTTATGGAGAATTGGAGATGGTAGCTGGAGTTGTTGTGGCTGCGGAGTTTTATAATTGATCAATCATTATTTAAAAGAAAAGAAATAGATAGACTAATTTGACTGTATTCTTTTTTTTTGGAGTACTAATTTGACTGTATTAGGTAGCGAAATGCAACAAGCGTGAAAGAAATTCTTCTCTTATTTCATTCAAATTAATTTGGATTTGTTACGGTATTATTATAATTTTGTAGTTTTAAAGTCAGAAATGAGAGCAACTTGAATACGGATTCGTTAAAATTAGCAAAAACTGAAGTCTTCCACGTGAGATTGTGAGGAGGCATCACGTGTAATTGACCCAAAGAAAAAGTTTTATTTTCTAATTGGCCTTTGACCATTTTAAATTTTTGAAACTACCTAAAATACCCCCAAACATAAGAATTATAATCATAATATAAAAGGTTTTCAACTTGACCCTCAAAATTTCAATTCATTTATAATTGCTCTCGCGCCCTCTCCTTTTTATTGTTATCTGAGCCTAGTAACGAATTTGAATAAAATCTTTAGAATGAATAGAAAAGATAAAATTATTTTAGAAGAATTACAAAATATTGGTATATTAATTAATACTAATCGAATTAAATTACAAGAATTAGCAACAAATTTAAGTACAAAATTTAGATCTTTAAGTGAAGAGATAAAACAAATAAATAATTTTCAACAATTAATTGAAATTAAAAATAAAGTATTGCAAATTTTGGTAGATGAATCTCCCAAATATGAAGATATAATAATAGATGAAATTTTTGAACGATATGATAATTATGCACTGTCTTTAGAAAAAATTGATATGATAGATCAGGATGTCATAACTCATATGAAAAATATTTAATCAAATTTAGAAATTGTAAATGATAATATTAAAATAGGACCAAAAATCCTATATAAACAAATTGAATCAAAATTTAAAGAATTAAAACTTAAAAAAGATTCTCATATTTCTGTTGAACCACTATTACCGGCATATGTTATAGAAAAAATTGATACAAATTTTTTTGAAGCTACTAGAGAAAAATTAGAAGCTTATAAACAAAGTTTAAAATAATTAGTTATTCAAACCGAAAATATATATATGTATGATCCTCCACCTAAAGATGAAACTACCGAAATTAATACTCCACCTTTAAATCAAAGAGTTGAAAATCAGCCTTTAGTTGGAGAAACTAGTAGAACTAATATTACTACAGATTGGACTCAAGTCGAATCTGATGACTGGAATTTGGAATGGATAAGAGAACATGAAGGTCACAATTTTAGAAAAGAACCTAAATTACTACAACCAAGCCTATACATCTTAGGGATAATAACCTAGTTAAACTATTTACTGAATCAATTCCTATAACAGAAATATGGCTAGATATTGATGATAGCAGTAATAAAAGTGATATCATTGACTTATGGGCAAATGCTATTGATTTAGCAGTTGTTTTTCATAAATGGAATATCACTCAAGCATATAACTTTATAATCCACACATTTAGAAGAATTACTTCAGATATCTGAAGAAGAACTTCTGAAGAAACCAAAAATCAAATTAAATATGGAGAAAAATCTACAACTACCATAGATAGCAATGAAAGTCTAGATGTTGAAAATTTTAAGGAAGTTTTAAAACGAATGGAAAATTTCTTTAGACATCTACTCTTAGGAAAAGTTATACCAGAAACTAAAATAGATATGATTACTCAAGAAACTTTATAAGCAGAAAGAGAGATGAAATTATTAAAAATCTGTGATATGTGTGAATTAAATGAATATACTAAGAAATTCGAAAAGATATATATCAAAGTATCCAAATGCATAAAAGAATGGAATATATCTGAAAAAGATAAAAAAAAAATTACTAAATAGATATTTTCTTAAACTACCCTGGCCATGGGGTCAAAAATTATTTGACGAATACCAAAGTTATTGGAAGAAAATAAAATGGAAAAATTCTAATCAAAAGGCTGATACATTAGGAATGAGAACTTCATTCGCTAAGTGAAAAATATCTGAATGATACAGAAAATCTATGTATCAACACCTATTTAGAAAACATGGTAAGAAATTTAGTTTATATTGTTATGGAGAAATCACAGCGATACCACAATTTGGGTGTCACTAACCATCTAAAAAACCATATTATAAAAAGAAATTTAGGAAATATCTTAAATTTTGGAAGAAAAATAAAGGATTTAAGAGCCAGAAAAAATCTTGGAAAAGGGAATATAACCAACATAAGAATATTCAGAAGAGATCTAAGGAAGAATTTTATAAAAAAATGTAAATATTTTACATGTAATGAAAGAGATAAAATCCGATTCAGAATATGAGATAATTGAATATTTAGACGAATTATCTGAAACTGACTCAATTTATGAGCTAGATATAGAAGAAATTAAAGAACCGGAATATGAACAGATTTACATGAATCAAGAAATTATAGATACTATCGAAACTACCTTAGATAATGAAGAAAGAACTTCACAAACGGTTGTGTTTGATGAAGAAAGATATTGAGCTATAAAGGAAAAACAAATATCTTTAAAAGATAAAGATATTTTTATAAGACCAATACTATCTTGGTTTAACAAAATAATATACATTGCCAAATATGATGAAGTACCTATTAATATCGAAAATGTTCAAGGCACTACTACCATACCTCTAACAACAAGATAATGGGTTAATAGAGAATTAGTTAATATAAAGAAATCCACTAGAGAAAGATTAAAGAATATTGTAATTGGAGGAATCCAAATCATGATTAAAGGATACTTTAGAGAATGAATGGATATTTCTCTACAAATATAGTTAATGGATAACAAAATACTTCACGATCCTATGGATGCCCTATTAGGAGTTGTCTCTGGAAATCTCGTATATAAGAAAATTATATTTACTATAAGACCTAGATTTGCCATGTCTTTATCAGATGAAAACTTAAGTCTAGGACTAAATTTATATCACAAAATTGATAGATTAATTATGCCACTAAGAAGTAAAGCTATAACTTTACATTGTAAAACTTTATATGCTTTTACTACTACACACGAAAAAGAAATCAATAAAATTTCAGGAGAATTCATAGAAATTCATGAAGACTTTAGAAACCTAGCACAATTTACTGCACCAAGAATGCTAAGTGATAATAATATTTCTTTACCACAAGATATATTGCTTAATTTTCATCAACAATCTAGAAGAATAGACAATAATGTAGGAGATCAAGGATTAGCCACCTTGAATG
This sequence comes from Osmanthus fragrans, assembly GCA_019395295.1. NCBI lineage: Eukaryota > Viridiplantae > Streptophyta > Magnoliopsida > Lamiales > Oleaceae > Osmanthus > Osmanthus fragrans. Next base: position 150,681 of record JAEDXY010000074.1, on the reverse strand, counting down.
CCTTTGGACAACTTGTAGTTAGCCTAATAGAATAATAGAAAGAAATATTAGCACTAGAGAACTCTCAAGCTCTAGCAGACCATCTATAAGTAGAAACTACTCAACAATACCTAGAAATAGTATTGATATCGACTTAAGAAAGTGCGAAGAAGATAATTTCCTTATCTTAACAGAATATATCAGTAATCAAAATAACTACGAAGAAATCGTAGCCCTTGTTAATATAGAAGCTAGTACTAGTCATATAAGAGCAGACTTAGTTGAGCATTTATTAGAAGAAAACCTACCACAAGGAATAACTCTTACAGATTATCATGGAATTAAATATGAAATTAAGACATTCGTTAATCTCGAACTTAATCTTACAGACATAGAAAGAACAATTTAAATTAAATCTTAAAATCCATAAAGATTATAGAAAAGGAAAATATACAGTCCAATATTACTTAGAATGAACTTTCTTGAGAATTTCTCACCATTTTATATCCAAAAAGATACAATGCAAATGACGATAGAAGGAAAACAAAAAATAATTCCTACAGTTAATAAAACCAAAGAACCAGTTTATATGATACAAGGAATCAGATCAATCAAAACTAGTATACTTAGTTCATATATTGAAATAACTCTCAATTTACCAGACTACCGTATGATAAAATTTCATACAATACTTGATATTGGATCAGGCATTTGCCTATGTAAAAAGAATGTAATTCCAGAACATTATTATAAAAGAAACTATAAGAAAACAACTTATGGTCAAATAGTTAGTGATATTGTAGAAATCTATAGAGATTTTGTAGAAAATATTCCTGTCATTATAGGAAATAGAGAATGTTTTATTCCTAGAATATATGCAACAGATAAAATTGGATGTGATGTACTTTTAGGAGAAAATTTTATCTATACATATAGTCTATTTACACAAAATAAAGATAGTTTTGAATTTACCACACCTTGTAATCACAAAATTAAAACACCAAAAATTTATAAAGCTATTGGAATTGCACATTAACCAATTCACCATAAACAAAAAAAATCAGAGTTTTGCAGGTAATCGTGGTGGATGTTATACTGAAATCAATCAAAAACAAAAAATTTATGTACTAAGAATTAACAATTTAGAAGAAAAAATAGAAAATATTAAATTAGAATTAAAAGAATGTTATCAAGAACATCCCTTAGCTAAATGGGACAAAGATAAACCTATTACAACCATTGAATTAAAAAACTCAGATGCTAGGATATCAGGAAAACAATTCTCGTATAGCGAAGAAGATAAGAAAGAATTTGAAATACAAATTAAAGAACTATTAGAATTATGAGTAATAAGAGAATCAATTAGTCCATATAATAGTCCAACATTTATGGTCAGAAACTATAATGAAATTAAAAGAGGAAAAGTTAGAATGAAAATTGATTATAGAGACCTAAATTCTAAACTATATCAAATAGCTATAAATTACCAATAAAAGATTTGTTAATAAAACAAATACAAGGAAGTAAAATATATTCTAAATTTGACTGTAAATCAGGATATTGGCAAAAAAATTAGATAAAGTATCAAAACCTTTAACTAGTTTTACTACCCCGAATCCATTAGGACAATTCGAGTGGAATGTTATGTCATTTGGATTAATGAATGCTCCAACAATATTTCAACAAAGAATGGATAAGATTATCACACCAATAAAAGATTTTTGCATTGCTAATGTAGATTATATTCTTATTCATAGTAGAAATTTAAAAGAACATATCGACCATCTTAAAAAATTCAATTATATTGCCAAAAAATATAGATTAGCTCTATCTGAAAGAAAAGCATAAATAGTTAAAACTGAAATCGAATTCTTAGGATATATTTTTACAGTAGAAAAAATACTTCAACAACCTCATATTGGGAAAAAAGATTATAGAATTTTCAGAAATAATTAAAAATAAGAAAGAGTTGCAAAGCTTTGGATTGTTAAATTTCTCTGAAAATTTTATCAAAAACTGCTTAAAATACAAAGTCCACTTTACCAAAAAACTTAGAAAAGGAATTGTATGGAAATAGATACAAGAAGATATTGAAATGATAAAGAAAATAAAGAAAATATGTGAAAATCTATCCGAATTAAATATTCCAAATGAAGATGATTTCTATATTTTAGAAACTGAGCAATCCTCAAAAGAAAGGAGAATCATAAAGACTTTTTTTGTAATCCATTATGTAAATGTCCAGAAGAACTTGTCGCTTATATTTCAGGCGCTTTTGAGGATGCAGAAATTAGGTATGATATTAATCGTAAAGAATGTTTAGCTATCAAAAAAGGAGTAGCAAAATTTGAACCTTATTTGTTACCTAAGAAGTTTCTTATTAGAACAGTTAATACTCAGGTAAAATCATTGTTAACAAATAAGTTTGGAACAAGTGCAGCTGAAATGCCACTTATTAGAATGCAAATGTGGTTTGCGCCATTTAAATTTGATATTGTCTATATTAAAGGGAAAGACAATTTTATTCCAAATTTCTTAATCAGGAATGGAGCAAATTAATAAGGAACTCGAAACATTGAAGTTCAAGATGAATGTGAAGATAGCTGCTATAGAATCCAAGATAACACTAATGGAGATGGCTACTGCCAATCCAATATCTGACAAAGTCAACAAGGCTATATTACCAGAAGGTCCTAGTGTCAATAAATCTGAAGGGCTTTATGCCAATATTGAACATGAAGCATCAAAACTTCATTAATTATCAGTCAAAGAGAATACTACTTTGTCTCCCTCACAGGAGAAAAAACTTACAAAAGAAAGTATCTCTATACCAAAGCTTGATCACTCAAATATCATTAAAGCCTGTAACACCCCTGGTGTTATGGATATTAAAAACAAAAATGATTTTTTTTAGTATACGTATTGTTCAATCTAGCATGCTGCTGGTTCAACAGTATAGGAGGATGGATGAAAACTCTAACGTATGGAACTTATAATAAAGTCAATATATATCCAGAAGCCCCAACATATTGGGTTCGTACTCTTTTTGAAATGGAAAATATAAGTTGTATTTACCCATCAGAATCTTTAAAAGAAATTTCTATGCTACCAGAGGATGTTGTCCGAACTATTGAACGATATTGTCAAGTTCTTAAACATAAGAACGTCTATATTAGATTTTTCTCTGCAAGTCCTGAATGGGATAATGAAGAAGATAGATGGCTTCCAGCAAGCCATGTCATAAGAATGGCCACTACTTCTAAGCATCTCCAACCTGAGAAGAGTGAAGTCATTGAAACTAAACCAAAAGAAGTCATCAACTTGATAGTCTTTCGTAGAGTCAAGGGATACAAGGAACAGTTTGAGCATATCCAGAAAATTATTGAAGAAAAACAAAATATCTGGGTGTACGAGTCACAAGATCACATGATTTACAGTAAAGCTGTAGCACCCACTAAACAAGAAGATTGGCACTATCTAGACACATGGTGTGATCATATATTTGAAAGACATGCTAGTGGAACATAGAAAACAAAATATGAGCTGTGCAAACAGTTTTGGCGTTATCTCTCAAGTGCGAATATTGTAGCAATGAAGGTGACATCTCACCAATTTCCCTCGATCCAGATGAATTTTCGGATGAATGGTTTGAGTCGCACATGGAAAAATAATGGACCCCTTTATCACTACTTTATCAGATTCACTCTGATAGAGAAAAATTGTGGGTTTACCCAAATTATTTTCCATACTAAGACAAAGAACTTTATGCCACAGTAACATTCTCAATATCTTACACAATTAAAGCAACAATAATGAAGGACTACTGTAGAACTTTTTCAGTCTATAAATTGAAGACGAATTCTCAGAAGTAAGGCATGAGTTGTAAAACAAAAATTTATCTCTCTATCTAATATTTCGAGTCTGGTAGCAATTTCAGTCTCTCTTTGAAGTCAAGCGTATAATAAGGTAATCTCTATAGAGTTCTAATTTCCTTAGAGAAAGTACCAAGAGTGTAGCCAAAGTATGTATGTGTACTCTTATGTAAGAGATATTAGTGTGATGTGTTTATGAAATTAAAGTTGTTTTAAGATAATGTCTTTTTATCCTTATTATTTTCTTAAAAAACTCTTATCTTACTTATACTCCAACGGTAAAAACTTTGAGGGTTGGTGCATGTATCATGTTGCTGTGTGCTTTTGGCGTTGTTAGAGAAAGCCATTAGAACCCTGTTACCATTTATGGTGATGTTTTAACAAGGAATTGAAAGGAAAACTGTGATTCCGTATGATCCATTGTGAGATATGCAAAAGAGTCAGAGAGAACTTTTCCAGTCTATAAATTGAAGACAAATTCTCAGAAGTAAGGCCTAAGTTGTAAAACTAAAATATATCTCTTTATCTAGTATTTCGAGTCTGGTAACAATTTCAGTTTCTCTCTTTGAAGTCAATCGGATAATAAGGTAATCTCTATGGAGTTCTAATTTCCTTAGAGAAAGTACCAAGAGTGTAACCAAAGTATATGTATGTGTACTCTTATGTAAGAGATATTAGTGTGATGTGTTTATGAAATTAAAGTTGTTTTAAGACACTGTCTTCATATCCTTATTATTTTCTCAAAAACTCTTATCTTACTTATACTCCAACGGTAAAAACCTTGAGGGTAAGCGCAAGTATCTTGTTGCCATGTTGCTGTGTATTTTTAGTCATTGTTAGAGAAAACCATGAAAACCTTGTTACCATTTAAGGTGATATTTTAACAAGGAGTTGAAAGGAAAATTGTGATTCCGTGTGATCCACTATGAGATATGTAAAAGAGTCAGAGAGAAAATCAATAAGTGTGCGGAAGTTATGTTGGACCTTAACCCACTTTCTTAAACTCAAACAACACCGATCACTTATATCTGAGTATACTAACATACGGAGGCAAGTTCAAGGGAAATCTCGTGATATTAATCTGCTTTTACCTTCTGCTCCAATACTGTAAGATCTTTCTTATTTATGTTACATACTTGCATTAATATTTACTTTTCTGCTATTTATGAAATTTTAATTATTGTTATTAGAAGTTTTAAATCGCAAAAGATTATTTATTATAATTGTAGTTTTATGCCTGGATATACTATTGAAGGATTAGATTATTTATTAGATAAAATAAATAATATTACTTCCCAATTAGAAAATATAAATATATTATCAGAACAATATAATATACTTAAAGAAAAATATGAAAAATATGTTATAGATTATTCTAATATATTAGATCAAAAAATAGATTTATATTTTGAAATTCAAGATAGAAGATAAAAACTAATTTTTTAACCTATTATAAAAGATAGGATATATTTTGTAATATATTAGAATTCATTTCATTAAGGGTAATTTAGATTTTTTAGCAATAAAACAAGTTAGGCCATTTGACCAAGGCCATTTTGGAAAGTACCCCGACTGTGAGAGTAAAGGCAATTCGAGCATCTTCTACACATTTCAGCATTTCAATGGACAGATTTATTCAATTTACAATTTTAAGTTCACTTTCAGTTTTGCCGTTTATTTTAACTGTAACTGACACAAAACCTTCCTAATTTTAATGTTATTGTGCAAAATATTTTCACCTTTCATTTTTTGGCATTTTCACTCCTACCTTCCACCTTTCATTACGCAAAAAAATCATTTTCATCAATTTTTCAATAAATGATGATTTTACCCTCCTATTCAAATAAAAGAAAACAAATATATATATAATTCTCTTTCTTTAGATTTATTGGAATCTAAAATTCTTTTGATTTTTATTAAATCTACTTTAAATTTAATATCTAGACTAGAAAAGATAGAAATATTAGGAGAAAATGTATTAAAATATTGGGAAAAAGATAAAATATTATGTGAATTAAAAATCAAAAACCTAGAATATATAATTAAGACAAAAAATATAGAGACTACAAATTTAGACATAAAAGATTTTAAAATGCACATAAAAGAACTTTTAAAATTAGGAGTAATTAGAAAATTAGAGAGTCCTCACAGATCAGGAGCCTTTATAGTTAGAAAACACTCAGAAATTGTTAGGAGAAAGAGTAGAATGATCATTAATTATAAAAGACTTAATGATAATACTATAGGTAATGCTTAATTATAACATATCAGACAAGACAGTTTTAGTAAATAAGATACAAGATTGTAAAACTCTTAGTAAATTTGACTTATAATCAGGATTTTGGCAAGTACGAATGCACCCAGATAGTATAAATGGATAACCTTTACCTGTCCAGAAGGACATTATGAATGACTTGTAATGTCATTTGGGCTAAAAAATGCACCAAGTATTTTCCAAAGAAAAATGAAGAATATTTTTAATAAACATAGTAAATTTGTAATAGTATACATAGATTATATACTTGTATTTAGTAAAAAATAAAAGAGAACACAGAGGACATTTACAGATATTATTTTCAGAATTCATTAAGCATGGTTTGATAATTAGTAAAAAGAAAATGATTTTATTTAAAGAATTTATAGATTTCTTAGGAGTAAATATAGGAGAATGAAAAATTAAGTTACAACATCATATAGCTCAGAAAGCTTTAGAATTTCCAAACAAATTAGAAGATCTAAAACAAATTCAAAAATTCTTAAGACTAGTAAATTATGTTAGACCATTTATAAAAGATTTAGGAAAAATAGTAGGACCATTATATGCAAAGACCTCTCGTAAAGGACAAATATTTTTTAATTAAGAAAATATAAGGTTAGTACAACAAATGAAAGATAAAATAAAAAATTTACCAGAATTTGCCATGCCGTTAGATTCAGAATATTTAATTATAGAAACAGATGGAAGTATGATAGGATGGGGAGCTATATTAATATGTAAGCCCAATAAATATACCGATAAAAGTACAGAGAGGATATGTAGATATAATAGTGGAAATTATAAAGAAAAAGGAAATTTAAGTAGTATAGATGCAGAATTATTAGCTGTAAATTATGCATTAGATAGCTTTGAATTATTTATTATTGCTAAAAAAGAAATAAATATAAGAACAGATTGTGTAGCTATAGTTTCTTTTGTAAATAAAATGAAGATAGACTAAAAAAGAAGTAGTAGACGAAGATGGTTAAATTTCATTGATAGAATTACAAATACAGGATAAGTATAGAATTTAAACATATTAAAGGTAGCGATAACAAAGCGGCAGACATACTAAGTAGAATAATAATAGATAGAAGTTATTTAACATAATATTGTTATACATATGACAAGACCAAGGTCTTTAAGACCAGGAATTCCACCAGGGAATTTATTTGCATCAAGTTCCTTACTTTAGACTCCATCTAGTCAGAACAAACCAATGTTACAAGACAGACTAAGTTTGGAAACCAAAAACTTTTAGTTTTTCCAAATAGTAATATTTCTTTCAAAATTTTACCTCATATTTCTCTTTCAAGAGAAGAAAAATGCATTTTAGACAATTTATGGATTTCATATAATAAGAATCCTAAAGATAAAAGATATTTTATTGTATGCATGAATGCATTATCAGAACATTTTAGTCAGAACAAGAATAGATTCAAATGTTATGTTGTCGTTAAAGGCAAAAAATCAGGAATTTTTCAGTCTTAGCTAGAAGTTTTAGACTGTATTAAAAAATTTCGAGATCCACTTTACAAAAGTTTTACAAATTTCTAAGAAACTTTAGATGCAGCAAGACAGCATATAGGAATAAATTTTTATTTATCTCCTTCTCTAAAAAAATTACTCAGATCCTCCTTTAGATTTCTCACCAAGTAAAGACCAGAATATTTTCTGCTAACACTGTGAGTGTATGCAGAGAAATTTTAAAGTTGTTAATGAAGCAAATCAGAACCTTTCAATAGAAAGAATTCAACTCCAGAAGAAAATAGCTCATCTTGAAAAAGAAATTATTGGATTAAAAGTTCAATATCCAAAAGGTACTAGGGAGCCCAAAAAGTCCATAGCTAGTCCTGTTCAAACGGTAACTGGTAAAAACTTATCAAACCCGTTAAAGGTTGTAGACTTACCAAAAGTCCAACGGACTCAGAGGACTATTGATTCCTCTACTAAATTAGATAACCAAACTTAGTAGACTGATAAATCTGCTACAGATAAAGGAAAAGAGATTTGAGATTTATTGGGACAGCCCAATGGTAAATTTGATTATTTAGTTAAATATAGTCCACCGGAACATTACTTAGACAATCCAAGTTCATCACAGATTCAAGAATTTCAATCCAGTCAAGACAAAGGAAAGATGATTGCCCAAGATAGCCAAGACTTAATACTTTTTCAAAATGCACAAGATCCAAATGAAGATGTTGTTTCTTTAGAAAAGATTTTTTCACAAATAGAAGAATTTCAAAAACAATTCAAGAAAGACGAGGGAACTTCATCCAGAAGAAAGAAAAAGATCCAGGTTAAAAAGAAGAAAAATGATGAAGAACTTAAAGAACAAATTAAAGGCCTTTGAATTTTTTTTGAAAGACAACATGAAGAAGAAAAAGAGATTCTAGAAGTACCACAGATAGAAAGTACTGCAACTGATGAATCCCAACTAGATGATAAAAACGAAGATCCAGACAACGAAGGATTCAATCATTCAGATAGTGGGATGTCATTCTCACCTACCGCAGAACACAATATAATAAATGCCTTGGAAAGATAAGATTAGTTAGCTGTTACAAGAAGGCAAACTACTTTTTCACAAAAGTCAAAAGTAGATGCTTCAATGAGACGTAAAGCAAAGATCATGGCAGACAAAAATAGATAGTGGTAGAATTTTTTTTCAAAAAGAAAGATTCTCATTAATCAGACATTTGATTGACCAGAAGTTTCTCGGTGAAGTGAGTGTCTTTCCCACGAAGGGTAGAATAAACTTTTTTGCTCCCAAGAATTTTTCTATATAAGGAGAAAGTTTCATTTGGTTAAGACAGAAGTTTACAACCTGTGTAATCACTGCTCTTAAAAAACCTCTTGAAACTTCTCCCCCAGAAAAATTCTCAATCCAAAAACCATTGTATAGTTGGAAAGCTCTTGTGAAGTTACTCTTATTTTCTTAAACTTTTTGTTTTAGAACTTTAGGGACTTCCTGAAAAGGAAATCCTTAGTTGTAAATCTTTTTAAGATGAATTTATAAATCCTCTATTTATGTTTTTAGAATTCCTGTTTTAATATTTTGAAGTAAATATTTGTGATGAAGTAACTATTAGTGATGTTATTCATTTCATCCCATACATATAATAAAAGCATAACTTGATTTTTAGAAGGCATATTGTTTTTAGATTAATCCTGAGTGACCCAGATAAGTGAAAACTTTTGGCCGGAGTGAGCTTTTTAATGTTTTTGTTGTGCTGGGGAAAGGGAATAAATTAATCTAAGAATTTTATAAGGGAGTGTCATGGGCGACCTTATAAAAGAATATCATGTTCAAGTTTATATGTCTTGGGTGGTGAAAAAAAATGGGAATTTATATAAAATTTTGAAAAAGATTTATAGAAAACTAAGGAGAGTACTTAGTATGATTAAAGTAAATCAAAGAAACATCAGTCATAATCAAAGAAACAGCATAAAACAACACATACAGCAGCAGTCGTATAACCGCCCCCTCATTTTTGGTATCAGAATATATAGGAAGTAGAAACTGGTGTATGATATTTGAAATAAAAAAATTCTAAAAGAATTTTTCAGGTTATGATATTAAAACATAGAATAAATAAAAAAGGCAAATTAAGATATCAAATAGAATATAGTCAGCAAATAGACGGATATATCACAGAAGATCAAATAGTAGGAACTTATAGTAAAGACCTTACAGAAATAAAAGAAATATTAAGAATTACAAAGGAATTACCTGCAGAAGTAAGAGAATATATAGTTAAGAAAATACTAATAGAAGAATATAAACATGAATATATATTAGAAGAAATTTGGGATAAAATAAATCTAGGTAGATACTGGAAACAAAAAGACAATTAGATTATTTAGACTTAGATATAAGAAGTCTCGGTAAAAAAGTACAAACTATAGAAAATAATATAATAAAGTGTAATTTAGAAAATAAGCATAAATTACATAGTTTATTTTCAAAAGACCCAATTCAGAATAGTTTAATAGACTTAATTATAAATTTATCTAGAAATTTAGAATTAGAAAACAAAAAGAATGTTTATTTAGAAATAATTAAAGATAATATTATAGCTAGAGACTTAGAGATAAGAAATATAAAAGAATCATTAGATTATATTAAAAATCAAAATTTTAGTATTTTATATAAAATTGTTAAATTAGAAAAAGTACACTTTAAAGTAGATTTAACATAAATAAAAAGAATTTTAGATTCCGATAAATCTAAAGAAATAGAAATAGAAATAGAAATAAACGAAATAATAATTAGAATAGAAGGATTAGTAAAAAAATTTAAAAAATTATTATTAGTTAATAACAGATAAAAATTATTTAGAAGTATTAGAATATTGTAAAAAATTTCACGAAGAATTAGAAGGATTAACCCATACCTCTTCACCTAAAACTACAGAAACAATAATCATAAAACATAATAATTTGATAATAGCACTTTTATTATCACACCATAAAAAGATTGATAACCTAAATAAAAGAAAAGTAATAGGAGAACAATCACAGACATCAAATATAGAAAACGATTTGAAATTTTGAACAGATAAATTAGAAAATTTAAGTTTTAAAAATACAGGAAAAGAAAAAATAACTAGAAGATTACCTAAATAATATAAATTTTCAAGATGAGTACGTTAAATCTATTTTTAGGAAGATCTAGAACAATAAATGAGACTACTAGAAATAATGAAGAAGCATCCACGTTTAGAAATAGTACTTCAAGTATAAGTAGAAGTATAATAGAAAGAGTTTTAAACAGACCAGTACAATATAATTAGAATATAGAAGAAATCATAGATCCACAATAAGATTATTTAAGATTTCAGACTAATGGTTTAAAGATACTTAACCCAAAAATATTAAATAATAGAGGAATTTTTGAAACAAGAACACAATTTTTCAGACACGGTAAAGAAATATCTCTGCAGTGTATAGGAAATCAAGTAAAGAAATTAAATTTAATATCAGAAGATTCTAAAAGAGAATTAAAAAAGAAAAATTTTAGGTTTATGCATTTAGGATTATAGTTATAGGAATAAAAGTGTTAATGAGAAAAATCTAGGATGTAAGGTATTAGTCACTATATATGATGAAAGAATTAATAATAAACAAAAGCGTGATTGCAAGTACAGAAGTAGATATGAATAACAATAATGGAATAATTTATTGTAATCCAGATTTTTTATTAACTATCAAAGATTTTTCAGAAAAAATTAAAATAGGAATTCAAACTAAAGGATATGAAGACGTAGAAACTGGAAATAATCTATTAATTAGTATAGGATTTTCAGGAAGATGTTCAAATAATTCTTAGATTTTTATAAAATTTATATAGATAAAGTAGTAAATTTAATGAGTAGTAAATGAATTAATATGGTAAAACCAAAAGAACATTCATCTGAACAATTAGCAGGATTAGAATAGAATATGGAGAAATTTTTAGAAACCCAAGAAACTATTATAGCACCACAAGAAGCTCTAATTTATAAAGATATCCATGAAAGAACTTGTTTAAGATTTTTAGACTACAATAAAGTACAAAGACAAGATGATTTTGAAGAAGAATCTAATCCGGGAGAAGAACAACAACAACAACAACAATCATTTCAAGATAAAATTCATCTAGAATTAATAGATGAAGAAATAGAGAAAATAATTTATCCATAAGAATTAGGCATGAATATAGATAAAAAAGAATTATTAGAATTAGAAGATCAGATGTATCTTAATAAAATAATAAAAGACTCAGAATATTTATATTATGATCAAGAACAGAACATAAGAATAGGAATTATTAAAGAATATTTAAATGATAATAATTCGAAAATTTCAGATATTAGCTATACAAAAGAACTTATGGAAGACTTTAATACATATAGAACCTTTGGAGATACACCATTTGATAAGACAGTCAAACACGAAACAGTTTCTTATGGAGGAGGTTTCCCTCCAAGAGGAGCTTATCCTTTTTATAATAATACGAGAAAAATATATAGCAAAAGGAAGTCAAAGACCCTTAGAAAAGAAAATAGAATTTCAATCAGACCATAAAGCACAAATTTTGAACATTACAGAATATGATCCATAGACATGGAATAATGTAATAGATGTATGGAAAAACACTATAATAGGTCATTATAATAGAAATTTTTAAGAAATGGAAGCTTTAGACATGTATAGATATTTAGAAACATTTTTAGGAGAAAGTGTAAAAGCCATGTGGGAAACATTTAAATTAGAAAAGAAAGAAAAAAACAATTAGTTAATATGAGAAGTAATCCATACAATTTTGTTAATAAGATACAAATTTTAATAACAGGACCAGACCCAAATTCAGGACATATGAGTATACAAAGAAAAGTTATGAGAGATTTAGAACAACTTAGTTTATATAAATGGACTAAAGGTAGATATGTTAAAAACTTTTTAAATGAATATCATTGTTTAACTTCAATATCAGGAAATACATTTAATCAAGATATAGGTAATAAGTTATTCCATAAATTACCAGGACCACTAGGATTAGAGATTACAGAAAAATGGAATAATTTAACATCAGTAAGAGAAAGACCAGAAAAACAATGGAGTATAGGACAAAGAATACAACTTGTAATAAGATGTTTAGAAGACAAATGTGTAGAATTACAAATTCAAAAATAACTTTTAAAAAATAGATTATAAATTCTGTAAAGATATTTTTACTCGACAAACTTATGAAGCCTCTAGCTCAAGAAAAAAGAAATATAGTAAAAAAGTAAGAAAATATAAAAACTTATTAACAAGAGATATTTTCTTAGAAAATCTAATAAGAGAAAATCTTATTTAGATGAAAAACGATATATTAGAAAATTTAAGCCATAAAGAACTTATAAGAATAAACTCAGTTGTTATGTTTGTAATAATAATGAACATTTAGCTAAGACTTGTCCAAAAAGAATAAATAATTATGATAAAAAGAGCACATTAATAGAATGCACTAATGAAGATCTAATACAGTTAGATGAATATAATTCAGATAAAGAATCTATTTATAGTATTATATCAATAGAAGATAAAACTTTAGAAAATATTGAAGAATTTGATTATGAAATAGTAGATGAATTTTCAAATATAAGATTAGAGGAAGAATCAGAATCAAGAGAAGAAATTGATCTAATGAATACTATAGTAATAGAATGTTTACATAATTGGCAAAGACATAACATAGCAGATAATATAGCCTGTTATTTATGTAATTGGTATTCAGTCAGAAGACTCAAAGCTAAATGTTTAGAATGCTATAAAGAAGCATGTATAAAATGTCTAGAAGAAAATAACTTTATTGAAGAAGAAGAAAATAATCCAGAAATCTTAAAAGAAAAAATTGAGATTGCAGAAATAAGAATTCTTAGAAAAAGAATAGAAAGTTTAAAATAAATGCAAAGATTAATAATAAATAAGATTGAAATATTAGAATATAATAATAAAGGTAAATCAATAAAAATTGAAGAACAAAGTAAAGAGTGCTTACAAAAAGAATATGTACAAGTAATTTGTAATTCAGAAAAACTTAAAAGTATTAAGGTAAAATGTTACATAAAAATAGGACAATACGAAATAAAGTGTTTATGATTAATAGATTCAGGATGTAGTAGTGTATAATCAATAAGACATTAATACCAAAATAATACATAATACAATCAAAGAATCCAATAGAAGCACAACAGATGGATGGAGAATTATATACTTATACATAATTACTACAATCAAATTGTAAGATTAGTTTTGAAACAAATTGTGGTAGAAGTATAGAATATACCTTACCTAAAGAATCTGTATGAATCAGACCCTTAAATGTTAAAGACACAGACTTAATATATAACTAATTGTAATTATAGTCCTAAATTTTTCAAAACATTACGGTTTAGTCCTAAATTCTCCACCACCACAACTTTCACAACCCTACCAAGCTGCCACCTATTGATCCAAATAGTACTACCTTTTAAACCACCACGTCCACCAAACTCCACCATCATTAGCCTCGCCTCACTCTCCCCTACCTTAAACCCACCTGAATTCACCGAAAATTGAGCCAAAACAGCTTGCTCATATTCCTATAAATTATTAAATCTTCAATTCCGACAACACACATGTCATGCCCAAACATTCCAGTGAATTATACACATCAAGGTGCCCCTTTTCATGGTCACCAATCATCCATAAATGCATAAAATCAAAACCAGCAAGCTATGTCTTCAAACACAGCGATTACACAAATTTCAGATGAATTTTTCAACGACGGTGGTGGGACTCATGATCGCGGACCACCACCACAAGCACCTACTCTTTATGGCGTCTCCAATGAACATATGGGTCGTCCCCAATTTGCCTTGAAAATGGAAGTTCATGGCTCAAGAACAACCCGCCTGCGCAAAGGAGGTTTTCTTCATCAATTCATGACTCAAATGTGATTCAATACGCAAATCAACATGGGTGAAATGAAATTTAAGGTACAAAAAAAAGTATTGGGTAATTGCTCAATTGTAGAAATTACAGCACTTGTTTGCCAAATTTTGGAGTCAAATGATGTTCTTCACAAACCGATAACTACTAGTCCAATTTCTTTAATTTCTGGGCATAATTCTTCCAAAATTGATACCACCATTATAGCTCTGGAGGTAGTGGAGTTCGACAGGCTTGGTGGTCGAAAGGTGGTACTGTGTGGATTAATAGGTGACAGCTTGGTAGGGTTGTGAAAGTAGTGGTGGTGGATAATTTAGGATTAAACTGTAATGTTTTGAAAATTTTAGGACTATGATTGCAATTAGTTATATATTTTTTGTTTTATTTTATTTGAATAAGAGGGTAAAATCGTCATTTTATTGAAAAAGTGGATGAAAAATGATATTTTGCGCAATGAAATGTGGAAGGTAGTGATAAAAGTGCCAAAAATGAAAGATAAAAACGTTTTGCACAATAATATTGAAAGATATGGACGTTTTATACCAATTATCTTTTATTTTAAAATTGTTGAAAGAACCATGCTACATTATCACATTGGCCTCGTTAAAGGAGTTTAATCCTTGTTGAAAAGGCTTTTATTTTGTCATTTTAAAACATAAAACTGAAAAATATGTTTGATTTGAATTTTTGGGAAATTATTTTATAATATTTTATTTCCTAAATTTTGATTATTCAACAAAATAAGTAATTTTATATTAATATATTACTCCCTCGATCTCATTTTTGTGTACGATCAGCATGGGGCATCCTCATATGATGGGGCTATAAGCTATGTATTGTACAAGCATATTAACCCCTCATTTATATAAACTTGTTTTGTTTTTCACGCGGATTAAGAAATCTTATTTAATGTTATTAAAAAAAATAATTTTAGAAAAAAAAACACAGCGTACCCTTATTTATATTTGTACAATTTCAAAAGTAAGTGAGAAAAATTTATTATAACTAAACAAATTAAATAAATGTGTATTAGTAAACGAATAAAAAATATATTCTCAATTAAAAAAAAAATATGATTATATAATTGGGACAAACAAATAAAGAAAGTTAACCTATATAAAAAAGACGGAGAGAGTATCAAATATATATATATATTCAATAATTAATTTTAAAAAATGTCCCGCTTTGTCTGGTAAATGTCTAAAGCATGTTTGGCTAAACTTGAAAACCAAGTAACTTTCTATCTCCAAATATGTATAAATAATTTGTGTTCTTCTTGCATATACGCAATAAAAGAAGGTACTTTTATTTTATTTTATAAAGTACAACTCGTGTCTTGCCATCAAAGTAAGTAACTGATAACTTATTTATAATTTTCAATATTAAAAGATTAAAACAATTTTGGTTACAAGGATTTAAGCTTAGCCAAACATGCCACAAGAGATCATTTCAACCAATATATGATTGGGACCTATAAGATATACCTAGCACGTAACAATCATATCATTCACTTTGTCTCTGTAATCATTGCTTAAAGATAAAGTTTTTCAATATTTTCACACTTTATTTCTTGGTTTTGATTCGTTTTTATTTTTTATGCTTTAAGAGAAAATATGTTGTTAAATATAAGACTATAAAAGCAAGAATAAAGAAATAAAACTAATACATAATTATTTATGATATTGTTAGGAAATGACTCCTAGATAAATACCTCAACCGGTATTGTCCAAGAATTCAAACAATGTGATAATTCGAAAAGAAAAATATTTAGGAAGAAATGAGATTTTGGGGGGATGAAGATTCAATATAAATGAAGAACAATGATTACTTGAACAAGTCTCAAGTTAATCACCAAGAAAAAAATACAAGCTTTGATTTATAATCCAAGATAAATATAACCTCTATCTTGTAAAATCTCTCTCAAGCTCTCTATCTATTCGCTCAATTTTCGAACTTGAAAAAAAGATGAAAAACCTGCTATATATAGCAGTCGGGCATGGCGCCCAAGATCCACGTCATGGAGCCACCCCTTCAGCCCAGCACCCAGCCCATGAAACAGAGTGCTGGGTGCCATGGCGCCCAGATCTGGCGCCATGGCGTCTAGCACTTGCTGAAAAAACTGGGAGCAGTACAACTCACTCACAATTCTCCACCTCGTACATCATTTGATAGACCTTAAATTTTGGACGAACACAAGAAGATAAGACGCTGCAATCAACAAACTCGGCTGCACCATTCAAACCATGGTTGCCTACGTACCCAAAACTTGGGATCAAGCCACCGTAGTTCACCTTCATATAATCTCCACCTCATTCCAACCCCATCCCGAAGGGCCATGCCCACTCGGGCATATCAGCACTGACTAATGTGAAGCAAGTCCAAGCAATGCTGAAACTTGCTACCCGTTACCACTTCGGTTAACATGCCTGCTGAGTTCTCATTTGTGTGTACCTTCATAAGAGAAATATCACATTCCTCTATGACATCCCATACAAAATGATACCTGACGTCGATATGTTTGGTTCGAGCATGATGAACCTGATTCTTAGCCAAGTGAATCGCACTCTGGCTATCACACCATAAGTCCACACAATCCTGCTCAATCCCCAAATCATCTAGAAGTCCCCACAGCCACAATGCTTCCTTCACTCCCTCTGTCATGGCCATATACTTGGCCTCTGTAGTAGAAAGTGCCACTATAGCCTATAACATCGATCGTCAACTAACTGGAGTACCGTGTATACTGAACACATAACCAGTAGTAGATCGTCGTCTGTCTAGATCACCTGCATAATTCGAGTTCACAAACCCACTTATATGACATGCATCTCTATCAAAACATAAACCCGTATCCACGGTACCTTTCAAGTACCTCAAGATCCACTTCATAGCTTCCTAATGTGTCTTCCCAGGATTCGCCATGAACCTACTGACCACACTGATCGCCTGTGAAATATCTGGACATGTACACACCATGGCATACATCAAACTGTCAACTGCACTAGCATAAGGTACACGATCCATGCGCACCTTCTCTTCTGTTGTAGTGGGAGATTGTTTACCAGAGAGCCTGAAATGTGAGCCAATGGAGTCACCATTGACTTAGCACTTTGCAATCCAAACCTAGCAATAACCCGCTCAATGTAGCATTTCTGACTCAAGAACATTTGTCGGTTCGACCTCTCTCTTCTAATCTCCATACCCAGTATTTTCCTAGCAGCTCCCATGTCTTTCATCTCAAACTCTTTACCAAGTTGAGATTTCAGCCTATCTATCTCCACCTTGCTTTTCGAAGCGATACGCATGTCATCCACATACATGAGAAGATAGATATAATTACCTCCACGAAATTTTCGAATATAAACACAACAGTCATACTCACTTCTGGAGAAACCATGCTTTAGTATGAAGGAGTCAAATCGCTTGCACCACTGCCGAGGAGATTGCTTCAATCCATATAGTGATTTTCTCAAGCGACATACCTGACGTTCCTTATCCTCGACTTTGTAGCCCTCAGGTTGATGCATATAGATTTCCTCATCTAAGTCCCCATGTAAGAAGGCCATTTTGACATCGAGCTGTTCAAACTCAAGATCACTATGAGCAACAATACTCAATAGCACCTGAATGGAAGTGTGCTTGACCACCGGAGAAAAGATCTCATTGTAGTCGACTCCCTCTCCTTGTGCAAACCCCTTAGCCACTAGCCTTGCCTTGTACCTTGTACACCGAGCTTAGAAGGATCCTCTTTCTTTTTGTACAACCACTTGCAACCAATAGCTTTCTTACCTATGGGCAATGGGATAACCTCCCATGTTTGGTTCTTGTGAAGTGATTCCATCTTTTCTTCCATCGCGGCCAACCAACTCTCACTATTACTATTAAGAATAGCTTCCTTGAAAGTGGCAGGCTCATCATCCTCCACCGAGAGTGCATACTCAACCGAATTTGTCTGCCCATAGTGCCTCAAAGGCTCGTCTGACCCCAACTTCAGAACTTGCTTGTAGGTCCGCCTTGGCCTTATGGAGGCCAAACCATCTTCGAGCTGCTGTTGTTGTAGTGCCTGTACATTCTCTTGCTGAACTGCCTCATGTTCAAGCTTATCATCACTCTCATCTTGAGTGTCTGCATGATGCTCCTCTTGACCATGACTAGAACCAAGTTGATCTTTAGGTTCTATGTCAACTACCTGAGGCTTTGAAGTCTCAACACCATCATCATCGGGCACCGTAGCTTTCAACGAAGGCATCATGGATTTCTCATCAAAGGTAATATCCCTGCTAATTATGAACTTAGAATCCTCTACACACCAAAGGTGATAGCCTTTTACACCTGCTCCATAGCCCAAAAATATTGCCTTCTTGGCTCTCGCATTAAGCTTTCCCTCGTTGACGTGGTAGTAGGCTGTGCACCCAAGAGTACATCTCCATCTAACTTTGAATGTGGAGACCGGTTCACTATGTAGCAAGCATTTGCAACTGACTCTGCCCACCATTCTCTATAGAATCGCATACACATCGATTTCTCACGAAATGTGCGATTCAGTCTTTCTGCGACCCCATTCTGTTGCGGTGTATTCCTAACTGTCCAGTGTCTCGCAATGTCTTCCTTACTACAAAACTCCTTGAAAGCATCATCTGTATACTCTGTACCGTTATCAGATCGCAGTGTCTTCAATTTCTTTCTTGTTCTATTTTCAACCATTGCTTTCCACTTCTTGAAAGTGTTGAATACCTCATTCTTATGCTTCAAAAAGTAAATCCAAGCATATCTAGAATAATCATCAACAAATGTGACAAAATACCTGGATCCGCCTTTGGAAGTGACTGAAGCCAAACCCCATACATCTGTGTGCACATAGTCTAGAATACCTCTGCTTCTATGTTTGCTTGACTGGAATTGAACTCGGTGTGCTTTACCGTATACGCAATGCTCGCAAAAATCCATGCAAGGCTTCTTCAAGTTCTTCAGCAAACCTTTCTTGACTAGCAGATCTAGCCCCTTTTCAGACATATGCCCAAGCCTCCTATGCCACAGCCGAGTGCACTTACATGGGTTTTCACCACTTCCACTTGTTCCAACCGCTACATCTTTTTTACTGTAGTACCCTGAAGAGCATAGAGATTGCCTTCATGAATACCCTTCATCACAATAAAAAAACCACGAACAACCTTCTTTACTCCATTCCATGTTACAATCTTGCAACCACCAGAGTCTAAAGTACCAACCGAGATAAGGTTCTTCCGCAAATCAGGAACATGTCTAACATCCATCAATGTTCTAACCACTCCATCATACATCTTGATTCTAATCGAACCAAACCCCACCGTTTTACAAGAATGGTTATTCCCCATCAACACGGTTCCACCATCAGTGCTTCTATAGGTCGTAAACCACTTCCTATTTGGACACATATGGTAAGAGCAACCAGAATCAAGAATCCATTTATCGAAGATTTCCTCATCACAAGAGATGGAGTAGCACTCATCGCTTTCCCCTCCTTCCGAGGCATAGCTAACCTCTTGCTTGACTTGCACCTTTCCGTTGTTTTTGTTCTTATTGTTTTTCTTCCAACCCTTTTTGTTAGTACAATTCGCCTTGAAATGCCCAAGTTCGCCGCATTTGAAGCAAGGCCTTTCTGCCAGAGGTCTAGAACTGGATCTAGACTTTTCTCCCTTGCTCTTTGGTCACACATTGCTTCTATCTCTTACAAACAATTCTTAAGCTTGCTCCTTGTTAGTTGCAATCCGTCGAAGATCATCCGCTAGAAGTGACATTCTAGTGTCCTCCATCACAAGTTTATCACCCACAAGCATCAATGTTTGTATTAGGTTCTTGTAAGACTTCGACAATGAAAGAAGTAGTAGAAGTGCTTGATCCTCATCATCTACTTTCACATCAATGTCCTTCAAGTCCGATATGCACCTATCAAACTTGTTGATATACTCCCGGATTGGTGTACCTTTATCCATCTTGCAAGTATACAATTTGGACTTCAAGTAAATCCGATTAGTTAGAGTCTTCGTCATGAAGTTCGTCTCCAACTTTGTCCATACCTCCGAAGTCGTCGCCTCACCATCTACCAAGAAAGTAACATCTCTTTCAAAACATAGAATGATCAATGCTCGAGCTTCAAGGTCTAGCTCTTCCCAATCCTCATCGGACATGTCTTTGTGCTTCTTTTCTTTACCCGCCAAAGTTTTGTGCAACTTTTGCAAAATTAACAAATTTTTCATTTGCATTCTCCAATAGGAGAAATCGTTATTCCCATTGAATTTCTCTATCTCATACTTCCCAACCTTCACCGCTTCACTAGTAGATGTCATTTATCCACTTGTTTATGGAAAATTTCCCAACAAAATTCTCTCGGGAATTTTCACAAACACCTTGTGTGCACAACAAAGTTCAAGCTAACCACCAAAAATCGAAACTTTACCACCTTGATTTGAGAAGAAGTTCTGATACCAAATTGTTAGGAAATGACTACTAGATAAATACCTCAACTGGTATTGCCCAAAAATTCAAACAATGTGATAATCCGAAAAGAAAAATATTTAGGAAGAAATGAGATTTTGGGGGAATGAAGATTCAATATAAATAAAGAACAATGATTACTTAAACAAGCCTCAAGTTAATCACCAAGAAAAGAATACAAGCTTTGATTTATAACCCAAGATAAATATAACCTCTATCTTGTAAAATCTCTCTCAAGCTCTCTATCTATTCTCTCAATTTTTGGACTTGAAAAAAAGATGAAAAATCCGCTATATATAGCAGCCGGGTGGGCGCCATGGTGCCCAAGATCCACGCCATGGCGCCACCCCTTCAGCCCAGCACCCAGCCCGTAAAACAGACCAGCTCTGGCGCCATGGCGTCCAGCACTTGCTGAAAAAACTGGCAGCAGCACAGCCCACTCACAGATATTGTCTACGTGATTCCCTAAGATTATACATTTTCGATGGCGGCCAAGATAATATATATGTAGCTATTCTCGAGTTGAAATTTCAAAATTCTCAACCCAACTCAAATAAATAATTTATTTTTTATTTCTTGGATATCTATTTTCAACTCAGTTCTAATGAATAATTAATTCTTATTTTTATTCTGCAATATTAGAAAGAAATGACACGTAATATAAAATTTTAAATTGAACAAATCAAACTTATGTTATACCCAAACTAATTAAGTAATTTTTGACAAAATTGTGCAATTTTTTATTGACTTCAAATACTTGTGTCAACTGTGATCTAATAATATTTAATTTTCCGTCGAAAATCAGGGAAAGAAAGAATTGAAGATTGTTAAAGCACGAAAAATGGCAGTGCAAGAAATCTATAAAGGTTATTCTAAATATACCAATTAATAGACATATGTTTGATTGAATATAATTTATTATTTCGTATAATATCGAGAAGAACATAATGCATTAATATTTTTGTAAACGTAACAATCTAAGTTAGTAGTGTCAAAACAGACGGATCGATTAGAACTGATCCGTCAAGATAAATAAAGGAAAAATTACCTAGAAACCTACATTTAAAGACTAATTTTCATAAACAAGATAGCTTAGTTTTAATTTCATAAATCAGGTGATAATAACATTTTAAAAATTATAATTAATACAAATTTAATTAAACATAATCTACCTTCCCAACTCCCAACCAATTTATTTTTTCAAACTTTGTCAGTTTCTTCCTCTCTCTTTGCTCTCTCTCTTTATTCCTCCATCCCTACCCGTCCCAGTTAATTTTATTTTCAAACTTTCACTCTTCTTTCTCTCTCTTTCTTATCTCTTTTTTATCCACCCACTTCCTTTCTAACTCCACGTTTTCCGGCACCGTCACTCCTACAGCAGGTAGCGATGAGTGCTTCTCATAGCAACCAGCTTCTTACCCTACCCAACCACCCACCCACCCACCCCATTTTTCAACGCAGTGAAGATCCACTGCGGTGCAGCGACGATTTCTTCTTGCCGTGAGCTGGTGCGGTTATTTGATCAGATTTGTTGTTTGATGTGGTGGTGGTGGTGGTTGTTTTATCACATGTTGTAGGTGGTTGTTTTATCAAATATGTTGTTTAGCCATATTTGGTGGTTGCGGTTGTTTGATCAGATTTATTGTTTGGTGTAGTGGTTTAGGTGGTTGTTTGGTTAGATGTGGTGGGTGATTGTTTTATCAAATTTGTTATTTAGCCAGAAACTGGATGTTAGAGAATCAGTCTGGTTAGTTTTTTGAAGGTGTCGGTGGAAGTTATTATGGTGGTGATGATTGTTGTTGTGGATTTGAGGTGAAGGTAGTATTTATGAACGTCGATTTGAGTTAAAGGTGTTAGTGGTGGTGCATTGGAGGTGATGGTGGTGGTGGATTGCGATACTTGTCTGCGATGTGTGCAGATTTGTTTGTGATGACCCTATGTGACCAAGTATGTGTTTGTTGTGACTATTTGTGACCAATTTTGTGTTGATTGTGACCAGTTGTGACTTGGGATTGACATGGTCACAGACAGACACACTGAATACAAATTTGGTCACAGTTAGTCACATCGAAGACAAAGTTGGTCTCGGTTAATCACATGTCAGCAATATATGCAGATTTGTTTGTGGTGACCTTATACGACCAAGTATGTGTTGCGAATGTTTGTGACCAATTTTGTGTTGATTGTGATCGGTTGTGACTTGAGATTGACCTAGTTACAGACGGTCACACTGAATACAAATTTGGTCACAGTTAGTCACACTAAAAACAAAGTTGGTCGTAGACAACAAAGTCAATGAATTGGCCACATATAACACATGTATGGTCAAATATAACACAGTTACAAATTTGATCACCTACAATTCACCACTACGACCACCACATTTTTTTGAGACTTTTTTATCGGTGGAGCCGGAGTAGTCACCGGAATAGTCGTCGAAGAGTTTGTCAGAATAGTCGTCGAAATAGTCGCTGGAAAGTTGTCGGAGACGGATCGGCGTCGTCGGAATATTCGCCGGAGGGGTCATCGGAGGTGGGGGCCGGTGGAGAGAGAAAGATAAGGGTTTGAATTTAAATTTCGGTGTGTGATGGGTGACTGGGTGGGTTGAAGTTGGGGGTGGGGTAAATAGATTAATTATGTTATATTATAATTAAATATTTAAAAAACTGATTTATCACTTGATTTTTGAAAAAATTTATAAAGTTTGTTAGTTTTGAAATTTGATTTTTATATACATGATTTATGTGTTCTTTCCATAAATAAACGTTATGGCCCGATAGAGTTAAAATCTTGGCCAACAACTTTTTCAAGTCGAATCAAAATCGCTTGTAAAATTTTTCATTGAAATTGGAACCGAATCAAACCGACGGCCCAAATCGGTTTACAAAATTTTTAAGAAATTATTCGTATTGTACATTCATCGGCCATCTTCTTTTGAAGGCTGATGGACGTGTGTGGTTGTCGGGCGATCGCCATTATTAAAAGATTGTCGCCTCACAACCTTATTACATAGCGAGGAAATTACAAGAAATGTTCACTTTCATATGGTCGTTTGATAAAATGTCCAAAATTTGTTCAATATTCATTTTACAAAAATTTAGACAAAAATGCCCTTATTATCAATTTCTAATTCCACATTAGGGACAATTTTTTTCACACAACTTCCAATTATGTTGACCAATAAAAACATAACTTACCATACTTATTCCAAAAAAGTATACATGTCAAACCATAATAAATGCTATTTTTCTCATTGAAAAGACCCTTCTTTACTTTTTTATGTATTATTTTTAGTTGAGTTCTTTTTTGGTGAGTCAGTTATGGGTTAATTAGACCCAACCCGAATCCATGTTTGCAATCAATTTGGAAAAATAATTTACCCATGAAATAATTAACCTGCTCGACCATTTTTGGTACCTGGCCCATATGAACAAAAATATTGAAATAAATCCAGGCTTACTCCCCCAATACACAAAATTCCTTATCACTCTCTCCCTTGAAACCTACATCGCCTTTTTCACTATTCATCAATCGCTACAGCTAAATTGTCGGAATCGCTGCACCGATTATTATCTCTCCTTGTGGTGTGTGTTTTACCTATTAAACCGTTGTCAATTTCTGCCTCAGTTGACTCTTCTTCTCTCTCGGTCAGATTTTCACTATTTTGTCCATAACCTTTTTTATCTCTCTGTGTAAATGTATATTACTTATTCCATGGTTTATTTACGTGTGGTGTTATGGGATTTGGGCGGTATTGAAGTTTTGTACAAGTGGGGAATTTGTTGGTAGAAGTGTTTTGGAACTCGTGTTGAAGTGTTTTGTATAAAGAATTAAGCTATTCTACTAGACTCATTTGAACAGGCAATGTACAGATATTAAAATATTAGACGTGGGCCCCCCAGTAGTACAACAAAATAAAGGCAGTAAATAAAGGGAAAAAGAAATGAAAAGTTGCTTATTATCCCCAAATTCACAGTCAAGCGAAAAGTCGTTTCTTCAGTGCAAGAAAGCCCTAATTTGGACGAAGCAAATTTCGGTCATCACGCTCTTTACCGACGACAATTAACCAAGCCAGAGCCCAAAAATGCTGGGGTGATTTAATTCGAAGTCGTTCATGAAAAAATCAGAGAACTCCCAACGATTGCCTCATTCATCTCGAAATCGAAAAATCATCGAACTCCGAAAGATTGCTATTGTTGGCCGCCGCGAACTCAAAAACCTGAGTCCTCATCCTGCAAGTCGACAGTAATAGTACTAAAACAGATTTTGGTTTGTTGTTCTACAGTCGACAGCCACTAACAGTAACCGTAGATGCATTATACCAAAATTATGGGAGGCTGTACAAAATGTGGAAGATGAGTAATTTGGTTTTTACATTTTCCACAGATGAGTGCTATAGTCCTTAATGGGCAATCATTTTCTTAACCATGTGTTGCACTTAGGTGTTATTCTAATGCCTAATGTGCAAACGCTGGTGTTAGATTAATTCTGTGTGGTTCATTCCCATTGCAGAATGGGAGGAAAGAATTCTGGAATCTATCATAGTTGTAGAGGCAAGGGACACTTCTTTGATGAATGTTGGAATAAGCGCCAATGTCTGGTCTGCAAGAGCGGATTCCAGAAGTGCTTTGAGGTCGAGAGAGAGAAAGAGACTGACAACAAGGGAAAATCATTCAAATGCTGATGTTTTTGGAAGTGGTTTCAAGAAAGTGAATCTAGCGGACAATCAACTATCGTCGATAGCTCAACGAATCCTGTATCGCAAGAAGTAGTGTCAGATTTGTCACGCGTGTTTCAATATCAAATTCATCTACTCGACGAAAAAGAGGTCCACATTTCGATGAACATGAACATGACAATCCATAAGGGCAAAGCAACTGTGGAGAAGAATGCAAAATGAAAGTGGCCGACTTGATTAGTAGCCTCCCAACATTTAATAATTGTTTACGTTATGTATGTTTGTATTTGTATGGTTATTAGGAGTACTTTTTATGGGTAAGTGGGGTAAGCATTTTAGTAAGGACCTCTGTATGGGAATTAATTCTGGCTTCAGGCCTGAAGGCTGAAGTTGTATAAAAGGAATGTCATCTATTCAAATTCTACTTCTATTGTTAAATAACTAAGGAACATATTTTCAAACATCTTTATTATGCTTTCAACATTCTGAGTAATGAAGCACAGATGATATAGTGTTGATGTTTCCCTCTTTGGTATATGAATCTAATCTGCTAACTTATGGTAACACTAACAGAGGAAAAAAATACAACAGATAAGTGGGAAGAGAATTGCAGACTTGCAGTGAATGGTAGACTTGTAGTGAAAGTGATAAGTGTGTTTTTACATACTTATTTAGCACTTTTTGAGACTTTATTATTGATATAATTGAGTAGATTTCTATTTATAATTGTGTAATTGTTACTTTTGTAGGCTAAAACCCCGGAAAGAATGAAACGAGCGAAAAGAGAAGAAAAAGGACTTAAATTGAACAAAAATGTGAAGCTAGGGACTGAAATGCAAAAGTCCTGAAAGATGAAGGACTTAGAGTGCAATTATGAAAGAGCTTAAATGTAATAAAAGTCAAAGAATGAGGATCAAATTGTCTAAAATCAAAGATGAAGGATTAGATTACACTAGGACCAAAGTTCAAGGACCTCGCCTGCAAATCTGGATGAATCATGCGACCGCGAGCATTACAGCGTTGCGACCGCATGAAAAAGGCAGAGACATCAAATTTATTAAACGGCTTGCCTATGCGACCATATGGATTTTCTCTATGCGGTCGCATAGAGTTAAAAATTTTATGACGGTTTATTTTTCTTTTGCAAATTTTTTGGTCTACTTTTTCATTATTTTATCCTTATTTTATGCTAGATATTTTAGGATATTTATGCTTTGTGTCTAATAATATCTATTTTATATTATATTTAATACATAGTCTATCTATATAACTAATATAACTTGGTAGAAGAAATCTATCTCTCTCTCTCTCTCTCTCTCTCTCTCTCTCTCTCTCTTTTTCCTTTCACTTTTCTTTAGTTTTATTTCTTTTGTTATTTTTTAGTTTTATTTTGGGAATCAAAGTGGGATATAGTAATGAGATCATTAAGGAAAGTTTGAAGAATACATTGAAGGAATTACAATTTGTATTTAAAAGGGTTTTATCTCAACTTTTGTATTCCTTTCATTTAATTCTTCATGTTTGTAATGATATGTTTATGAGCATCTCTTTGTTATTGTATTAAAATGATGAACTAAACAAGTTTATGTTGGAATTTTTGTATTAACTTAACCTATTTTCATTAATATCTTGTTGTATGTTGTTAAATATGCATTTGTTATCAAAATATTGGTGTATTAATTATCATGTTTAAGATTATTGCATTTATTTGACGTCAATAGATGTTGTGGTTAGGTAGTTGTGTAATTATTGAAAAATAATTGCACATAATAGACCAAAATAATTAATACCCTGGATTTTCATAGTTTACTACACGCGTCTAGGTGGACCTAGAAATAGACACCTACCTTAGGTGACCCGTTGAGTATTTTCACAGCAATTTAATACAATTGGTTAATTTTGTATCGACATAGAAATATGTGGTATAATTTAATCAATTAGAATTAATATCGCTTGAAAGAGGATATTAATTTCAAATTGAAAAATCGGGTCTAACTATATATTTTGATAATTTGCATGGACACATAATTGATTTGATATTAATGAAATAACAGTTAAGCGAAATCATAAATTCCAACATCTTTTAAAATCAAATCTCCCACCTTTTTAAGTATTATTTAAATTTTTAAATAAAAAATCGAGTCTTTTGTTTTTTTTTTTTCTAGTTTTTAAAAATCTACTTTTAAATGTGTATGTCTTTCGTTAATTTGACACAAATACACTCGTAATTGAATTCAACACTCTCTGAGGGATCTACTTAGACTTAAAAGGTCCACCTTTACTACCTGTTCTCGACCCGTGCACTTGCGGCATTGTTTTAATCGAACAAGTTTTTGACACCGTTTTCGGGGAGTGTTTTTATCAAATTCTAGTTAATTTGTCAATCACTTTAACGAACTTTACTTTTTGTTTTAAATTCCCCCTTTTAAATCCAAAAGTTACTTTGTTTTCATTTTTGTCAAATTCTTAACTCGTTCAATGTTTATGAATCGTTCGCGAAGTCTCGATCTTCTAGAATTTGATCCTGAAATCGAAGGGACTTTTCGAAAAAGGCTTAGAGAACAAAATGAGTTGAAAAGACAACAACGAGAAATTGAGCGTCAAGAAGGTCATCTGGACCCTCTTATTCAACATGAACAAGCTCCTCGGGATGATGTGCCGCCTGGTTTTGATAATGAAGCGGGCAGGGTTCAAAATCATGTAGTCAATGAGGAAGATATGTTATTTAGGGATTTTCTGTACCGCCCTGTAGTTGAGAACCAAGCGGGTATCATCTACCCGTCATATGGACATCCGAACTTTCAACTGCGACCGGATGTCATTAATCTATTCTCCAATTCTTTATCATTCTATGGTAGAATAGATGAAAACCCACACGCACATATTGCGAGATTCATGGAAATTGTTCACAATTTCACATATGAAGGTGTGAATGATGAGGCTATAAGAATGAGGTTATTCGTGCATACTCTGAAAGATAAGGCAAGAGAGTGGATTGACACTCTACCTTCGAGGAGTATCACGAGTTGGGTGGAGTTGGTGCAAAAATTCGCTACTAAATTCTTCCTACCTGCTCGTGTGGCCAAGTTAAAGCACGATATAACCGCTTTCCAACAACTTGACTCTGAGACCTTTCACGAGGCTTGGGAGAGGTTCAAGGACATGCTAAGAAAGTGCCCAAACAATGGGATTACTTTAGCACAACAAGTCTAGTAATTCTACTTGGGGTTGACTCATTCTCACCGCTCAAATGTTGACTCATCGTCAAATGGATCTGTCCAAAACAAAAGTATCCGAGAGGTGTATGAGCTATTTGAGGTGATGAGTGAATAGAGTGCCATGTGGCCAGATAGACGTGCTAAATTGGGAGTTAGTGGAGCTCGAGAGAGTGAAGCATACTCTCTTACGTTATCAAAGATTGACTCTCTAGCACGAAAAGTAGGACTTTCTACTTCGTTATCTGGCTCTCATTCAGCTCATATGGTCCAATCCCCACCGGTCTGTGAAATGTGCGAAGCTAATCATGTGAGTTCAAGTTATCCGTCAATTGTCAGTAGTTAGGGATCCACCGAACAATTGGCATATACACAAAATTTTCAACGCCACGGGTACAATCTTTACGCTCAAACTTATAACCCTGGATGGCATAATCATCCTAACTTCTCTTATGGGAATAATCAGAATGTGTTAAATCCTAAATCACAAGAGAAGAAAGAAGGTTGGGAAGAGGCCATTGCTAAGTTAGCAAATCATCAATTGCAATACCTAGAACACAATGATGCCTCGTTGAAAAATTTGGAAAGGCAGATGGGCTAGATTGCAAGACTTCTCTTTGAGAGGCCTCAAGGGGCTTTACCTAGTGACACTGAAACAAATCCCAGAGAGAATGCAAAGGCCATTACTACCAGGAGTGAGATTCAATTGACCGAACCCACAGTAGTACAGCCAAAGGCTCGAGCTGACAAAGAATCAGTCGTTGAAAATGAAGTGGTTTAAGCACCTAAAGAGGTTGTTGAAGTAGGTAAGACTGATGAACAGGAGCCATCAACATCAAAGACTCCAATTCCACTCAAAGCCTATGTACCTCCTATTCCTTTCTCCCAAAGGCTCCAGAAGCATAAACTAGATATCCAATTCGGTAAATTTTTGGAGGTGTTTAAAAAACTACACATTAACATTCCGTTTGCAGATGCGCTGTCTCAAATGCCAAGTTATGCAAAGTTCATGAAAGATATCCTTTCTAACAAAAGGAAACGTGAAGAGTATGAAACAGTAATGTTGACGGAAGAGTGTAGCGTCATTCTCCAAAACAAATTGCCTCCTAAATTTAAAGATCCAGGAAGCTTTACTATTCCATGCGCTATTGGTAATTTAAATTTTGGTAAAGCTTTATGTGATCTCGAAGCGAGCATTAATTTAATGCCATTATCTATTTTTCAAAAATTGGGAATGGGGGAAGCAAAGGCTACTACGGTATTGCTGTAATTGGCCGATCGGTCAATCAAATATCCTCGAGGTGTTGTTGAGGACGTGTAGGTAAAAGTGGATAAGTTTATCTTCCCTGCTGATTTCATTATACTTGACATGGAAGAAGATAATGATATCCCTATCCTTCTGGGACGACCATTTCTTGCTACCAGTCGAGCCTTGATTAACTCATTTTAAGGGTACAAGATGAGCAAGTCATTTTCAACATCTTGAAATCCATAAAGTACCTGTCCGGAACCCGATGATTGTTTTCGGGTGGATATGATTGATCACATGGTATCCGACTCTCTTTATGGGCACTCTGATGATTCACTTGAGACATGCCTTTTGCGTTCTTCACATATCAAGGATGGAGATCCAGAGCTTGAGGGCATGGAAAATTATTTGAACGTTGTACCTACCCACCCTTTTATAAGGTTACCACATTTTGAGGACTTAGAAAAGACATCTTCAATACCTCTTCCATCTCATCAAAAAGCCCCTACGCTTGAATTGAAAACACTTCCACCTCATTTGAGGTACGCCTATTTAGGAGAATCATCCACACTTCCAGTGATCATCTCCAATTCCTTAACCGAACTAGAAGTAGAGAACCTACTTCGAGTCTTACGAAAACATAAGGAAGCAATTGGATGGACAATAGATGATATTCGGGGAATCAGTCCGTCATTTTGTATGCACAAAATACTGATGGAGAATGACTTTAAGCCATCAGACAAGCATCAAAGACGGTTAAATTCGAATATGAAGGAAGTGGTGAGAACGGAAGTTGTTAAATAACTTGATACAAACATTATCTATCCCATTTCTAATAGTTCGTGGGTAAGTCCCGTTCAAGTTGTACCTA
This sequence comes from Osmanthus fragrans, assembly GCA_019395295.1. NCBI lineage: Eukaryota > Viridiplantae > Streptophyta > Magnoliopsida > Lamiales > Oleaceae > Osmanthus > Osmanthus fragrans. Next base: position 119,623 of record JAEDXY010000074.1, on the reverse strand, counting down.
AGAAAGGAGGCATAACGGTAGTGGAAAATGAGGATAACGAACTCATACCCACTAGACCGGTGACTAGTTGGCGAGTGTATATCAACTACCGGAAGCTAAACACTATAACTAGAAAGGATCACTTCCCTCTTCCTTTCATAGATCAAATGCTAGAGCGGTTGACAGGGTATTCACATTATTATTTTCTTGATGGGTATTCGGGCTACAATCATATTCCAATAGCCCCGGAAGATCAAGAGAAAACAACATTTACATGCCCGTACGGTACTTTTGCGTACAGGAGAATGCTTTTTGGCCTGTACGATGCACCTGCTACTTTCCAAAGGTGTATGACGGCGATTTTCTCTGACATGGTAGAGAAATGTATTGAAATTTTTATGGATGATTTCTCAGTTTTTGGTGCCTCATTTGATAGATGCCTTAACAATTTAGAGATGGTACTTAGACGATGTAAAGAAACCAATTTGGTGCTAAATTGGGAGAAACGTCACTTCATGGTCCAAGAAGGCATAGTTCTTTGCTATCGAATTTCTCTAAAAGGCATAGAGGTTGATAAGGCAAAGATTCAAGTAATTGAAAAATTTCCTCCACCAACTACAGTAAAGGGAATTCGAAGTTTTCTCGGACATGCTGAATTTTACAGGAGGTTCATAAAAAAATTTCAAAAATTATTAAACCTCTTTGCTCCTTGCTTGAGAAGAATACTACTTTCAATTTCTCTCAAGAATGCCTTAATGCTTTCAATGCGCTGAAAGAGAAACTTATCACAGCTCCAGATTGGAATCTTCCATTCGAGCTGATGTTCGATACTACTGATTATGCTGTTGGAGCAGTTCTGGGACAGAGAAGAGATAAAGTCCTGCATGTTATCTATTACGCAAGTCGAACTTTGATCGATGCACAATTGAATTATGCTACTACTGAAAATGAGATGCTAGCAGTAGTATTTGCATTTGATAAATTTCGGTCATAGGTCATTGGTTCCAAAGTAATTGTCCACACTGATCACTCGACCATCAAATATTTGTTGGCAAAGAAAGATGTCAAGCTGAGCTTGATCAGATGGGTACTCCTCTTGCAGGAATTCGACCTCGAGATTCGAGATAAAAAAGGAACTGAAAATGTCGTTGCTGATCATTTATCTCGTCTTGAACAAACCAAAGACATTTAGGAAGGGGAAATCAATGAGGTATTCCCTGATGAACAGCTGTTGCAAATCATCTAGATTTTACAAGCCAATTATACACCATGGTATGCAAACCGTGTGAACTATCTTGTTAGTGGCATCATACCCCGAGATCTTTCTTATCAACAAAGGAAGATGTTCTTCGCTGATGTGAAGCATTACTTCTGGGAAGATCCTTTGTTTTTCAAACGGGGTCTAGATCAAATTATCCAGAGATGTGTTCCGGAAGAAGAAATGGAGAAAATACTTGAACAGTGTCATTCTTCTCCATATGGTGGTCACTTTGGTGCTGTGAAAACTGCATCAAAGGTCCTTCAATCTGGTTTTTATTGGCCCACCTTATTTAAGGATGCTGACACACTTGTATCTAAGTGTGATAGATGCCAACGGACTGGTAATATTTCCAATCGAAATGAAATGCCGTTGAATCCTTTACTGGAGGTGGAGATATTTGATGTTTGGGGTATTGATTTTATGGGGCCATTTACATCCTCATTTTCAAATCAATACATACCGGTGGCTGTTGACTACGTGTCAAAGTGGGTAGAAGCAGTAGATTTACCTGCTAATGTTGCTCGGGTGGTGGTAAACTTTTTAAAGAAAAACATTTTCTCACGTTATGGCACCTCCCGAGTCATGATTAGTGATGGTGGTAAACATTTTTGCAATAGCCTCTTTGACTCACTTATGACCAAATATGGAGTTAATCACCGTGTAGCCACTCCCTATCATCCCCAAACAAGTGGCCAAGTTGAAATATCTAATAGAGATTTAAAGAGAATTCTCGAGTTGACAGTCAATGCATGAAGAAAAGATTGGTCCAAGAAGTTGGACGATACATTGTGGGCATATCGGACCGCTTTTAAAACGTCAATTGGTATGTCTCCATATCAGCTTCTATTTGGAAAAGCTTGTCATTTACCAGTTGAACTCGAACATCGGGTCTATTAGGCTATCAAAGCTCTGAATTTTGATAAAAAAGTTGGCCAATAAGCAGAGGTTGCTCCAACTGAATGAACTTGATGAACTCTGCCTTGATGCTTATGAAAGTGCTCGTCTCTACAAAGAAAAGACAAAGAGATGGCATGATCAGAACATTGTCAAGCGTGAGTTCTTTGTTGGGCAACAAGTTATTCTTTACAATTCTCGACTCTGGTTGTTCCCTGGTAAGCTCTATTCTAGATGGTCTGGTCCCTATACCATTACAAAAGTTTATCCACATGGAGCGGTTGAGCTTTATTACAAAATGGGGAATTTAAAAATTAATGGCCAAAGATTGAAACCATATTTGGGAGGTGACTTTGTGAAAGAAAAATTATCTGTTCTGCTTGCCAATCCGGATTAAGATGCCCTATAGTCGAGCTAAAGACTATAACCAAGCGCTTATTGGGAGACAACCCAACTTTCTTACTGTTTAACTTGTTATTATTATGTGTGTTAATATTTTTAGTATTATATTGTTCAATTAATATAATTATTTTGTAGGAAATTTTTGATATCCTAGCCATTTCTGGATCTCTCAGGTTCTGGAACAATTCATGTGCAAAGAAGTCTTTGATCCAAGTGACTCACGTTCATCACAAGTCCGGTAAATGCATTAGTTCCACTTCACGAATGGCTATTCAGGGAAGTTTCCTTGTTCCACTTTACTTTAGATTGTTATTTACACATTGAGGACAATGTGTGAATCAAGTTTGGGGGGTATATTGACCTTGCCAGCTATTGTTGTCATTTAAATTGATGTATAGATGTGCCGACTATTTTTGTATGTGTACATATTTTTGTGTCTTATATCGACATGTTAGGTTAGCATTACCGGCTTTGAAATGCGTGATGTTGAAATTGTTATTGATTCATAAGCTATGCATGCGTGCCAAATATGTTATTATGTGTAAAAATGTTCGATTCGAAAATTGCTTATTCTATGTGAGATCTTGAGTTACATTACACATAGTTATGATTAATTATCATTTAGATGTGAAAATAGCTGTGTGTCGGAAAAATTGTGAATTAGTAAGAACTTAGGTTGTGAGTTACCTGAAACAATATATCAACATATGTCTTATTCTCTTTCACTTTACCTTATAGTGTGAGAAATTTTGAATCAGCTAGTTTGTTATTTTCATTGAAGATGTAGTAACTGAATAGTGTGAATACAAAAGCTGGTGAGATTTTGAGCATATTGACTGGTACATTTATTACAGTCTCATCATTTCTTTCTTGTGTGATATTATTCCATGATTGTGATTCTCTAGAACTTGCGCTAATTCTCTTCAAGATCACATTGACACATGTATACATAAATATAATTAAGTCAATTTTTGTTACCACTTTAGCCAAATAGCTTACCATGAAATTACTCTTTCCTTTGATAACCCCTTTGAGCCTATTTGCCTTTTCTTTGATAAACCTGCATTACAAGCTTGCATATCCATAAAAACAATATCTTTATCCAGCAGTTGAAGCTAATGGAGCGTTGTTGATTATATTGAATGTTGGGTGTGAAAGAAAAGAAGTTTGGGGGAATCAATATCATTTGAGGTGCTATGTTGGTGTATTTTCATTAAAAAAAAAAAGTTCGACAGGGGAAAATATGTGGAGGAGACTGATTTTGAGTGACTAAATTTATAAGTTCTCCTGAGAGTTGAAAGAAGAAAAAAAGGCGATTGTGTTGAATTGATAATGAGTGAGAAGTCATTGTTTGGAGGGATAGGGTTATGTGCAGATCCTATCTATGATGAGTTGGCTTGAATATCAAATACTCCACTGATTTACATTTGAGGCTTTGTAGTCACTTATCCAAATTTTTCCACTCCTAAACCTTAAGCCACATTTCAACCCTGAAAATGCCTTATGATTTATGTAATGCATGTGATCTAAGTGGTGGCGATTGAGAAAATATGCAAGCTTATGATAGAACATTTTCATTGGAATGATCTGAGCGATACAATACCCAATCTTATACACTTGAGAGTGAGTGATCATAATATCTTGCGAGGTTCTACATGTTCAGTTACTTTATCTTCATCTGAGAATGCATGCTAGTTGAGTTTTTTTTTTATCGAAAAAGAAAAGAGTATTTGAGAGCAACTTTTAGATTTACACTTGGGAAATGAAGTGGAATATCTGTATTTGAGTGTGAATCTTACGAGTGGGAAAAAATATATTTGACCATTGAGGGTCGGGTTACTGCTAATTTAGAAATTTTTCTGGCTTGACAATCTTTTCTTAGTTTAGATGATGATTGAAAATGGATATGCATACACACTGATTGAACATGGGATAAGCTGTAATTATTTTTGATAGCATTATTTGGAAACATGTCTGTGAATTGATATACAATTTTGAACTCTTGATATTTTTGGCAAGGTATCTAATATGTTGATCATTATTGCATGTGCATGATTATGTTAAAAGTCAATCTTGCTCGAGACGAGCAAGAGCTCAAGTTTGGGGGTGTGATAAGTGTATTTTTACACACTTATTTAGCACTTTTTGAGACTTTATTATTGATAAAATGAGTAGATTTCTATTTGTAATTGTGTAATTGTTACTTTTGTAGGTTAAAATACCGGAAAGAAGTGAAACAAGCGAAAAGAAAAGGAAAATGACTTAAATTGAACAAAATTGTGAAGCTGGGGACGAAATGCAAAAGTTTGAAAGATGAAGGACTTGAAGTGCAATTATGGAAGGGTTTAAATGTAATAAAAGTCAAAGAATGAGGACCAAATTGTACTAAATCAAAGATGAAGGATTATATTACACTAGGATCAACGTTCAAGGACCTCGCCTGTAAATCTGGATGAATCATGCGACCGCGAGCATTACAGCGTTGCGACCGTATGAAAAAGGCAGAGATGTCAAATTTATTAAACGGCTTGTCTATGCGACCGCATGGGTTTTCTCTATACAGTCGCATAGGGTTAAAAATTTTATGCCGGTTTATTTTTCTTTTTCGAATTTTTTGGTCAACTTTTCCATTATTTTATCCTTATTTTATGCTATATATTTTAGGATATTTATGCTTTGTGTCTAATAATATCTATTTTATATTATATTTAATACATAGTCTATCTATATAACTAATATAACTTGGTAGAAGAAATCTCTCTCTCTCTCTCTCTCTCTCTCTCTCTCTCTCGATTTCTCTCTTTTTTTACTTTCACTTTTCTTTAGTTTTATTTCTTTTGTTATTTTTTTAGTTTTATTTTGGGAATCAAAGTGGGATATAGCAAGGAGATCATTAAGGAAAGCTTGAAGAATACATTCAAGGAATTACAATTTGCATTTAAAAGGGTTTTATCTCAACTTTTGTATTCCTTTCATTTAATTCTTCATGTTTGTAATGATCTATTTATGAAAATCTCTTTGTTATTGTATTAGAATGATGAACTAAAAAATTTTATGTTGGAATTTATGTATTAGCTTAACCTATTTTCATTAATATCTTGTTATATGTTGTTAAATATGCATTTGTTATCAAAATATTGGTGTATTAATTATCATGTTTAAGATTACTGCATTTATTTGACGTCAATAGAAGTTATGGTTAGGTAGTTGTGTAATTATTAAAAAATAGTTGCACATAAAAGACCGAAATAATTAATACCCTGGATTTTCATAGTATACTATGCGCGTCTAGGTGTACTTAGAAATAAACACCTACCTCAGATGACCCGTTGAGTATTTTCACAGCAATTTAATGCAATTAGTTAATTTTGTATCAACATAGAAATATGTGGTATAATTTAATCAATTAGGATTAATATCGCTCGAAAGAGGATATTAATTTAAAATTGAAAAATCGGGTCTAACTATGTATTTTGGTAATTTGCATGGACGCATAATTGATTTGATATTAATGAAATAACGGTTAAGCGAAATCATAAATTCCAGCATCTTTTAAAATCAAATCTCCCACTTTTTAAGTATTATTTTATATTTTAAATCAAAAATCGAGTCTTTTTTTCCTTCTAGTTTTTAAAAATCAACTTTTGAATGTGTACGTGTCTTTCGTTAATTTGACACAAATACACTCGTAATTGAATTCAACACGCTCTGAGGGATCGAATCGGACTTAAAAGGTTCACTTTTACTACTTGTTCTCGACCCATGCACTTGCAGCATTGTTTTAACCGAACAAAAGCTCATTGCCTAAATACAAAAGTGTTTAACAAAGTGCTTCACATAACCATTCCAAACATTACATTAAATAATAGAGATGCATGAATAGAATAATATTTCAAAAAACCCATCCAATCCAATCCAAAGTGTTCAACAAAACGAATACAAGCATCTCTTTCAAGTTGTCAGTTCAACAATTGAATGTGTAAACATCCTGTGTACCAACTGGTATAGCACTCTGACTGGGTGTAGGTTTCTTTCCTTTGGTCGATGTCGAGGTTGCCTGCATGTGAAAAAAAACATATGAGAATTGCTTTTTAGAAGAAATAATTTGAATACTTTAATGTATTACGATACCTTTGTTTTCTTTGAAGTCAACTCCAACGGGCTTTTGCTTCGACGTTTCTTGGGTACACCATTTCTTCTCGACGCTATAGGATCCAGTATGCTCCCGTTCAAAGTTTTATGTGATAAAGTACACTGGGTGCCTAACTGTACCGTATGATGCGCTATCATGTTATTGGTAGTACTCGTCCATGCTAACATAAGAACCTTACGATGCGATTCGATCCACTCCATTATCGCACAAGTCTGCCTGTCATCGTCTGTAGCAAGGTCTGCTACAACAGCAAAAGACTAACACATACTGTCGTATCTCACTTGACTAGGTGTACTAACCAACCCATCGTAGTACACTGCGACCCTTGCGTGTGCTCTATTAACATATCTTCTCCATCGCCTCAGTATGTATCTATCAGGTAGTGATGTGATGTCATTACGGATCAAGACTGATATTACATGCCTACAAATTATTTCTCGAAACTCAAACAAGTGACAACTATAAACTATTTGACAATTATCCCTTTGAAATGAGACAAAATATGTTTTTTTCATTCGCTCGCCACATAACACAACATCTCGTACCTCATACATTGTCCCAAAATAATTTTCGGAAGCAGATATGAGGTCACAGTACATCTTCCCTGTGAACTCTTCCTGAACCTCCCTGAATTTTGAGATGGTGTAAACGGACTGAAATTGTTTTTCCATTTCAAACGTACTTGCACACGGTATCATTTGCGAATACGACTTGAAATCAGCTTGGAACTCCTTCTCGACCTTATTCTATAGTGCTCGTTCGTATTGTTCCACAAACTGTTTCAAAGAGGTTTTTGAATGTACATACTCATCAAAAAACGCATTCATACTCTCACTTCTTTGTGTTGTTGACATCCTTGCCGAAAATGTGGTTTTCAAAAAACAAGGAACCCAATGCCTTCTATTCCCATACATCCTGACAATTAACCATTTTCATGCAATTCAAACTTATCAATCATAGCCATCCAACCTTTTTCAAACTCTTCAACAAACTGGGAGTCATACACTAATCCATGTATATCAAAAAATATCGACCCCTTATCGACATGGTACCCAAACTTCTCTGGCAACTTCTTCAAAATGTGCCATAAGCACCATCTATGCCTCGTACTTGGAAACACAATTTGAATTTCACTTTGCATGGCTCTGTCTTGATCAGCAATTATTCCATAGGGAGCTTCACTATGCATGCACTGAAGCCATGTCCGAAACAACCACACAAAAGTATTTGTATCCTCATTCGAAAGCAAACCACAACCAAGTAGCATGGATTGTCCATGGTGATTGACGCCAACGAAAGGGGCGAAAGGCATGTCGTACTTATTAGTGAGATAGGTTGTATCGAACGTGACCACATCGTCGAACTCTTTGTATGCCTACCTGCACCTATTATCTACCCAAATACGTTCTTCAGCCGGGATTCATTGTCTAAATCAATACTAAAGCAAAATCCTGAGCATCGTGCTTGCATATTTGAGAAGTAGGATTGTATTGTTGCGGCATCCCCTTCTCCGAGTCTCAATCGTCTCACTTGTTCAATATAGTTCCGACAATCTTTTCCATGCAAGTCATATTTTCATACCCACCCGCTTCAACAACTGCGGAGTTGTAACTTTTGTTCAACGGAATTCCTGTCATATCATTCACTTCAAGCTTCCGCTTCACTTGTGCACTCAAATCTCTATTGCATCGAAACAAGCTAGATTTCGATGGACTTGTTTCATAATTGTGCTCAAGGTGGATTGCATTAATTCTCCAAAACCCTTGATCATCTGAAGATGCAGTTATCCTGGCCTTACAATTGGTTTGAATTGTTGGTTGAGGCCTTACAGAACCGCTAGTAGTACTTCTTCTTCGGCTTTCACGGCCACAAGTGTATGTCACAAATCTCAAAACTCCATCGACTCCTTTTTTTGAATTCCTTTTTCTAACGGGAAAACTTACGCCATATGCATATCTCTTGTAGAACTCAAACATTTCCATCTCATTTTTTAAAATCATACCCACCTCAGGCACGACGGCAGCATCACCTCCTAATATTTCATCTTCAATGAAGTTCATATTCGCCGCAACGATATCATTCTCAGTTTCCAACAAAAAATCATCAATGACATCTTCCATACTCTTTTCTACATCAACGAATTAAGCAATAATTATCAGCAAAAAATAACCCAATTAGGCTACAATTAACCCAATTTTAAAAAAAAAAAATTTGACCAATTATGCTTTGAATAAAAAAACAGAGAAGCAATAGTCCTTTGCGATTTTTCCATATTATCAAACATAAACATCTCTTATATGAGAAAGAGGTGATGACTCAAACATGGAGGAAAATTTTCCATGAATACCCAAAGTCAAACACCTTCTATGGAAGTACTCACACAATAAAATCAAATAGTTTAGACCACATATGCATGATCAAATTAAAACTTAGTGCCACAAGGAAAGATCAAAAGTCTGCAAATTCTTTCCCAAAACAAACTCCTGCCATGACTTCTTTCTTAACAATTTTTACATTTTTCATCCATGTACAGGTGTTGTATCATTCAACTCCAATTTCTTCTTTAGCTGATAAATTTCTAGAGCTGAGGATCAATTTCTATGTGATCTCAAACCCCTAGAAGCTCTAGTAATGACTTCTATGGTTCATAAAATTCCAATGTATTTTTGTCATAGCAAGTAAAATTAAAAATTCTAGACTACAAAGAAACCTCAAGAACCCATCTACTGTTCATATATCTTCCACAGCCAGGACCACGCATAAACACCCAAATACTGAAAATATATTAATTTTTATACTAGTAAATGCTGAAATTCATTTAGGTGTTAAACAACTTTTGCATACAATGTGTTAAACAATTGCATTTTTTTAAAAGTCGCTTCTACAAAAAAAGAAATTGCTAAATAAATAAGTGAAGAGCCTAGTCAAAGTGGAAAAATTGCTAGGAGAAGAGTGTGGCTCACGTGGGTTAGACGGAGGTCGCGAAAAACTTTGTCGCTTGATGTTGCTTGAAATGCCGTCGAGAATGATGAAGGCGGTCGCCAGATTTGTTGAAACCGTCGATGGGCAAGAACTTGCGGGAAAAAAGTCATTGTTGTTTTGGTTCTATTTGGGGAAAGAGTGGTTCTACTTTTTTCTATTTTGGGGAAATGGCTGTAAAAGGCGCCGTTTTTTAGTTCATTTCTTTTCTTTTCTTTTGTTTTGTAAAGCAGAGGCCCCACTTCTAATTTTTTTTAAGGTCTGTACATTGCTTGTTCAAATGACTCTGGTAGAATAGCACTACCGGGTTTGGATTAATAGGATATCACAGGATTTGGTTTTGATATTTAGTCTGCTAGATTATTCCTGTAATCTTACATATTAGGATAGTTAATTATTTTATTATTCTGTTTCCTTATTCCTCAATTCAGCACTGTATATATATTACTATTTTGGTGAATAACAAACTGAATCATTATTCCAAAAACCTATATGGTATCAGAGCCAGAAAGGCTAAACGCCGCCCAAACCCTATTCTTCTTTCCCTAAGCCATGGCATCTCCTCCAGACACACCACCTTCTACCATCTCTCACACACCCGCCATTAATCCTTTAGAAACCACCCATCTCATTGCCATTAATGTCTCAGCCCAGGTTTCCCTCAAACTCACGTCTTCAAATTACACCGCCTGGAGATTTCAATTTAAAACACTTCTCATCGACTATGATCTACTTGGATTTATTGATGGAACAAAGCCATGTCTGCCCTCTACTGTCATGCAGGACAATGTCTCGAAGCCCAATCCCGATTATCTTCCTTGGATTCGTCAAGATCAGCTCATGCTCAACGCCATCATTGGCTCTCTCACACCTTCACTGATTCCATTTATTGCTACTGCAACGTCTTCCTCTGGTGCTTGGATGACTCTCTCCAACATCTATGCTAAGCCATCTCGTGGTCGCATTCTTGGTCTCCGGGGCCGCCTTAACAACCCAGTCAAAGGTACTCAATCTATTACTGAATTTATGCAAGGCATCAAAACCACTGTCGATGCACTGGCCCTCATGGATGTCTCGGTCGACTCTGAAGACCTGGTTCTCAAAATTCTTAGCGACCTCGACGACGCCTATAAAGAACTCTCCAATGCTATTCAAGCACGGGAATTATCTATCTCTTTTGATGAGCTACATGAGAAACTACTCAACCATGAAGCACAGCTCGCGACCAGAATAGATTCAGCATCTCCTACCCCCACCACAGCCTTTCATGCCACTAGGTCCTTCTCCCAGCGTCGTGGCTTGCTTCCCCAGCCACCCCGTTGTTCGCCTCACTCTTTCCCTCCATCTCATAGCCAGTCTGCCCGCTCTCAATCTGTTCCCTTCACTCCTCGGTCTCCTTCTTCTACCGGAACTTCAGGACCTCGTCCGTATCTTGGCCGCTGCCAATTATGTGAACAACCTGGACACTCGGCCAAACGCTGTTCCGCTTTCAAACATGTGCCGTGGCCTTCCCAGCAGTCCAGAACCTTTCATCGCCCAACCTACACATCACCTAGTGCGCACACAGCCACCCACCCAACTGCATCTCCACCATCGAATGAATGGATCCTAGACTCGAGTGCCTCTCATCACGTCACTACTGACCTTGCCAACCTTTCCTTGCACTCGCCTTATGATGGTTTTGACGACATTGTCATTGGTAATGGTAAAGGTTTGGTTATAACTCACATTGGCTCTCTTAATCTCTCCGGTTCTTCCTTCCTATCCTTCCCTAATTCCCTTTGTGTTCCCACTATGACCAAAAATCTTATCTTGGTTTCTCAGTTATGTAACTGCAATAATGTTGATGTTGCTTTTTCTGTATCTGGTTTTCAGGTGAAGGATCGTCATACGGGGGCCCTTCTTCTCCAAGGACCACATAAGGACGGTGTTTATTATTGGCCGGTAAGAGCAGGATCATCGGCTCCACCACATGCTCTTTCGTCTGTCATTCCCTCCTTGCCTGTATGGCACTCCCGCTTTGGTCATCCTTCCCACAAAATTATTCGTCATTTAGTGTCGGCCAATGTTTTTTTCTTATCGTCGAGTCGTTTATCAAACTTTGCTTGTAATTCTTGCAAGATTAATAAAAGCCATAAGCTTCCATTTTATGAATCTACGCTTTCCTCTTTGACGCCTCTTGAATTATTTTTTTCTGATGTGTGGTCTTCCCCCGTTCTTTCTGTTGATGGTTTTAAGTATTATGTTGTGTATATAGACCATTTTACTCGGTACATATGGTTGTATCCACTCCGGCGCAAATCTGACGTTTTTGATACTTTTGTCAAATTCCGATCTCTTGTCAAAAACTACTTTCCCACTAAAATCGTTACCTTATATACTAATAATGGGATGGAGTATGTTGCCCTTCGTCCCTTCCTTGCCTCCAATGGGATTACCCACCTCACCACACCTCCACATACTCCGGAACACAATGGTTTCTCCGAACGCCGTCAGCGTCATATTGTTGATACCGGCCTTACCCTCCTCCATCATGCCTCTGTCCCCCTCACCTTCTGGCCCTTTGCTTTTGCCACCGCCACCTACCTTATCAATCGCATGCCCAAATCCAACCTCTCCATGTTGTCTTCCTTTGAAAAGTTATTTGGTCGCCCCCCTAACCTTCATAAGCTTCGTGTCTTCGGTTGTCAGTGTTACCCGTAGTTACGCCCATATACTTCCCACAAACTGGAACCTCGATCTCGTGCTTGTGTGTTCTTCGGCTACTCCTTAACACAGAGTGCCTATCTCTGTTATGATCCGTCCTCCTCAAAAATATTTACTTCTCGTCATGTTGAGTTTGTTGAGGACGTGTTTCCGTTCTCCATTTCCAGCTCGCCTGTCTCTCCCTCACCTCCTCTACCGCCCGCCCCTCCCTTCTTCACCGTTCCGTCCCTCTCGTGTGGTAGTACTGTCAGCTCGCCTCCCGTTCTCAATGATGAACCCCCGTCCCTAGTCCCGTTCGCTGCCTCCAATGATGATCCCTCACCGCTGGGCTCTACCTCTTCTTCTCTCGTCCCTCCGGCTACTTCCACCTTACCTTTGGCCGTCCCCGATAGTCACCCCATGCTCACACGCTCCAAAAATCACATTCACAAACCAAACCCCAAGTATTGCCTTGTCTCTTCACATCTTCCTACCGAAATTGAGCCCACCATTGTCACCCAGGCCCTTACTGATCCCCGTTGGCAATATGCCATATCCATTGAGTTTGATGCACTTCTTCAAAATGGTACTTGGGATCTTGTTCCTTCTAGTGGCTCGCAGAATCTAGTTGGCTGTAAATGGGTTTTTCGCATCAAGCGCCATCCTGATGGCTCTATTGAAAAATACAAATCTCGTCTCATTGCCAAGGGTTTTCACCAACGCCCTAACGTTGACTACTATGATACTTTCAGCCCCGTTGTAAAGCCCACTACTGTCCGCCTTGTTCTGAGTCTGGCCCTGTCGCGTGGTTGGGCTCTTCGGCAACTTGACGTCAACAATGCCTTTCTTCATGGTCATCTTGGTGAAGAGCTTTATATGGCACAACCCCCTGGCTTCATTGATGCTAATTTTCCCTCTTATGTGTGCAAACTCAGGAAGGCTCTCTACGGCTTTAAGCAAGCCCCTCGCGCATCTTACCAAGAACTTCGCAGCTTTTTACTTGAGCTGGGCTTTGTCAATAGTGTCACTGCTTACTTCTTGGTGTATGTTGATGACTTAATTCTTACGGGTAGCGACAATGCTTTTGTTTCTCATATCATTGATCAGTTGGCTGCCAGGTTCTCCATCAAAGACCCGGGGTCCCTCTCTTACTTCCTCGATATCGAGGTTCTCTCCCACCAAAGCTCCAGCTTCCTCTCCCAACGGAAGTACATTGTGGATTTACTTGCTCGCCACAACATGCTTTCTTCTAAGCCGGTTCAGACACCTCTTGCAGTTGGCACTACTCTTTCTCTTTATGATGGCTCTCCACCCACCGACGCCACTGTGTATCGACAAGTTGTTGGGGGTCTTCAATATCTCCTTGTCACACGTCCTGACATTGCCTTTGCTGTTAACAAGCTCTCACAAGTTGGATAATGAATTTAACAACTATCTGTATATGTCTCTTAATTCTCCTCATTGCGATATGAACTCGTTGACTCCAAGCCTAGCATCTTCTACCATGTTCTCTGCCATTAATTCTTTATTTTCTTTGCTCAATCTTTACAACTCAAGAATGGCTTGTTTGGGGTGGGGTGGGACAGTGTTTTATACCTGAGATTGTTGATGAGTCTTTTTTTTCTGTTAGTTAAAAACTAAAGAATTCTTGTTTATTAAACTTCTTGAAACATCCGTCACAATAATTATTGTCTTCGTTTAATTAATTTGTTAAACTAACTTGAATTGTTAATTGCCTAGTTAACTGCTTGATTTCTTAATTAGTATAGTCATTTTAATTTGATTTACTAGCTCTGTAGATCATCAAATTGGAGATTATAAGGTTCATGTTATTCCTCTTTAAAATTATGTTTTAACAAATTGGTAATATTGTCTTATTTAGTTCAGATCTCTATAATTATTAATGTACATTTATCTTCCTATTTTTTGTTTTACAATTGATTTTGAACATCCCACTTTACAAATGATAATACAGTTGAATTTAGATGTTGAGAAGCAACAGGTGAATTGTAGGTCTAGTATTGTATAAGAGATAGATTTGTCAATATTAGCATTCATGTTTAGGAGATTGGTGTCTCTCAACCTTTGTCAATATTCAGATTTTGTTCTTTTATATATAGCTTGTTGTTTTAAGTGTCGAGGTGGATTGAAGCTTGAAATAGACATACAGATCATAAATCATGTTCTTTTATAAATCTTACATCTTTGTTAGAAATAGTTAGAATTTTAAATTCTTACATTTTGTTGAATATGTACACTATGCTTTATGGGTACCTCTTTGATTAGATAGCAAGCATTTTCAATGGTTAATTGGTCTCATATGTTTCTTAGGGCATTTTATTTCCTTACTAGTTTCTAATATTTTTTTTGTTTTTTTTTTGGTATTTGTAGATGACTTCCTCATATAGATATAAAATTTCAGAGGAAGAGCGTGTTCCTGCACAAATATCGCAGGTCAGCAAGAGACACTACACACTGTACATTTGTCGAATGATGCTGCCACCATCACTGATCCCTCTAATGTCAATGTTCCACCTCCATGCCGATCTTGATTGTTGAGGGTAAAGATGCTCAGTGCTAGCATGAGGACTCCTTTCATACGTTAAGATCGTAAAATATGTAAGAGAGATGTATAGTTAGTTTAAAACGTTGTTGGAGTATAGCATTGTCTGTTTAGAAAAATATTTACAGCGTCATTTAGTATACCGTCTATTGTAGATTTTGGTTGATGGTAAAGTTCGGTGATTTGATGTAAATTTGAAATCGAGGAAACATTACGGTTGTTTGAATAATGGCATTTTATTCGGTTCTTGTATTTTGTTATCATTTTCGAACTGTCGTTCCTGACAGTTGAAATGTCAATTGTCGAGATTAATAGGTATTTAAGGTCGAGAACAATACTTCAAATGTCAAGAAATGTATGAAATGTATAGAACTCTCATGATCGGAACGTCTTGTTCTAAATAAATGAAGTGTCAAGTGTTGAGATAAATAGGGTCTAAATGTCGATAATGAATTTTCAAATGACGAGAATGACGTGATTTTTCCAAAAAAAAAAAAAACTCAAACCAATTAATGGATCGGTAACATTTGAGATAAAGTCGAAAAAAAGAGTTAAAACCAACTCATTGTTGAGGACATGTAGATGTCTTTGGACATCATCATTTTGTGAACACTTCAAATAAGAAACTCATTGTCTTTGGCAAAATGTATGTTGAAGAAGTGGTGAAGTTAATGCAGTTTGACAGTTAATAAATTTCTGGATATGATTTCGAATTGCCATTGTTTGGAACTTAGTACGTGACTATCCAATGGTATTGAAAGCATACTACTAATTTTATGTATAAGATTGTTCTTCAAATTATTACTAAATGTTGAAATGAATAGATAAAGCAATGTACTGGTGCAATAGTATATTGTTTGGTTGAATATTCTTTTACTATTCATGAATGATGAATTTCATGTTATCATGAATACACAAAATATTCAAATGCACATGTTAGTCAACCATGGGTTCCTACATGTTTGCCTTTGTGTCCATAACCCTTGTATCGTCCACATTTTCGTGTGCTTGTCAATCTTTCATGTCTTGTCCATGTATCATTGCAAATACTCATTGTCGGCTACATCAGCGGGGGTGCATTCATGTTCAAAACTTTAAATTTCACATGGATTCAAAATTTCATTCTATCGAGATTAAGCTTTCGATTAATTTATTGACAAGCTCTTCATATCTAATGTCACTTCGAATAATAATCGATATTTTTCGGTTCATAAACCACTTCCACGCATCCTCCATGTTGACGAATGTACTACCATGTGAGACAACGAATCTCATAATATCTCCCATAACTGTATGTCACCAACGCAAATAAGATTAGATAACACGAATACATAAAACAAACATGCTACTTGAAAGCAATATGGTCAATACTAAACACAAAATATTCCGAAGTTTCACTAAATTTGTAACATAGTTCTCGACATTCGAAACAATATCAAGAATTACATTTAAATTGTTATTCTCAACATTTATAAAATGTCGAGAACGATATGTCGGTCGGACACTTCATCATATGTATTTATCATCTTCTTCAACTTCAACCACCATTTTTTTCAAAGAATTCATTCCACTATTAATGGCATTGTCGTTACAAAACTACCATTTTAAATCCATCTATCAAAGTAATTTAAGTAGGTTGTGATATCATGTTTGAGGAACACAAAATAATAAATATGAATTTGGAACCAAATTGTCTATTATAAATTTGTCATGAATTTCGAGAAGAACAAGTTGCTTCCTTGAGAAACTACAATAGTACTAGCTATTACCTAATAAGTTCATTTGCTTATATTATCTATTAGGTATTGACCAATTAATTTGGGGAAAATGAAGGAGATAAAGTAGAATATCCATTAACACTAAAAAAAGAACCATATCCTTCCAACTCATAAGAAAATCATATAATTTTATTTCGAGAAATTTAATTTCATCCAGCGAGTTAATTATGCTCTCCACAATTCTCGGTAGAATGTATTTTTTCTTTGAAATTGTGTTTTTGTTGATAAGTTGTGTTTAATAATTTTCGTTATATATTTGATTCAAATGGATTAGATTATCCAAACAATTAATAGATATTTGTTGTAAGATTATTGGAACATTTAAAAAAAAAAATCATATTTGATTGTGTTGTGCCCCTCAAACATTGTGTCACAACGTTCTTAAATAACTTTGATGGATAGAAATTTAAGGTAGTTATGTATTGATAGAGTCAATAATGGGGGAATGAATTCTTTGCAAAAATGGTGGTTGAAGTTGAAGAAAATGATAAATACATAATTTAAGGTAGTTATGTATTGATAGAGTCAATAATGGGGGAATGAATTCTTTGCAAAAATGGTGGTTGAAGTTGAAGAAAATGATAAATACATATGGTGAAGACGTGACGTGTCTTCCCAACATATCGTTCTCGAGAATGACACTTTAAAAGTAATTCTTGACATTGTTTCAATTGTCGAGAATAATGTTAAAAATTTAGCAAAGCTACTGAACATTTTTTTGTTTTGTATTTCACATATTGCGTGTGGATAATAAGTTCATTTTAGGTATTCGTGTGTTAGCTAATCTTTTTTATTTTGATGGCATACATGTATGGAAGATGTTAAGAGATTCATTGTCTTTTAGGGTGGTACATTCGTCAACATGGACGATGAGTGGAAGTGGTTTGAAAATCGAACAACATCAGTTGTTATTCAAAGTTACATTAGATATGAAGAGCTTGTTAATAAATTGTTCACTGAAGACCGGGCCCTGACGAGGAGAAGTTAATATCAAAATAAATATGAGGAGTTTGTTGAGTAGACGATGAATTTCTTACTACTAATTTTTTTTGTAAGGAAGTATATGTAAACATTGTTTTTAAAGCCATAGAACTTGTCTGAGACTGATTTTCCAAACCAATTAATTGATTTTTGGACCGTTATAAGTCGTCTTTTTTTACTAGCAAACTCACAGGTGGGACCCTCAGTCAAATATAATGGCTATATTTTGGCTTTTAATCCATTCCATAATCAGAACCAGACACACGCATAGTCATTCTTATATAGAAGAGTAAATCATGTTTGTAATTGCATTAAAATGCTATACACCAACTCCTACTATGTATAATTACAATTGATTGACATTTGTTTGACAACATATGTTGGAGACCTTGCACATTGTCACCTCAACGCAATGTTGTAGTTATTACACCCTTGCTTCGTAGACTTGTTAACATTGAAATCAATTCATATGTTTGAGAACTTGTACTTGTCAACTCATGGCAATGTTAAATTCATCATCTTGATGCAAAGCCGTAGTTATTACACTTCTAATATCTAAATCATATGGAGGAGTTTGTATATCCACTTGTTTTTGTACAATCTCATTATCATTTTAACCTAAGATTAATGGGTTTGAATTTGTTCTTGACATTTCAAGACGTTCTCGACATTTGAAAAGTTATCGATGGTTGGACCCTATTTATCTAGATGCTTGACACTTCATTTATCGAGAACAAGATTTCCTTCCGAACATGAATGTTCTCTACATTTCATAAAGTTATTAACATTTGAAGTGCAATTCTCAATATTTAATACATGTTAATCTTGACGCTTGACATTTCATTTCTCAGTAACAACAGTTCGACAATGGTGACAATACAATAACTACCATAATAACTTGACGCCATAAACCAACTCTTATCAATATTAACATGATCGAACTGAATAACATGCTACTATTGAAACAACCATAAAGTCTAATCGATTTCAAGTTTACATCCAAATATCGAATTGTGCCGTCAACCAAAAATATTAAGGATGGTACATAAAATGACATTACTGAATTTTACTCTTGATTTTCCTTGTTGTATGTCGTTGTGTTTCTTTATATGAGGTTTCCCCTCCATTTTTTTAATGAAATGGAAAAAATGAGATTAGGTTTTGTTTTAATCGTAAAAAATGTTCACCACCTGACAATTTTTCCCCAATTCTTTGAAAATTGCAATAGAAATCAAGAGTTGATCAATCGATTACCATATTCGCTGAGAGGTCATATTATCACACCCCCAGATTGTTGCAGAGGTACTTGCCGATTAGTCTAATAGACATTCCCCATTTCATTTACAAATCACGAAAAAAAAATGAAGAAAAACAATTTCAATTATCTATATGAATAGTTTGTACATCTAAAATAGAACATTTCATGCAAACAAAAAAATATGTGGTATAAAGTAACATGGAGGAATGACAGCGAGTCTGTTTGTGTAGAATCCCTAAATCCAGTGCTTTAAAATCCTATAGAAATTGAAGGGACAAACATAAAGATCAAAATTTAAAAGAGAAATGACCAGATAAAGTGAAACCATTTTTCTATCCACAATAAAGCCCTAATTAGAAGACAAAAAAAAAAAGAACAAAAATCAGTTCGGAGGTGGTTGACTGCAATAAGCTACAGCAAAAAGGAAGAACAAGTTTGATTGGACTAGTTCGAGTGACGATTTCAGCCTTGATTAGTAAACAAAATCTCAAAGATTGATAAGAGTTTGGACCAATTGAAACTTAACAAAATCTATATCGAAGCTGGGAAGTTATCTCAGATCGAGATTTATGAAGATTGGTTGGAGAAACACCGAAGACAACGTTGGAGGAAGATTGATTGTCGGAACTTAGTAAGATCGATGGCTAAGGAACAAGTAGAGGTTAGGGCAAATGTCTTCCTCTACTTTTTTTTTTTCCCTAAGAAGAATGCAAAACGGGATATAAAAATAAAAGAGCACTAAGTGAACAGTACACGTGCATCCCTAGGAATAGTGACCCAACCAAGGCTCTCTTTTATTTTAGAAAAATGCTGGCTGTACAGGCCCTATTTCACAGGTACAGGCCAGACTCATATTTTTGGGGTGGGCCCATGGGGGGTATTTTTTTAAACAAAAAAAATCAACCACCCACCCCCCTGTATGTGAGTGCCCTGTACATCAAGCACTGCTGTTTATTTTATATGGATATAGATACAAAAAACAGGTCTCTTCAATGAGAAAAGTAGCATTTATTGTGGTTTGACTTGTGTACATTTTGAAATAAGTAGGGTTGGTTGTGTGTCAAAATTTTGTTGGCTAATAAAATTTACACTAAAGACAAAAGTGTGGAGTTTTAAAATATTAACAATGTTATTAGTCTAAATTATTTTAAAATGGACATTGAACAAATTTTGGACATTTTTACAAATGACCATATGAAAGTGGACATTTCTTACAATTTCCTCAATATTAAAATGAGTTTGATGTTTAACCATTAGGCTAAACTATTTAAACAAGATCGAACCGTATTTTAAAATTATGGGGCCGTGAACCGGCCTGCTCGATTAATGGGCCAGTTCACGGGCCATTTTTAGCAGATAGGTCCTATGTGGGCCATGTTAGACCTGTCCAAATTGACATCTCTATTCTAAGTCAATATTTCGAAAGTATATTGGTTGTTCAAATAATTATTATATTGATAGTTGGACTATATACAATAATGAATGCACATTAATCCTTTTTTTTTATTAATTACTAATAGTTCAATAATCATTACATTTTTGTATTATTTTTTATGTTTAACAATAAATTATCAATTATTTTAGAAGAATATTTTTGTTATTATTCCTAAAGAAGAAACACGATTCTATAATTACTAATATTTTTGAAGAATGTTTTGTTGGTTTGAAGAATCTCAAATTTAGATATTAAGATTTTATATTATGTTATTATTTAAGTGGAATATTACCTGCTTTCATTATTTGAGAAGTTTTCTAGATTTAGTAAATCTTTTAATTTGATGATTTAAATGTTTCTAAAAAGCATTAATTATGTTATAATATTACGTAGTTATTGCAAAGAAGTAAAACTTATCATTTTAGCAAAAAAGAAAATGAAAACCAAACAAAATCTACTTCTTGAGATTTTATGATCAATTATTAATTAGAATATATGTTGTTGTTGTTGTTGTTGTTGTTGTTGTCGGCTCGATAGTTCTCGTTATTAAATTTAACGCTCTGAATCTTCTATTACTGTATGTTTTTAAGTAAATATGACATATAATTATATTACGGTTGCAAAACATGAAATTCCCGGTGAATATAGCTAAGTATATTCCCTCGATGAATTGTGGTTGAAGTGCAAACATAAGTAATCAGATTTTGTCGCCGCTACATGTTAAGGTGGCATATTATATGGAAGATATAAGAAACGTCATATTATCGTCAATTTTTATCTATGCAGAATTGTGACATTAAGTAGTAAAGAGATGAATGGAATTACTAACATTTAGGGTATGTTTGATAGGTAATATTTTCCATGAAATATGAAAATTAAAATCCATTTTTCACCTTTTTGGTTGTTTGATAGACAAAATTTTCTTGGCAATTGGATTTTCACTCAACCCAACCCCACAGATGACCCATTCTTCCTTGTTTTTGAGGAATTCATTTTTCCACGGGTTTGGTGGTTTTTATTTTTCAGACAATTTTTTTTTTTTTTTTTTGGCAATTGAAACAAATTATATCTCTTTAATTGACAAATTTCATGAAAAATAAAGCCAAATGAATACCAAAAGATAGAAAATTTCAACATTTTCAAGTGAAATATTATATCAATCAAACATAATTAATTGACAATTCTCAATAAAACAAGTTTTAAGCAATTCAATTTCTTAGAATTCGTTTTCTTTCCACCTAAATTTTATTATTGCAATCAAATGGACCCTTAAAGTAAATTAAATTTCAACGATATGATTGTGACAAAATAAAGTTGGATAACATAATTGAAATCTCAAAGTAATTTAGTGATCATACGTGAAATTAATTCTTTGTTTGTTTGACGAATTTAGTGTAAACATTGATAAGTGTATTTTTGTACACGTATTTAATACTTAAACAAACATATTATTGGTTAAAATGAGCGAATTTCTATTCACAATTGTGTAATTATGGCTTTTATAGGTCAAAACCCCAAAAAGAATGAGAACAATGCAAAAGGAATGAAAAATGACTAAAAGCGTACAAAATTTTTGAAGTTGGAGACCAAAGTGAACAAGCCAAAAAGATGGAGGACATTGGGATACAATTTATGGAGGACAATATTGAAATGAAAGTCAAAATTCGAGGACTTAATTGTATAAAATCATAGTTGAGGGTCCTAGTGAGCAAATATTGGAGGACTTAGCTGCAAAATGGCAGAAATTTTCCACTTCCTGCAGGTTATAGAGACCCCGGCACCGCGGCGCCACTGTTCCAGCGTCACGACACCGTTTTAATTAAAAAATGGAAATTTTCATAAGAGTATAACTTTGATCCAATTCAATAGTAAGAAAATAAGTTTCAATTTTCAAAAATCAGATTTTTATTAATTTTTATTTATAATTTAATTAATTAAATATATTAAGGCCACAGATCTATATAATTTGATCACATATTCACAATTTAGTTAGTCACATATTATTTTCGGTCACAAATCAGAAATTTTAAATGTCAAAAATTATTTTACGTCACAATTCAAAAAATTTATAGGTCACAATTTGTTCATCGGTCACAGATTCACAATTTAATTAGTCACATATTATTTTTCGATCACAAATTAAAAATTTTAAATGTCATAAATTTTTTTACGGTTACAATTCAAAAATTTTAAAGGTCACAGAATATTTTCAAATGGTCACAGCACAAGTCACAGAATATTTTTGCACATGACTCAAGTTCTTGTTGATAGTCACAGCATTGGTCATAGAATATTTTGCACATGGCTCAGGTCACAGCATTGGTCACAACACAGGTCACACCACATGGCTCAGGTCACAACATTGGTCACAGAGACTATACAGCACCACTTCACCACCACCACCGTCTTACATGCCCTAAACTTACTCCGCCACTGCTACCACAGCCGGCAACTCACCACAACCACCATCACTAACGTCATCAACACAGCCTCACCACCACATGACCACTACTAATCCACACCACCACATGCACCATTTCTCTTCTCCATCACCACCGCACCACCACCAACCCGCACCAATATCACAGTCACCACAACGAGGACGTCCACTATCCCAATCTGCTACCACCACAATCTCGCGATGGAGCAGAGGAGATGGGCGGAGAGGAGTGGAGAGAGAGGATGGGGCTTGAGCCAATTGAACTAGACCTATTGAAATCGCCGACCACCACCTGCAACATCGCCCAACGCCACCACTACCACCTGCAACATCACCCAACGCCACCACTACCACCTGCAACATCGTCCAATGCCACCACTAACACCAACAACACCTCGCAAATCTGAAATTCTAAAAATCGCCGCCACCACCTCACAAAACACCATCCATACCCCACCCCAACAGCTAGATCTACCACCACAAAATCATCATCATCACCATCACCACCACACAAAACACCATCTAAACCCACAAAATTGCCACCAACCAAACACGCAGCCAAGACCAAGCCGCCACCATCAACACCTCAGATTTCGCAGCAACCGCGGCACCGAAGCCCGTCGTTTCGAGGAAAATCGAACGATGCTCGTCGCTGCAAGCGACGCTCAGAGGCGTTGGAAAGCTGACGCAATTTTTGTAGAGAGAGTCGTTGGCACAGCTCCTTCATCTTCTGTAGAGAGAGAGTAGCCGACGCTATCAACTTCTGTGGAGAGAGTAAGGTCGAGCGAGAGGTTGAGAGAGAGGGAGAGAACGTGAGAAATGAATTAATGAATTAGGGTTTAATATATAATTAATTTAATATTTAAATTATTAATATGAAATTTAATTAAGATATTAATTAAAATAAAATTTCTGATTTTTGAAATATTAAAGTACCCACCTGATTTTAGAATGGTGAATTCTTAAAGTAGGGAAGGGTGTAATTTACACTTAAAAAAATTGATTTTGGGGATCTTTTTACTCTCTTTTTGAAACCTCAGGACTAGAGCTGCAATTTTCACTAGGTTTTGATTTAAAAACCAAAATTCTGGGCTTCTTCAGCCCGTCTTCTTCTTCTGCTGGGTCTCTGCTTCTTCTTCCTTTTGCTTTTTATTTTTTTTTTTCGTTTTTCTTTTCATTTTGCTTGGTGATTTTGAGAGTGAAATCAAGAGCACTCAAAGGAGATACGTCAAGGACTTTGACAAGGATTTGGAAAATTCGAGTTCAAGCTTTACAAAAAGATTTTATCTTTAAACTTTGATTTTTCTCAATTGTTTTGTCAAATTTGTAATGTATTTGTATAAATATTCTCCTTTTTATCATATGTATATAATGGGCTAATTTATTGTATTGGGATTTGTGGTATTAGTTTAACCCAACCTTGTTTAAGTTCAATATTTGCTCTTTAATTCTATGTTGTTTATTTTTATGTGTTTCTACTATTGTATTTCATGCATTTTTATTTATGTGAACAATAGATGAATGTGTTTAGTGATTTATACATCGTTCGAAAGAAGATTGTGCATTTTAAACCAAATAATAGAAATCCTAAGTTTGTGTAGTGGATAGAGATATACCACTAACTTTAGGTGACCCAATGAGCTATTTTTATAAATCTTGAATGCGGTTGTTTGGTTGTAATCGACATAGAGATATAGTAGGTTAAACCAATCAATTATGGTTAATTTCACTCGAGAGAGATAATTAACTAAAATTAAAAAGTCGGGTCTAACATCATAAGTGAGTAATTGATTAATTGACTTGTTGAGAAATTAATTAGGGGACGGTTAAACGAAACCATGAATCACAACCACGTTCAAGATTTCCAAGTGCTTATGTTTTCTTATTTTTAGACTTTTAGTTAATTTTCCTTGTTTCAAATTATGTTTTTATTGTGTGTTTGTTTATTTTCCTTATTAGAATTAAATTGATTAAAGTCAAGTAATTTAAAGTATACATTCCTCAAGGGATCGACAACCCGGACTCTAAAGGTCCACTTTATTACTTAAGTGCGACTCGTGCACTTGCGGCTTACACTTTTAGCGAACAAACATCTAGGAAATAGTATAAAATTTAGTAATATTGATTATTACTTAAAATTTACTGGTTGTTGTTTTGTACAGGATGATGATTCTCGTAGTCTAGTTAGCGACCCTAAAATGACTTAAAAACTTACCTAAAAATTTAAAAATGCAACAACCTAAGCTAAAAATTACGAAAATATGTCAAAAACCAAAGGGATGAAAAAATGGGTTGCCTTTCAAGAATAGCTCAATTATATTCTCGAACTCAATTTTTGCTACAATTACTTACAGAGGCTTAAGTCGGGCCTTGGAAGTCTTTGCATTGCTTGAAGTTGCCGACTTTTCAAGATTTCTCATTTGCTCTTCAAACTTCCAAGCTTTAAATCGATCTTTTTCATCTTTGAGTGGTCCAACATTTTCACATATTTTCTCATCAAGTGCTCAATTTTCTTGACCAATCTTCACCACTTCGTCGACTCCACAAAACCCCTCGAGGTCGGATGGTTGCTCCTCATCTGTGGTAGCACATTTTCGTTTACTGTTACTGGTCTTTTGACTAATATTTCTGACAATTGAACACCACTTCAAGTAATGATGATGTGGATTCTTGGATTTGTATTAATGTTTGGCTGTGCATCATATGATCTTTCTGGTATCATATTAGCCAACTAACTATCCTACTGAAGCTTCTGGATTTCAAAGTTTGTGTCAGTTTTTCTGCAGGCATCTGACTTCTTCAAATACTAGTGAATGTGTTAAGTAATAATCTGTTCCACAATGCCCTCAAGCAATGACTGCTTCTCCTATTTGCTGTTGGGTGGTTCCTCCTGCCAGGGTTTTAAACGGGTGAGAATGGATTATTTTGCCGTCTTAGCTGATTTTGCATGTAATTGACCTGCTCTGTAAATAGATCATATATCGAACAATTAGGCAGTCAATAGTACTGTGGTTAGAACCACAATTTTCTCAAACAAGATTGTGAGCTTGTACTGCCTTGTTATCCTGATTCCAATTATTCAAATTTTGCTTGTCAATGTGTCTACAGAGCTAGCTATAGATGCATCGACCTCATGAATACCAACACCTTTCTTGTGCACTACCCTCACAGCTGATGAAAAGAGAGCATTAGTAGAAGAAACCCTCCAGAGAAGTTCGATTGTCTCATTTCAATTCTTTGTTATCACTGAAAATATTATGAGAAAGATGCGATGTCTTGCAGCAACTTGGAAGATTTGGATAATGGAAAATATTTGGTTACAAACTTTGAGCAGAATCCTCCCAAGTTATGATCCTTTTGTCTGGGTAAGATGATAGCCAATCTCATGCAACTCCCTTTAGGTTGGCAACCTGACTTCAAACGTGCATACTTTTGTTCTAAAACTCCAGTTTATGATCCGTAAATTATGTTGAACATTAAATTTTATGTCTTTTCAATGGTATATTATATGCAAGATGTAGATCTATGAATATTCTCATGGCGCTTTCCAAGATTTCTTCTTTCAATATCTAAAATTCGTTTGGCTCCTGTTGGGTTTTAATACTCAATAAATTCGGGTGATGACGAAAAATAGATGTCAGGAATTTTATCCACGTCATAGACTTGGCTCGACTCGGAAACGACCGACGCTTTTGGATGGCCCAAGTTGGAGTTGGATTGATGGATTGATTAGTGTTTGTTTTTGGATTATTAAGTTGGCCCATTTACCTTATTGTTGACCCAAATAAAGTGACCTAATATCCATTTATATACCCATTCCCTTGTAGCCGTCTTGTGTGTGTGGGTGAGTGTATTGAGAGGGAAAACGTGTGCCTTGAAAAGGGGGGAAGTCGGCTGCCCTTGGTGGGAAATCTGGCAGCCTTGGAGGAGAGAAAAACATGGTGAGGGAGCCATCTCTTGGTTGAGTGATTACCATTCCTACCTCTTTGTTTTCCCTTACCTATGTGGCGGTGGATGTAAATCTTGAAGCAACCAAGTGGAGGAAAGTTTTGGATCGAGTTTGAGTCATGGTCTTCATTTGATTGATTTCTGAGCCCGAATCAAAGGTTTCTCGAAGGATTTTCACGAAAAATGGTATCAGAGCTTGTGTTGTTGAGAAATCTATAATTTTTGGGGGTGAAAAATGGTTGAAAATGACTAGAAACGAAGCTGGAGAACCGGTAGAAAATCTGGGCAGTTTTGAAATTTTTTGGTCGGACCTGTAATCTCGTTTTTCGGTGAAACCATAGATCTGGTAGAGAAACAGACTCCACCATTGGACTTAGCAGGCACAGGAGGTGCTGAGTAGGCTACGCTTGGCGGCAGTCTCCGACAGGCGCGTGGCGAGCGCGTTGGGCTGTTTCAGGCGAAGACTCCATAAAACAGATTGTTGCTGATGGTGAGACGGACCTTGCGGTATTGTCGAATATCAGTTTTGGGCAATACGGTGAAAGTTGGATGATTTTGTCGTTTGACGTCTAGGTGCCAAGTGTCGTTTCGTGTTGCCGCGGTTGTTGGAAGGTTTAGGACGAATAGGGATTGTCCTAAAGTGGTGAATTCACATCTCTCGATATTTACGGACCTTCAGACGTGGTCCGCTCGGTATCTTGTTCTTTGCCTTCTATTATTGCAATTAAAATTATTGTGTATGGTAATTTATTTTTCGCATTAGAAGTCATCGTGTGGGATGACGTTAGGTTTGTGGTTACCGTGAAAGGATAACCATTGCATGTTGTTAGATTTAGTAATTACTTGTTAATTATTTGCCTTAAATTATTTGTGAATTTATTGCCAATTTTTCTACGTTGTTAGAATTGTATGTGACCTTAGGAAAGGTTTTTAGACTATTCTATGTGAATCATGTCTTTACTTTGCTTATGGTCATTATTTGGTATTGATGGCATGTGTAATTTTAAGGCAAGTGCGAAAAGTAAGATATATTTTAACTTTGGTGAAATTTGAATATGATAAAATAAACTGTCCTACGAATGATAATAAAAGGAAAGGTGAGGAGAGTGGTGAAGCGAATGTTGTCTTTGGGTTTTTGGGTCGAGTGATGACCTGTGTGAGGTTTATTAAGAATAAACCTGGTTACTGTACGTACATCTGTATGTAATCCTTTTTTGCATGTGTGATCACTTAATTTTATTGCAATGTTATATGTTACACTTTCAAAATATTTGATATGTGTAATTACATGAATTTGAGTGATCTTATTACTTTGTGTAATATGTTTGCATGCATAATGGGTTGAGATTTATGGTGTACTCTGTTTGCTCTGTGAGTAGGTGTGAGAGAGTGTGTGGTATCGTCCAAAAGACATACCAAAATAATTTCCTTACTTAGTTAAAAATGTATCGTTGAAATAGTACTATGGCAAGTAATAGTCATTTCCCGCAGAAGATTGTTTCAATTATGTTAATTGCACTAACGAAAATAAAATTGAAAGCAAGTAAATGGGGGGTTTCGAGTCATTAAACTAAAGAAGCGACAAATTAATGAAAGAAAAAAAATGTTCGGAACTTGAAATAAACAACGAAGGTTTTGATCAATAAAAGAGAGTGTGATCGGGGGATATTTCTTCACCGCGCGAGAATAATTTTCTAATCCAATATCACAAAAGATTTTCGTTCAAATGATTAACAACAATTCGAGAATAATCACCAGCTCGATTACCTCAAACTCTCCTTACATTTTAGTTTAATAAAACAAGCTTTTTATCCAACCCTATTCATCAAACAACCTAGGATAAGCTCGCTAGATTTAATTTAACAAAAACATTACGATGAAAGAGTTAAATTGAATTAAGCACAAACTCGACAGTTCGGTTTACTCACTTAAGTGTTAATCTACAAACATTCAATCAAAAATTCTTCATAACCAATTGAAATGTAGTTACTATTAAGTTTTGGTAAAAATAGCGATTACGTACTAAAATTCCCAAAATAGCAAATATTGAAATAACTCAATCATTTAGTTGCGCACCCAAATAATCAAGAAAAACAATATAAACATTAAGCACGATGGATTAAATACATTAATTAAAAGAACTATCAAGCACAAATCGATTGAAAACTCAACTCGGGTTAAAAATCACCTCCAATCACATTTAGGTTTAGATATTCACAAATACCCAACAAAATAATACAATACATTAATGAAAATGAGCTTAAAGAGAAGAAGAACTTATTGATAAGGAGACAAATGGATGAAATCTTCAATGTCAATGGATTCTCCCTCTTCTTCTTCCCAAAATCACCATTGTTGTTGAAGGAGAGCTCCCAGATTTTTCCACTTTTTTGGTCGGTTCCTCTCTCTATTTCGTGCCCTAGAAATGAGCTCAAAATCTTGAATTTATGTTGTATTGAAGGTTAGAGATGGGCTTGAGTCGAAATGGGCCGAAAAAGAGTGCAAAAAATCAATTTTCCCGCTATCGGGTGGCGCGGTGCCATGGCGCTAGCATATCTACCCAGTTTCTATTTTTTGGGCACCATGGCATCGGGCTCGCTGAAAACAACTCTTTTTCTAGGCGCCATGGCGCTAGGTCTGTTGAAAAATTTCAAAACTTCATCATTTTCACCCCCTTTAAGCCACAATTCTTCCTCCAAAAGGTGTTAGCCTTGTATGCCAAACTTTGAAATATTGCATCTTCAATTTTTTTGGCATTTTCTCGCTTAAATTCTTTTCATCATCACTCAACTCAGGTTATCACCTATAAAATAAAAATAAGCGATGAATTACAATGAAAACCTAACAACTATCGAAGTTTAAAGGTCTAAATAAGTGCAAAACTCGTACTTATCACACCCCAAACTTAAAATCTTTGTTAGTCCTCGAATAAAGCTAAACAAACACACAAATTAAAATCAAACAATAATATAATAGTAACAAACACTCTATTAGCTCGATAGTTCGCCACCTTGCTTCAATCCTCACATCACACATAACTTATGAAATGTTTACAAAAATGTTACCACAAAGCACTTTTTAAAATCATACCATGCTCGACTCGTGTGTGTGTGTAGTCATTCAAATTCATCGCAATACACAAATTGGTGGTAAACCCGACCCTCAATAGTTATATTTTCCCATTCTCGCTCGTGGGATGCATACTCCCCCAAATTTGATATTTTCTCTCTAGCCCAATAGTGTCAAGCTAAAGGTTGTTCTCAAATCACTCAATTTTTGCCACACAAGTTTGGTTGGATCGAACCGGTAAAATTGACCACCTAGTCATGTATTAATTCCCAAGAAAACTTCGAGTGCTAAAACCACGAACTTCCATTAGGTAAATCACGCTCAATCATCAATCTCTTGACAACAACAACGATTTTTATTCCTTATTTTTATTATTATTATTATTATTATTATTTTGCTTCATTTTTTCAATGTAAGTAGGTCACGCACTGATCCCTAAGCGTAGCCTTCTTCATTGTAGATTGTCTCCCATACACTGTAATGCATAGGGTCGGATTACTCAATGCTGATTCATACTCCTTAAGGTAGACAACTTTTTTCTACAAATTGTTTTTTTATTAAGAACTAGCAGAGCAACCAACACACCAATGAAGTTCGAAAGCACTCCACAAAATCCATCATTTGAGTAAGGAATAAATACACTTCTAAATAATCTCATTCACCGGCTCAACCACCCCCAAGCTTATACTTTCGTTGGATGAATGATTATAGAATTTTTCAACAACATGGTCATTTAAGTTCCTATCAACCTCAAGTGCCACCAACAAGTGCGTGCAATGAATTTCATGACACAAGTGCTTAATAAGGAGTTCAACATGGAATAAGTGGATGATAAATAACAGATAGCATTCATGTTCACACTTCATAAATCCGTGTAATGCAATTACTCGAAACTAACTCTTTTTCTGGGAGCTAGTAGATCTGCCCGATTTCTGTTTTCTGGGCGCCATGGCGCCAGGCTCACTGAAAACAACTCTTTTTCTGGATGTCATGGCATTGGGTCTGCTGAAAATTTTTAGAACTTCATCATTTTTACCCCCTTCAAGCCACAATTCTTCCTCCAAAAGGTTTTAACCTTGTATGCCTAACTTTGGAATATTGCATCTTCAATTCTTTTGGCCTTTTCTCGCATAAATTCTTTCCATCATCACTCAACTCGGGTTATCGCCTATAAAATAAAAATAATCAAAAATAAGCAATGAATTACAATGAAAACCTAACAACTATCAAAATTTAAAGGCCTAAATAAATGCAAAATCCGCACTTATCAGTGTGGTAGTGAGAAGAAAAAAGGGCAGTCATTTTCTCCTTTATCTTTGTGGGCCTGTGTGATTTGTGAAATTGTGTGAGGCAGCCATGTAGGATTATCGTCTTCCTCTTTGTGAGCCTCTTTTGTGAGTGTAGTGAAATAATCAACTATTTCTTATATTCTCTTTATGATTGTCACCTTCACCTTTTCCTTTGTGAATTTTTTGAGCATTGGTGATTGGAGTAACCTTGTGGTGCGTGGGTCAATTTTAGATTGAGCCCTAACCTTTATGGTCGCCGAAAGATATTAATTTGCCATATTGAGTTTGTAATGCACTTACAATGAGGATGTCTATTGGTAATGTGAAGTATATATGCCTAGGGGTAAATTGTGGTTTATACCGGGGGATGTGAAGTGTGACATTTGGATCACAAGTGGAGGTGTGATTAAATGTCTGAAATCCTTTATCTGTAAAGAGACCATAATCAGGTGGAGTGTGAGAGATACACTTCTATCACTGTTGTTAGGTGGAGACCCATTATCCACCTAGATTGGGAGAAGTGATGTGGTGATAGAGGATTATCCCGAGAATTTAGGATCTATTGTGCTTTACCAGTTAGACATAAGTTGAGTGATCAGTCTAGTGAGCATGGTGGGGGATGAGAGGAGATATATGTTCTGGAAGTGTGAGCAACACAGAATTAGATGAGATAAGTGTGGTAAGGTCTTTTCATGGGCTCATTTATACATTTGTTGCATATGTGTTGGCCGTGTGTTTGAATAACTTGATGTTAATCTGTTGTTCTATGTGAACGTGATTTTGGAAAGATGTGTGTGTTATCCTATGTTATAACTTCATCGCGAGTTTATTTGTTCTTGATTGATTACTGTTAATATTTGCTTTTATTTGAGTGTTCTTGACCTTAGCTTTGGTGGGTATATGAAGCAGGTATAATATGTATTTCAGGTTGGAAACACGATGTAAGGTCTGTGATACCAATTTTATTAGTTACCTTGATTATGCAAGTATTAACTGTGTGATTGCTTGTAGATTTATTGGGAATCAAGATGGAGATTTGCTTGGTTTTGATACACAATAAATTCGGGCGACGATGAAAAATAGATGTCGGGAATTTTATCGACACCATAGACTTGACCCGACTCGAAAATGACCTACACTTTTGGTTGACCCAAGTTGAAGTTGGATTGATGGATTGATTAGTGTTTGTTTTTTGGATTATTAAGTCATCCCATTTAACTTATTGTTGGCCCAAATAAAGTGACCTAATATCCATTTATATACCCATTCCCTTGTAGTCGTTTTGTGTGTGTGGGTGAGTGAGTGTATTGAGAG
Source organism: Osmanthus fragrans (assembly GCA_019395295.1). Lineage (NCBI taxonomy): Eukaryota > Viridiplantae > Streptophyta > Magnoliopsida > Lamiales > Oleaceae > Osmanthus > Osmanthus fragrans. The sequence continues at coordinate 87,195 of JAEDXY010000074.1, read as the reverse complement.
GAACGTCTGCCTTGAAAAGGGGAGAAGTCGGTTGCCCTTGGTGGGAAATCCGATAGCCTTGGAGGAGAGAAAAACATGGAGAGGAGGTCGTCTCTTAGTTGAGTGATTGCCATTCCTACCTTTTTGTTTTCCCTTGCCTGTGTTGCTTGCAAATCGCCACCACCATCATCCTTTGTGGATGTAAATCTTGGAGCAACCAAGTGGAGGAAAGTTTTGGGTCGAGCTTGAGTCGTGTGGTGTTTGTTTGATTGATTTCTAAGTCCGAATGAAAGGTTTCTCGAGGGATTTCCGCAATAGCTCCTTTCTTTGCCATGAGCTATTTTTACATATAAATAGAACGATTCTTTAGCCATTCATCACCACCACAATATAAACAAGTCCATATTAGCGAATTGCCTCTGACTACTCTTTATATACGCTATTCTTCAAATCTCGAAAGAGACTACGCCCCTCCTTGCCTAAGACTTCAGAATTCAATCTCTAGATTTGTACGAGTGAAGAATCCCAATTCATTTAACTTTTCTTTTTTACATTCTCACTCATTTTTTGAGAGATTATTGAGTAGAGAAGAGTATTCTTTTAGTGGAGTTTTGGGCTAACTACTTGTTCAGAGTTTGTTTGAGTTATACGATGAGCAGTCGGACTGTTATATCCTGAAGGCAACAAGTCATCGAGAAGTTTTATTGCACCGTGTTTTAGGTTTTGCCAATGACAGATGACATGAATCTCCTTAAAGAGAGCTAAATATCCGTGCTTTAGTCCATCCGATTTTGTTATTTTCCTAATTATTTTATAACTCCATTGAAATTTCACCAACATGTACGAAGCTGGAGGTTGCTTCTAAAACATGATAAGATTATGAAATCAACAGGCATCCAAGCAATTTACTAACAAATACATTTTCAGTTTCACGTGCCAATGTTATTTGTTACTTATAACCCTGCCTCACCCCTAGTGACTCTCCACTCCCACATGCTTCTTACTATCACGCATCTGAGCATGCTAACTAGCACTTGCTTCTGTTGATTCTGGTGGATTTTCTGCTTCTCCTCAAGAATTCATTTAGCCCCAGTTTAAGCTCCAATCTCAAAAATTCATTTTTTTTTCCTAAAATTTACTTTCAATCACATATCTTCTCAATAAAATAATTTTACACGTAAACTCAAAACTTTTTTCAACTTTTAAATCATATATTCTACAAAAACAAAACAAAACAAAACAAAAACAAAATTACTATTACAAAATATAGTGCCTATTTGAGCCCCCTTTTTTTTTTTTTGGTAAGAACGCATATTGGAATATAAATTAATGGAGAATGTATGATTAAAAAAATAAGGAAAAGTTTAGGTTTGCCTATAATATTATTTTATTGAATAATATATATTTAAAAATAAGAGGAAGAAAAAAAAATATTTTAAAAATAATAAGAATTAAACATGGTCTATTGTCTCAAAAAAAATTAGGTTCAAATAGAGGCTTGATAAGCCCAAAAGAAGCTATAAATAAAATATTAAAAACTTAGCTCATGTTTGCACCCATTTCTTAAAATTTATATTTTTTTCACTCATTTTCAATTACACATTTCATGTGCCCCATAATTTTTTATCAATTTTAGTTATAAATTTCATCAAATTTTATTAAAATCTATCAAAATTTTGATTTTTGTCAAAATAAAACAAGGGATTAGGATTGAAAAACGTGATTGCAGATACTACGTTGCACATGACCATAAAAGTCGAATCCTTTACATTTTACAATTTATGCCTTTGTTTGGTGGAAATTAAAATAAGATATTTGGTAAATTTTGATGAGTTGATGATACATGTAGCTAAAAAATTATGAGTCCAAAAATTATATAATTATAATTAAAATCTGAATTTTAATTTTTACCAACCGTGGTTGTATTTTGTTGTATAAATATTTTTTTACACTCTCTCCAAATTAGGGAAATAGAGGACAACACCCGACTTTATATTCTACAAGGACCTATTTGATTGACCATTATTTTTCATGAAAGTTGGAAATTGAATTTCAATTTTTACTTTTTGTTTGTTTGATTGGCTAAATTTTCTTGGCAAACCATTTTTCACCCCACCCCACCCATTTTCCAAACTTTTAATGAATTGGGTTTCCCACCATTTTGGTGGTAACTCGTTTTCCATTTTATTTTATTTTGTGTTTTTGGCAATTGAGACAAATTTTATTCTTAATTATAAAAAAATCTACTTCTCTAATTGACAATTTTTATAGAAAACAAAGTCAAACGAATGGTGTTCGATTTTCCTCTTTTTTTTCAATTGAAACAAATTTTATCTTAATTATAACAAATTCTATCACTTTAATTGACAATTTACATGAAAAACAAAGTCAAACGTGCATTAAAAGATTAAAAATTTCAACATTTTCAACTGAAAAATTATACTGATCAAACCAGTGTTCTAAAAGGCGGCAAAATGCGTCGCATAGGCGCGCCTAGGCGCTAGGCGTAGTGAAAACGCCTCGCATACCCCCAATGCGCGTAAAAAAGCAGTCAATGCTACATTGACCACTAAAAACTCAGCAAAATCGGGCCATTGTTACTTAAAATTTTAAGACTAACTTATTGGGCCCATAAGTGAAAGGCCCATTCAGTAATTGTTAACTCTCTCCTAGTAAGAAGATCTTTTATAGAAGCAGACTCCTTTAATTTTTAGAAGAACTTTCGATGTGGGATACTGAAATGCCTAAAAAAAAAATCCAAATCCAAAGGGGGTTATGCTAGAACATTATGCCCTTTGCCAATTTTATCTCCAAGTAATTCAACAGGTTCAGCATCAAGTGGTAAGCGTTCAATCATAATCTGTATCATCAAATTCAATTACTACACAGTCTACACATCAAAAACATCCATTGAAGAAAACTCATGCTTCCAATTATGCCAACATTAGAATTAATTCAGGTCTAATTTCAAGATGAATTGAAAAGCAAATCAAAATCAGAATCAGAACAAGTACATATTTCTTTACCAAAGGCGTGAATCGTGACTAAGCAAATCAAATTCAGAATCAGAACAAGTACATATTTCTTTACCAAAGGCGTGAATCGTGACTGCGTCTAGGGTTCGACCGTTCGAAGGTGTGAAGGCGTGAAGTTCGAAAGTTGTTGCGTCTAGGGCTCGACCATTGAAGTTCAAAATTGAAAGGCGTGAAGTTCGGAAATTCAGAATTGAAAGGCGTGAAGTTTGGAAGTTGCTGCATCTAGGGCTCGACCGCTCAAAGGTGCTGCTGCAGGCCCAGGCGTAGGACTGAAGGTTTGTCCATGTCCGGTCCCTAAGAAATTAGCAGTACATGAGGCCAGCGGTGGTGGAGACTAGAGAGTGGAGACGGGAGGAGAACTGGAGAAGTTTGAAGCCTCGAACGAAATGGAATGAAGCTGTGGTCGAAATGTGAAAGAGGATTGGGGTTTAAAACTTGAAATGCATTTGGGCCTATTCAATTTTGGGCCAAGGCCTATATGTATAGGTCTAACATTATAAAAAAAAAAAAAAAAAAAAAACTTGGGCCAAATTTTTTTTTATGATATAGTACAAATTAAAAAATCTATTTTTTATATAAAAATATATTTAATGTCTTAAAAATAATTAAAATAATATTAAAAATATTTAATGTCTTAAAAATAATTAAAATAATATTAAAAATATGAGACGCATTATAACAGTTATTTTTCGCATTGACACGCCTAAACTAGTGATTCTTGATTCTCGACATCAACTCCTCGCAACGCATTACGCCTTTTAGAACATTGGATCAAACACAATAATTGACAATTCTCAGTAAAACAAATTATTAACAATTCAATTACCTGCAATTCTTTTTTTTTTTTTTTTAACCCAAATTTCACATTTGTAATCAAACGGACCCTAATTTTTCCTTTTATAGTTCCAATTTCTTGAAAACCAAGTAATTGATGAAGCTGTTTTTTATTCTTATTTTGACCAAATTAAAAAATAAAAAGAAACAGAAATCTTTTCGTTTCAAGGGCTAGAATTCTTACCTTAATAGGAACTGTGCCCTTTTTACTTCTATTATTCTTTATGTTTTTGCTTATAATTTGAATCTCAGTTTCGACACACGCTGCAGCAAAGACTACCATATAAGGTCCAATTGCATAAACCCTAGACAACCCTCGCTATCTACTTTCTTGACACGTGGCAACAGCCAAGTCTCTCTCCATGGATTTCCTTTATTAAGCTCCTCCTTACCCAACCCACGCCCTAAGTGTCTCTCTCTCAATCTATTCTTTTTCTCTCTATGTATTGCTGTCCTCCTCTCTCCTTATAGCAAAATTCAAGTGCGGAAATCAAGAAAAGTTGAAGACAGAATGAAACAGAGCAAAATAAGTAGACAGAAGTTTGTGTCTACTTGTTCCACAGAGGAAGAGATTGAAGTGGCAGAGATTTTACTCGATTTTGGAAATTCAATTGTTGGATCAGAATCAAGAGACAATCTCTTATGGGGGAGTAAAAGGAGGAGATCTACTCGGGATGCTCCGGCTCCTGCACCCGCATCAGCATCACCGTCCATTAATGGAACTGAGATTGAAATCGAACCTCAAGTCAAAGTGGATGTTCCATCCACAAGTCCAACGACGCCTCTCTCTTTTTCGCCGAGTGAATCTGATGAAAAGTCCAAGCATTCTTCCAAGAAAAAGGTATTATTTATTTCAATTTTTTTTCTCTATTTTTATTTTTTGTATGGATTTGTTCTGGGTTTCTATTTTCTTGGAGTTTTAACATCTGGGTTTTTTCTGCAATTCCTTATTTTCGGCCTTTAACGGGCTCCCCTGTTTTTAGTCTCAATCGAGATTTTAATTTTATTTTTTCCTGTTAAGTTTTGTACTGTCGAAAATACATTCCATTGCAGTTGAAGAATTGTTATGAGTAACTATGTGATTTTTTCTTGAATTTGCAGACAAAGGAGAAGTATATGGAGATTATAGATGGATTAACTAAGCGCAGAGATTTGCTTAAAAGGGTGAGTTTGTAATTTCCTTATAATTTTCCATATTTATCTGTATTTTTTTTAATACAGAATCTTGCTTTTTTACCATTTGTTTGTACAATGTTTCATCTTTTCCAGAAATCAAAAAGTTGTGATGGGACTCCTTTTTTTTTTGTGTGTGAATTAAACAGGAAGTAGAGAATGTGAGGAATTACTACAACAACTTGAAGGCTTACAATTTGGAGTTGAAATCGATGAAACAAAAGGTATACAAAACACATTGCTTGATCCTGTTTAAATAGTATACGAAACTGTTCTATATGAATTTTTATTTTTTTTTGGCTATTTCTTCGACTGATTAAGTTTTGTTCGACAACCATTATTTGGGAAGAATTATGGTTAAGAAATAGGGAACAGTTTTGACTTTATCAACCACATATTTTATGAGTCTCACAACTGTTGAACTACGCATTTCATCAATTTCTATCAAAATTTACTAAAAATCATATTTTAATCCCCATCAAACAGGGGATAAATATTTTATTGTTTGAATGTATGGTTGGAAATGAATACACAGAAAAAAAAAAGAGTTTTATTTGTCAAACATGGGCTATTTCTTACAATTTTCGCATTTTTCATGTTTGTTTGGTAAGAATATTGATTACCTGTTTTGTATTAACAGGCATTAACAACTTGCCTTATAAACGAAGGTTCCCATATGGGAATGAGCAAATTCTTGAATTTTGAGATGAATTTAGCCCAACATTATCAAATTACTGCCGTGCCTCATCACCAGCCGTTCATTTTAGATCGGATGGCCACAGGATCATCATCATCACAAATAAGTGAAAGAATTCACTACCCATTCATCCCAATGGCACCATCCAGCAAAGGATTGGAACATATGAATCAAGTGGGCCCAGTTGTACTTCCTGATCTGAATCTCTTTCCTGAAGAGGCTTTTCGCGTGGAACGATCGCAGCCGCTAGATGCCAATAGAGATCTTGCCGATAAACGGGCCAGATTTGCCGAAGCCAGGAGGTTGAGGAGAGGAATAATCAAGATTAAGTCGATGAGGAGCGGTGTAAAGACTCTGCGAAGCAGATGATCTTGGTAACCTTTTTTTGATAAAAAAATATGTGATTAGTTTTAATTAGAGTGTAAATTGGAGAGCTTTATAAAGATATATTTCCACGTGTTTTATGATTAATTTTTCTCAATTTGAGAAATTGATGCAAATGATACTAAAATACGTTTTTCTTTCTCTGCTACTTTTATTAGGTGCTAACAAATGTTACTTTCACTGATAATTTTTACTTTTTTTTGCTTGGTTTAGGTTCGAGAAATTGATTCCAAAAGTCATAAAATAGTCCTTCAACATTACTTTGTAGATTTTTTTTAACTAAAGATCCAACTTTGAGCCAGATTCTTTAAAAAATCGATTTTCCTTAAACTCATTTTTAATCATACGTTCTTTTAATAAAATAATTCTACACGTAATTCAAAAAAAAATCCTACATTTTCTCTAAAAAAAAATCTATTATCTCAAAAAAGGCTCAAACGAACCCTTAATGAGAAATAATATCGCTTTTAAGTGTCTGTTAAAATTTTTGTTTGTTAAAAAATTGATTAAACTTCATTTTCAACAATATATTTCATTGGATTCATGTCCGTGATTCACTTTTCATCATATATTTTATAAGGTCTACCAACTTGTATCAACTTTTAACATCACATAATCTCTAAAATTTACTAATAAAAAGATTAAATAAACTATTTATAGTATAGAAAGATTTAAAAGACATGAATAAAACGATATAAAAATAGTTTTCAATCTGATTAAGCCCCTGTTAGACAACCAATAAAGTGATTTTTTTATTTTTTTTTTGGAAAAAAAAAGTTTTGTAATAGTAATTTTTTTGGAAAATGTGTAGTTAAAAAGTTAAAAAAAAATCGGATTACGTACAAAATATTTTAGGACTTTGCTACAATGCCTGCATAGTTGATATTCTTGTTAACACCATACACAAATATGGGGGGAAATATTTTTTTTATTTAGGTGGGACCCACTCAACCAATATGAGACGGTGTTAATCATGCGGTCATTCATGGTATTCGTTTAGCATAATTCAATATTTTATTATAAAAATGTGTAGTTAAAAATGAGTGAGAAATGAAGAGTCCTGTTTTAATGATTGTGGGCTTAGTTCCCGAGTCGACTGGACAGATAGCCCAACCCAAAGTACAGTCACCCGGCCCAATGAGGTATTAGGGTTTGGGAATATAATATCCCCCAATTGCGAATTGTTTATGCCATTCTGTTTTCAGTGCCATCTCTCTCTCTCTCTCTCTCTCTCTCTCTCTCTCTCTCTCTCTATATATATATATAGAGGTAATGGATTGGATGATGCAAATGAAGAAAATTACTTCAAATTATGAGAAGCTCCTGCTTTTTGAAGCCGAGCGATGATTTTTTCCTCGTACTTCCATGACTCTGATGCATCATATATATTTCTTATTTTTAATTCATTTTTTCTGATATTTTAATATTTCTTCACTATTTATTCTACGACTTTTAATTCTGATTTTTCTCATCTATTTTATTATTTTTTAACAAGAAAACCAATTTTGTGTACGTTTTGCAGGGAATTGTAAACTTAATCGCTCAATTCTAAATTTTGATTTTATTAATATCAATCAGTATTTTTCAATCCTGTTGGACTAATTTTTCGAAATATAGTTTTATTGAAATTATAAATAAATAAAAATGATGGTTAAGTAGGTAGGTTTTCAATGAACTCAACATGCTGAAGAAACACGGTTTCTATTTTTATCTTTATGACAGAATATATGCTACTACATAACGGCATAGGCAGATCCAGGAGGTTAGAGTTGAGGGTTCTAAAATGAAAGATATTGAGATGAAGTAGGAGGAGAGCACGGGGATTCGCCTCGAATTTTTTTTTTTAGAGCTCAGGGTAGCACAAATATTCATAATTATTAAAGAACTTGTACAATTAAAATAAACTCAGTACAATTCAAATATAAGAATAGAAACAGTAAGAGAACTCAATATATGAATGTCTTAAATTTGCCAAAAAAATTAAAGTAAGAGATATTTTATTACAATCGTTCTCTACGTGTTCTCATACTTTGATAACACTTCAGAATTATATCATTTTCGATCTTGGCAAAAATATCTTTCTCAATATATGCAATCAAACTATCATTCAACCATTTTCGATCATTTTAACACAATTGACATTTTAGGATGAAATTCCAAAATTCAATAACCTTTAAAATAGAAATTCTAAGACTTAAAATAAACATGTTTGGGAGTGTATTTTCAAATTTATGAGCTAGTCAATATCATTTTTATCCACACAATCTACTCACAAATTTTTTTCACATATTAAATAAGATTATGATCGACAAAAAATTTTACCAAATAATAATAATAATAATAATTACGAGATTTTAAAATTTGTAATTAAGAGATTGCATATAGAGAAATATGTTTTTAAAATGGATGGGGGATTTTTCACCAAAAAAAAAATCTGGAAAAAAGGGGGGGTCTCAGGACCCTGCGGGACCCCCCCTAGGTCCACCTATGCATAACGGTAAACTAGTTATATTTTATTTTATTTTTACTAATGCAAGTATTCAATAAATATTCATTAAATTTCCTATTTGATTTTCAAAATATCGTATATAATATCATTTTATTGTATATAATTAAATTAAATATTTCACAATATCTATGTTTTAACTTTTATCTACATTTTTAAACGGCTAAACATAAATTCAGCTTTTTCCCAAAGTTTAGGGAGGGGTCACCTATTCTTATCCCCGTCTCCGAAATTTTGGGATGGGAACGAGATTGAGATTAAAATAATAAATCATTCACGTTCTAATTTAATTAATAAATTCTTTTTATTTATTTAAAAAATTGAAAATACAAAGAAAAAAAAGATTCAGGGTGGATATTATCATATGAATTTCTCCATCCCTATTCCAAAAAATATTGAAGATTAGAATAATATATAATTTTGATTTCATGTTTTTAGTAGGCATGATAAAAACTTTTCGCTGACAATAGAATCTTAGAGACGTTTCTCTGAATTTATGACCGTTTCAGAGAACCTTAGACATGATTTTTTGAATTTATAATCGTTCCAGAGAATTATAATTAAAATTTTTGTCACGTTAATAACAAAAAGTTTTTATATTGTCTTACGAGGACAAGAGATCTGGATTGTAAAATAATATTATTCATCTAAAGTTCATATAATTATTTGTTTATGTAAATGAGATCATTGCCACATTATTCAATGTCTAAAAGTACGTCGGATAAAGTGGTGATGATCCTATTAATGATGAACATTTCTTTTGATAAACAATACTACCTTTAGGAACATACATTTTACAATCATGCTATACGTACATAATGTATCACCAAATACAGTATACCCTTCTTGATATGATCAAGGATGCACCACAAATTAGTAAGAACCCGATACTTGTTGGAAAGAGACTAGAGTCAAAACTGCGACTTCAAAGAGCTACTAAAGTCGACCATTTACATGTTCGAGCAACGGAATCCATAATATTAAAGATGACCAGCCAAAGAACAAGTTTCATGTTGGGGTCGAGGCCCGAAAAGAGTTGAATCAATGCATTAAGAGCAGCCGAAAAAGAAGGCCAGCCGGAAGCCCAAGCGACAGCTTAGAGTAACTAGGCAAGCGGTCGCCCAGACATGACAGGAAATATTCGGAGGCGAAAAGACTCTTCCAAGCGATCGCTTGGAATATAACCAAGCGACCGCTTGGTTATAATTTTGTCCGAATTTCCTAAGTTTTGATAATAGTCCTAGTTACCATAAAACTCTATTTTATTTCCATATTTTGCATATTTTGGACCCAATTTCGTATCTTTTAGGGTTTTACCAAGTTTCCATATAAATATGATTTCTTTTCATTGTAAAAGCTAGACTTTGATTATTTGAGAGATTTTTAATTAAAAGTTGTGAGATTTATTCTTCCAGTTCTTGGTGGTTTAAATTCTTAACTTGAACTTATCAAAAGGAGATGCAGTCCTTTTGTGGCGTTCTCATTGCACGGTTCTTGTTCCGGGTAATCAACGGGTCGGATTTCTTACGTGTAATCTCGGTTCTTGGTACGGGTTAAACAACGGGTCGGGTTGAAACTTTACGCGGCGTGATTTCTAGCTTTCTTGGGTTTGTTTCATCTTATTCGTGGGTTCCCAAGCATGTTCTTGGTCGAGTTCACATCAGGTGGTATCATAGCACAGTTCTAGAATTCAGATCATCTATCCTTTTAAATTCTTTGAATCTTTATTTTTTGTTTTGTGTTCTTCGTGTTTATATGTCCAGTAATTAATTTTGAGTTTCAATCCAAAAATTTTCAAAAAAGAGTTAAAAGTTATTTTTGGGCTAATCTAGCATGCAAATCAATTTTCGTTTGTTTTGTTGATATCGTAGTTGATTTGAGTAAAAAAAAATTACTGTTCATCCGTACTGTTCACGTCAATTTTTTAAAAAAAAATTAGTTTTTTTATTATTGTTCTTGTGTTAGCATCATTATTCGTCTATAATTGTATCGTTTGATTGCCTCTAAATTTATTATTTTGTTATTATTGAGTTTTACTAAAAAAAAAAAAAAAGTCTCTATATTCGTGAACGTTTAGAGGCAATTCAAAACTAAAGTTTGAGTCTTATTGTCTTTTCTTGTTTAACTTGAGTCTGTTACTTGGCCCGAACAAATTTGGTTGATTATCCGAGACTTGTACTTGTGATGGTGGTCGCTACGGGGATTACACTACAATTGATTGAGGTCGGTTATTTCTTGAACCATTGAGAAAGGAGGACGAGCGGTAAAAGGCAAGAGTGGTGAGCTTCATATCGGGTAAAAGTCAATTCAAGTGATACACGAGAGTAAACACACGAGGTAATTTACTTGCTTTCTTGTTCTTCCATTTTTACTCAATTTCTGTGATTTAAGTAGTTGCAAAGTGCTTTATATACATGGATGAAAAAATGAATAAGTGTGAGGAAGACGCGGTGCCTAAGGGGTTTTATATGGAGCTTATGAATAGCATAAACCATAGGTTTGATCAATTGAATGTGGCGGTTGAGCATATTAGTGGTGACATTGCTAGGCATGAAACTCTAATTGACAGTCAACAGCGAGGGACGCCCCGAAGGGTTCCTCGTGGGGTTAGAGGAGATAGGAGAGGAATGAATCTTATGAGTGAATTTGATGAGGAGTTTAAGGCAGTGAGTGCAAGGAGTGATGATTATTACTTGGAAGGTGATATGGGTCGAATGAGAAATAGAGGAGATCGGTTTGATCGGGGAGTTGATAGAAATTTAGGGATCATCAAACTGAATATTCCAGCTTTCCAGGGTAGGAGTGATCCTGAGGCTTATTTAGATTGGGAGAAAATGGTGGAATTAGTGTTTGATTGTCATAATTACTCGGAGGAAAAGAAGATGAAGTTGGCGGTAGTAGAATTCACTGATTACGCCATCATTTGGTGGGATCAAATGACGACTAATCGTAGGAGGAATTTAGATAGGCCAATTGAGACGTGGAGAGAGTTGAAGGTTTGTATGAGAAAGCTGTTTGTATCAGGACATTATTACCGGGATCTTCATCTTAAATTACAAACTCTTTCTCAGGGGTCTAGTAGTGTGGAGGATTATTTCAAGGAGATGGAGGTAGCAATGATTAGAGCAAACACAGAGGAGGATCGGGAGGCTACCATGGCTAGGTTTCTGAATGGGCTAAATAGAGATATTGCTAACGTAGTAGAGTTGCAACACTATATGGAATTAGATGACTTAGTACATGTGGCTATGAAAGTGGAGAGACAAATTAGGCGAAGGGGAGTAGCTAGGCCTACTGCCGAACCCAAATGGAGTGGTGGTGATAGGAATGACTAGAGAAAAGGTTGAGGTACCTAAGATTAAAGAGGAGGTGAATAAAAATAAAGCAAATACCGAATCTCAAACCGTTAGATCAAGAGATATTAGGTGTTTTAAGTGTTTGGGTGCGGGGCATATTGCTTCACAATGTCCAAACCGACGGGTGATGCTTCTTAGGGAGGATGGAGAGATTGAGTCGAATGATGGGAGTGCGAGTGATAGTATGCCTGGGTTGGAGGAAGTTAATGGTGAGACTTGTGTGGAGTACCCGGTGGCGGAATCATTGGTGGTAATGCGTGTGCTTACTAAACAAGTGAAGGTGTGTGAAGATGAGCAACAACGAGAAAATCTGTTCCACACTAGGTGTCATGTTAAGGATAAGGTGTCCAGTTTGATAGTAGATGGCGGAAGTTGTACAAATGTGGTTAGCTCAACCCTTGTAGGGGAGTTGGGTTTACCTCCTATGAGGCATTCACAACCTTATAAATTGGAGTGGCTGAATAATTGTGGAGAGGTTCGGGTTACTAGAAGAGTATTGGTGAACTTCAGTATTGGGCGGTATAGTGATGAGGTGTTATGTGATGTGGTCCCAATGCATGCGGAACATCTCTTGTTAAGTAGACAATGGCAGTACGATAGAAAGGTAGAGCATGATGGATTTACAAATAGAAACAACTTTGTGAAGGGTGGACGAACTATTACACTTGTTCCTTTGACACCACAACAGGTCCATGAGGATCAATTGAAGATGAAAAGTGAGCGGGAGAAGAAAAATAAAGAGCGAAAAAAGGAGAGCATGAGAGAAAATTTAGAGAGGAGAGAAACTTCCAAGGTGAGCTTATATGTGAGAAAAATCGAGTGTGAGAAGGCTTTAGTGAGATCTAACTACCCCTCTCCCAGTCTGGGTATTCCTTCTTTGCAGGACTTCAAGAATTTGATCCATGGTGGTTTAATTCACAAGGCGCCATACCTAGTCTATCCACTTGATGCAGGACACATGGAGAAATTGGTGAGTAACAGTGCAATGGGATGCAAACACACTAAAGTAACGTCTCAGACCCTTACACCTAGGCTAGCATTTGGAACAACTCATGGACTTAGTATCTTACATAAGTTATGCGGTCCTACAAGAGGTGATGTATTTGATAACTCTATGTGTAGAGTCAGACCAGTTCACATATGCATATGGAGACCTTTTTACTTGTCTATGATATACACTTGCTACGTTGTGAGATTCAAGCATGTCATACAGAGTTCATTGTATATAACAATCAACTAGAGTGCATTATGGATGACGGGATGCATGTTTGTTGTTTTACTCACAGTATTCTCATTTGTCTCACGTTGAATTTCTGGAATGTGTTGAAATTAAATTTATTGTCTCTAATTTCATACCGCATGTCAGTCTGTCAAGTGTCTCTAATTTACTGATACTGTTCAATTTAATCGTTTCATCTGTTGGTGTTAGTATCAGTTTTAGTGAGACACGGGTGTTCATGCGTGTGAAGTGGATACGAACTCAAATGAGGTCCAAATTCCATCCTAGGGGAGACGGACCGTACCATTCCATTGCTATGATTGAGCGTGATGACTATTGTTTACTTCTACTGGGTAAGTTTGTGATCGTTGATATTTTTGACATTTATAATGTTACTTCGTTTGGTGCAGGTTCAGATTCGAGGTCGAATCCTTTCGAAGAGAGAGGGGATGATATGATCCAGGATGTACCACAAATTAGTAAGAACCCGAGGCTTGTTGGAAAGAAACTAGAGTAAGTGCGCGACTTCAAAGAGCTAATAAAGTCGACCATTTACATGTTCGAGTAACGGAGTCCATAATATTGAAGATGACAAGCCAAAGAACAAGTTTCATGTTGGGGTCGAGGTCCGAAAAGAGTTGGATCAATGTATTAAGAGTAGTTGAAGAAGGAAGCCAGCCGGAAGCCCAAGCGACCGCTTAGAGTAACTAGGCAAGCGGTCGCCCAGACATGACAGGAAATATTCGGAGGCGAAAAAACTCTTCCAAGCGATCGCTTGGAATATGACCAAGCGACCGCTTGGTTATAATTTTGTCCGAATTTCCTAAGTTTTGATAATAGTCCTAGTTACCATAAAACTCTATTTTATTACCATATTTTGCATATTTTGGACCCAATTTCGTATCTTTTAGAGTTTTACCAAATTTCCATAAAAATATGATTTCTTTTCATTGTAAAAGCTAGACTTTAATTATTCGAGAGATTTTTAATTAAAAGTTGTGAGATTTATTCTTCCAGTTCTTGGTGGTTTAAGTTCTTAACTTGAACTTATCAAAAGGAGATTGCAGTCCTTTTGTGACGTTCCCACTGCACGGTTCTTGTTCCGGGTAATCAACGGGTCGAATTTCTTACGTATAATCTCGGTTCTTGGTACGGGTTGAATAACGGGTCGGGTTGAAACTTTGCGCGGCATGATTTCTAACTTTCTTGGGTTTGTTTCATCTTGCTCGTGAGTTCCATAACATGTTCTTGGTCGGGTTCACATCACATCTCACATGGAGGGGGCCCACACACAATAAAATATTCGTGAGCCCCCCTCCATGTGAGGGGGGTGTAATGTAGGGAAAAATTCATATTTAAGGTGTCAAGTTTACTTCAATTCAAAAATCAGGTACAAAGTTTAAAAATTCAAAAATCAGGTATATGTATAATTAATTAAATATATTTATTAATTAAATATAATAAAGTCACATTATTCGATTAATGGTCACAGATACACAATTAAGGTCACAAATTATTTATTGGTCACATATTATCAAATTGATTAGTCACATACTATTTCGAAATCACAATTCAAAAATTTTACAGGTTACAGATTATTTCAAGGTCACAAATTATAGGTTACAATTTATTTCGAGATCACAGATTTTCAAATTAGTAAGTCACAAATCTTTTTCAGTCACATATTATCATATTTTTAGGTCACATTTGAGTCTTTGGTCACATATAACCAAATAATTGGTCACAAACACTCTTCGTCTCATCTCGTCAATGCGGCCGCCGTCGCCACCTCCACCTCCACCTCCACCTCCACCTCCACTAACAGATCGCCCACCTCCACCACCTGCACCAACGACCCAGATCCACCAACAACTCACCACCACACCCACATCCCAGATCCACCAACACCTCACTAATTTTTGGTTGCTGGCTCATGCCCGATTGCAAAAAACAAGCCCGAAACATTCATATCAAAAAACTCATTATTGACAACATTCTTCACCTTCAACAGATCGCCCACCTCCAACGACCTTTCCCCATACGCCTCCACCACCACAGAACACAAGACTTCAATCTTGGGGTTTGATAATGCCCTGTTTTGCATAATCTTTGAATCCCGAAATTCATCTCTTTGGTGAATAATGTATACCTTAGAACCATATTTGGTTAAGAAAGTGACTTCTTCCATAGCAGAGTCACCACCACCAATAACAGCAAGGAGTTTGTTACAGAATATAGGAGCAGCACCATCGCAGACAGCGCAGGCAGATATCGCGGTTCCAAAAGGGCCTCTGAACCTGGGAAACTTAGGCGTGGTCTCCGTTCGCGGTGCTGTAGTCATCGTCGAACTGTGTTCACGGTGCTGCAATCATCGTTGGCGTGGCGGTAAGAGAGGAGAGAACGCCGAGAAGAGAGATTGTAGAGAGAGAACGGCGAGAGAGAACATCGTGAGGAGAGAGAGAACGGCGAGAGGAGAATAATTAGGGTTTGGGATGGGAGTGGGGCTGTTAGGGTGGGTGATTTTATAATTAGGTTGATACCTGATATTTGCACAAATAACTTTTATACTTGATTTTTGCACTTGGTTCTTCAAACACCTGGTGTGGTGTAATTTCCTCTGTAATGTATTTGGTATACCATGAGGTGTACAAATAGAATTTTCCTACCTTTTAAGGGATGTAAAACAAAGAAAGTAAGAAAATAAAAAGATTCAGGGTGATATTAACATATGAATTTCTCCATCCATATTCCAAAAAATATTTAAGATTAGAATAATATAGAATCGATTTCTTGCTCCAGTGTGCATGATAAAAACTTTTCACTAGCAAGATAATTTGTATGTTTCTCAAAATTTATGATCATTTCAGATAATCTTAGACGTGGGTTTTTGAATTTATGATCGTTCCAAAGAATCATAATTAAGAGGGTGTTTGGGAGTGATTTTTGAGGTAAGAATTGATTTTTGAATAGTGATATGATGGGAAATGTGTGTTTGAAAAAAAAAAGTTATTGATGTGATGAAAAATATTATTTTATTGAAAAATGTGTGATTAAAAATGAGAATTGATTGAAAATTGATTATCAAAATTAATATCAAACAGGCTCTAAGATTCATTTGTCACGTCAATAATGAAAACTTTTTATCTTTTCGTATAAGAACAATAGATCAGGACTGTAGAATAATATTATTTATCTAAAGTTCATATGATTATTTATTTACGTAAATGAAATCATTGCCACATTATTCAATATCAATGAATAACATTACCTTTAGGAACGTACCTTTATGGGATGCAAAACAAAGAGAGTTACACTGGATACACAATTTTTTAAAATTATGTTAGTTGCCCTTTCACATATATAAAACAACCAGATTTTCATAATGTATCATTTTATAAATTAATTGGAATCATTTAGCACAGTGTCCCAAGACAAGACAAATATATATATATATAAAGTGAATACATCTAAAAAATGCTAAACACCAGCTAAGTCGATCCCATTGTCTTTTTATCAACTTACACGTGATTATGTCAATAATTTGGCCATAGAAATAGAAATTTTGCATGATGAGTATATCGAATTGGACACGATTGAAAATAGTTATAGCTCCATTGCCTTGTTTAAACTATCTAGTCGAGAAAAAAAGAAAAAAATCTGTTGTGGGTCCAACATTCATATTAAGAGAATTGGGTGATTTATATCGATGAAAACACTGCTTGTACACGTAGATTCTGCACCAGCTTAATGCAGAATATAAGCTGTAAAATATTAAGATATTAATGTCAACACTTCAGTATAAAGAAAATGCAGGGGGGAAAAAACAATCATTCAAAGTACACAAACAACAAGAATTAAGCAGTAATACTGAGCTTTTAGAGTTTATCCCTCAAATTGCTCTTCCTCACCCTCATCATAGTCTTCCTCCTCTTCTACAGTGGCATCCTGGTACTGTTGATACTCAGCAACCAAATCATTCATGTTGCTTTCAGCTTCAGTGAACTCCATTTCATCCATCCCTTCCCCGGTGTACCAGTGCAAGAAGGCCTTGCGTCGGAACATTGCCGTGAACTGCTCACTCACTCGCCTGAACATTTCTTGAATCGAAGTGGAATTTCCTACGAACGTGGAAGCCATCTTCAGGCCAATTGGGGGAACGTCACACACACTGGACTTCACGTTGTTAGGGATCCACTCGACAAAGTATGAGGAGTTCTTGTTCTGGACGTTAAGCATTTGTTCGTCGACCTCTTTGGTGCTCATTTTTCCTCGGAACATAGCAGAGGCTGTCAGATAGCGTCCGTGGCGAGGGTCAGCTGCACACATCATGTTCTTGGCATCCCACATTTGTTGAGTTAGCTCGGGGACAGTGAGAGAGACATAATGCTGTGATCCGCGAGACGTGAGTGGTGCAAATCCTACCATGAAGAAATGAAGACGTGGGAAAGGTATCAAGTTCACAGCCAGCTTCCGGAGGTCAGAGTTCAGCTGGCCTGGAAACCTCAAACAGCAGGTCACTCCACTCATAGTTGCAGAGATCAAATGATTCAAGTCACCAACTGCCAACAAATGGATAAAAAAAAATACAAGCATTAGCATATAATCAAAACTTCCCTGCGAACGTTTGAAAATGTGAAGTGGATGGCACAGGACAATACTGAAGACAAAAAAGAAACTAAGATCTTGGATATTGAACTGTACAGTCACGTTTGATACTGCATATTTCTTTAGTAAACATGCGGGTACTCACAGCTTGGATTGCTCAGCTTCAATGTCCTGAAACATATGTCATACAATGCTTCATTGTCAAGAACCATGCATTCATCAGCATTCTCCACCAACTGGTGCACTGAGAGTGTAGCATTATAAGGTTCTACGACAGTGTCTGAAACCTTTGGTGAAGGGAAGACAGAGAAAGTAAGCATCATTCTGTCTGGATATTCCTCCCTTATCTTTGAAATCAAGAGCGTCCCCATGCCAGAACCAGTGCCGCCTCCAAGAGAGTGACATACTTGGAATCCTAACAATTTGCAAAAAGAAAGGTATATCAGCCAATGTCTCTTTCCTCTGTCCCCAATTCATTTTTCTTTGGTATTATTAGATGGAAAATGCTAAATGAATTAGATTTGCCAGTTGCATGATTGCATCAATTCATTGCACAAACAAACATAATTGAGCATATTGAGTAATACAAAATTATTTAACAATTGAAGTGACAGAAGTTGTAATTAACACAAATCAATCTAGAAAAATCTCAATCAACCAGCAGATCCAATCAGGATGCAGATGAATCGACATTGACTACTGAGACCTGAAATTTCACACTCATTGCCATTTGGTAAAGTGATAGAACTCTCGTTGCCATAGATTAATGACATTACAATAACGCAATAATTAATGAGGGGGCATCAATAGTTTCTCCAAAAATGACAATAATAATGCCCAAGTCATGAAGATTTCCTACTTGAAACAAATAGGGGGTCCACTAATAATGCAGCATAGAGAAAATATTAACTTTATGAATACAAAATATTAAGCAACCAAATAAGGAAAAACATATGATTAATGAACAAGATGTAAAATAAACTATTCATAGCTATGATTTATCAAATCCTTTTTTAAATCACTGCACAAGCTAAATTCTAATAAGAACTACAGATAAGTTACTCTCTTTCATGCCTTAATTGCATGGTAATGCTCATTGACCTTACCTTATCAGAGAGAAACAAGAAGTAAATAAACCAAGTTTGAGTAATAGCATGTTTGGTGCCTCGACTTGGACAGAAAAAAAGAAAAAGAAATAAACCAACAAACTCTATCGTTATATATTCGTACTTTATCTTGTCTAGTCATGTTGATGTGATCCAGTCATGTCTAGATGAGTGTACCACAATACCATTGTATCCTCAGAACGAGTCTCCATTACAGGCGGTCCTAACATTTGGCTTTTCTCTTCATAAAATGAGTGTATGATATGTAAAGAAATAATTATCATAAAAATAACAAGATCTATTGACAGACAAATATCCACCAAAAAAAAAAAAATCTGAAATCAAGCATCTAGCTTAATCCTAAATTCCACACGCCTTTAATTTATTTCCACCAATGCATGGTGAATTATGCAAATCATGACAATAGAGATCTAGAAATTCATATCTAAATTTGATCAAATTCCTCAAAAAATCCAAAGATCCAACACCGCATTTCAACAACTATATAAAAGAATAAATAAATACAAAAATATGATATGAACGAGACAATTAACATATCTAGATCATGAGAAAGATCTAAGATGCAAGCAAACATTCATATACTCATGCATATACATTTATAACATCACTTGGCATCGAAAATTATGAATACGTCTGTATATACGAACATAAATGCATAAAATATGAATAAATATATGAAAATTAAAGTAAAAATATTATTATGACCTTGCAAGCAGTCACAATTTTCGGCCTCTTTTCGCACAACGTCCAGGACGGCATCAATTAACTCGGCTCCCTCAGTATAATGCCCTTTCGCCCAATTATTACCCGCACCGGATTGCCCAAAGACAAAATTATCCGGTCGAAAGATCTGTCCATACGGGCCGGATCTAATTGAGTCCATGGTACCGGGCTCGAGATCCATGAGAACGGCCCTCGGAACATACCGTCCGCCGGAAGCTTCATTGAAGTAGACATTAATCCGCTCCAATTCTAAATCGGAGGATTCATCACCCTGGAACTGACCCGTAGGTCCAATCCCATGCTCCGCAGATCACCTCCCAGAATTTGGATCCGATTTGGTTACCGCACTGACCTTCCTGAATGTGTAAGATTTCTCTCATTTTTTTGCTTGAATTTTGTGTGTGTTTTGCAGAGAACGTCGAGGGAGGGAGGAAGGAGGGAAGGAACCGATGGAAATGAATAGAGAAGAGAGAGAGAGTGAGAGAAGGAAAGAGAATGGAGGTATGTCGCTATTTGAAGACGACTAGAGGGCGAGATTCTTCTAAAATTACAATTCAGGTACCTAATCTATTATTTTTATTGTGTTTTTATCGTTAACCTTTTAAAGAAACACTAATCTATGATTTATCTATGATTTTTGTTGTATCCATGTGCTTGACACATGATATCTGTATAAATTACCCTTCAAATAACACATTTTTTCCACGCTATCAACCCGAATGTTTGTTCATAGCCTCCCAAGACGATGAAGTGCTTTTTTTTCCCTTTAATTTTATTTTCTTTAATTTTAGCTAAGTAAATTTTAATTTATCCCCAAAAAGGGACACACCTTACATGTCATTGGAGGCTAATTTGGACAGAAAATCATCTTTTGAGATCATTTGCGCAACTTACAGGCAATAGTTAAACAAAACACCTCTCTAACTCGAGAAATGTAAGATGAATATATGATTGTTAAGGAAAGTCCTTCAACTCTATTAATCTTCTCCGTATTGCAGACATGATCGGATTGAGTTTTGTCCGACCTCAAAATTTGTTTTTTCATTGTCATTCTTCCTATATACTCACTAAATAAAGGGGAGAGAGAGAGATTATTGGTGCAGCAAAAATTAGAAGGTTGGGACCAAGATGTATTGTCTTTGTTTGAGCCCCATTTTTGGATAAAAAATGTGTTTTTGAATAGTGTTTTATTGGTAATTGTAAATTTTTCGATTTACGTGTAATATTATTTTATATGAGAATGTGTGATTGAAAATGAGTTTTAAAAAAATGAATTTTTGAAAGAATCGGGGTCAAACATATGCTTTGTTTCAAAGGTTGAGTGTGAGAATGCAAAGAGAATAATAAATTATGGACTGTCGCTGCTATTTTTTCTTAATACATTATTCGTTGTGTGGGCAGTGGGCTGTAATTAATTGAGTTAAAAATGCATTATACAAATTAGAGCTCAAGGAAATTGCTTAATAACCAGCTGCGACTATAGAGAAAGAGAACCGGAGGAAATGGTACAAGAGAGGATACGTGGTGGGCCAAATTGACAGATGAATCCAGACAGGACAAAGGGTGGATATAGACTGATGGCCCCACGTGAGCAGCGGATTGTGTCTGGGAGCATTTAATTTGACAATGAGGATAAGAGGTAATTTGTATGATTTTGACTAATTAAACTTTTGGACGCGACAATTTTTCTGATCTCCACTAAATGGAAGGATAAAGATGGTCGTACATGATAGTGACAGGCCCTCACCTATAGGAGGGCGCCGAGTAGTACAGGGGTCATGTGGTCCTGTACACAGTACACTTAGCAGAGTTCAAATGAGAATGGATTTTTTAGGGCAAAATTTAGGGGACATTCCCTTTGTCGTTTTGATAACGTTTTCTGTTTTCGATTTTTCAAAATGACGAAAATATGTTTTTTTCTCGTTTTCGAAAACGAATTTTTGAAAAGAAAAAAAACAAATTTCAAACAAAACCCAAAGGCCTTCTCAAGTTTTAGTTGGAAAACGCGGAAAACGATCCAACAAAAATATCCATCTCTCACATCTCACTCTCCCTCACATCTCTCGCTCTCTTTCCCCGTTCTACTGCCTTCTTCTTCCGGCCGTTTTGGAGTCAATTTGAAGGTGTCATTTCCATCGAGCTCATAACATCGAAGGCTCCTTCTCTCTCTCCCTCTCCGTGTGCTGAAATCCAACGGTTTTCGCTGTTGTTCAAGTGTCTCGTAGATCGACAATCGACGTTTAACAGCTACGGTATATTTTATTCATCTTGCCGGTTGTGTATTTCATATTCTTAGTTTTGTAATCGATGCTTATGTGCTCGATTGAAGGGAATTTCAAACACAGAAATGAAATCTGTTCAAAAATTAAATTTAGGGCTTTTTCTCTAATTCTTGAATTTTTGTGCATTTTCTGTCGGCTGTTAATTTATGCCTAAAGGTTTGCTATTGCAATAGATGTGCTATACTGAAAATTAGTTTACCATATGAAGTGAAAGATTTGTCAATTCCATTGAAATAATGTTTTACTCTGTACATGGAAGTGTTTTCAGTCTTCACGTCCAAAGAAGGTGTTATGTGCTCCATAAACTTTGCTGTTGAAAGAGAAAGACGAAAATTATGTCTGTTTTGGAAACCTTTTCTGCTTACTGTTTTTTTCCTTCTTGTTTTCACTAAAACAAAGATTGTAGTGAACTCATTTATAATTTCTTATTGTTGACTTGCTACTGGGAATGTAATGCTACTGTATAAACCTTTTTTGGTATTGTCGAAGTTATTGTCGAAAACCCAGAGGCAGATGCCATGACTCCAATTGAAAAAGCTACAAATAAACACTGCCCAATCCTTAACATGAGCCCACTCTTTATCCCTGCACATGGACTGCCATACAGCTCTTTCATCTCTCTATTTCTCTCCCTAAGTGCATATATTTGTGTGTGTATTTAGTAAAGATTGAATCTTTATGAGGTGGGTTGTTTCCTAAATTTCTACGTCAGTCGATGCTCCTAGATTGTCAGAACATTCCCATGTTTATCATTGGTTATGAGCAAGAAGAAAGTAGAAATCACCTTTCTTTATTGGCTGTAAATATACGAGGCAATACCATGTTTGTTTTATGGAATTGCATACAATAAAGAAGCACTACCAGCTCTTTCATTCCCACTGTATGACATTGGTAGGTTCATATGTCCACTTTCATATGAGATTCACATTTGTGTATTCTGGTTGGGAAGGTACGGCAAATGATTTGCACGTATTCGTTGACACAGTTACAAGAAGAACGAACAACTTTTCAATGTCATGGGGAGGTATTTTATTACACTTAAAATAATTAATGCGAATATATGTATAGTGTCACATCATGTACATTTTTTTTATGTTGTAGAAAAATTTTACCTTGTCAATTCTGGCTATCCAAACATGCCTAGATTTCTTGCCCCGTATCGAGGTCGAAGATATCATCCGCGTGACTATATTGGACAGGGAAGACTACGTGGAAATGAAGAATTATTCAACTATAGACATTCCTCTTGCCGTAACATTATAGAACGTTGCATTGAAATTTTAAAGGCGAGATTCCCTATTTTGAAGTTAATTATCAATTATCCACTGAGTAGGCAAAGACAAATCTCTATTGCATGTTATGCAATAAACAATTTTATTTGTCAGGAGCACGCTTTAGATAGGTTGTTCGCTAAGTATTCAGAGGAGAATATGATATTTCATGATATACCAGAGTCAAGTCAAGATCAAGAAGTCATATATTTTGATGCTAGTCAGACAGTTCAAATGGGACAAGTTGAAGATCAAATTGCTACACAAATGTGGAATGACTACTCGAGACGTCGTACATGAGTTATCGGATTAATTTTATATTTTATTTAGGGTGTGTTCGGTAGAGATTAAAATCGGATTAAAATTGAAAAACTAGTCGTTATTGTTGACTTTTATTAGACGAGTGGGACCCAATAACGGCCATATTTTCAATTTTAATTGGATTTTAAGCCATACCGAACAGGCCCTAGTGTTTATTTATTTTGTCATGACATGTAAACTTGTAATTGTATCTATTTAAATGTGTTGCTAAATTTAATTTAGGTTGTATTTTTATATTTGAAAAAATACAAATTTCAAAATGTATATGTTATTTAATACTATATTAACATTAAAATATTAAAATTAATTGAATAATCGGATTTATTGAATAAAATATTATAAAAATGTTTATTATCGAAATGTATATGTTATTTTATTAAAAATGAAAAAAAAATATTTAAAAATTCAAAAATATTTCACATTTTTATGTTATTTTATACAAAATTAACATTAAATTATTAAAATTAATTGAATAATCAGATTTCCAGAATCAAATATTATTTTTTAAAAATTATACAAATTTATATATTATTTTAATATATGAAAAAATATTTCAAAATTCAAAGAAATTTCAGGTTTATATGTTATTTAATAATATATTAACATTAAACAATTAAAGTTAATTGAATAATCAGATTTCTTGAATAAAATATTATCAAATAATATTCTCAAAAATTGCAAAATAAACGCGTATTGTGTTTTATGTTTTGAGAAACTGTTTTTCAAAATAAAATAAAAAAACGTATTTTCAGTAATTTCAAAACAGACACTGAAAACACAAAATACAAAACGAATTTCAAAACTCAAAACACAAAACTAAAACAAGAAAAAAAACGCCCCCTAAATGCTTGGAATGTATTGCAGAGAACTTTTGACCATGAAATTGATCTCGCTTAAGAATATAAACACACATGATATACATTAATGGGAATTTTTTTTTAATAATAATAACTAGTTTAGGAACTGAAAACTAAAGATAACAAATTCTATATAGGTGGATCCATGCGTATTAATTATTATTTTTTGACATCAATGTATATATATTTTTGGATATACATTTGTAATTTCGTTTGTTTTCTAACAATTCTTGTATCTGAGTTGTTTAAAGTACCCATTTAATAAGTAAGAGGTCTTGCATTTAACTCTCTATGAGAGCAATCCTTTTTACAATTATTGTAATTCAATATTTTTCACCATTTTAAGGCGTAGTTATTAAAACTGGTGTAATGAAAAAAATTCAAACCTGTAATCGTCTTGGAAAGTATGAAAACCTTAACCACTTAACATATGGTGGATGTTAACATCAAATGTAACAAAAATATATATGTTCAATGTTAGCAAAGTAATAGGTATATTTAATTTTTATTGCAGCCATTGATGATTTAGGATTAACTACCTCTCGTGTTCACTCAAAATCTTGGATCTGTCACAATATATATTACACTTGTTACCTTTGATATTTGACTGTATTTCTTATCTCTAGATTAAGTTTATCGTCTCAATATTTATACTATTTCTTTGACTTTAATTTATTTCATTGATATCTAATTATTCATCCTTCTATTTTAAGCTAGTTCTAAGATTTTTTTGGTTGTAGAAAGAGAAATAAGCATGTATTTAACACAAATTATTTAAAATTTATTTTTCCTCAAACTCGTTTTCAAAAATGTATTCCTCCATTAGAATAAATTTGCCAACCCCGATTTTTGCACAAATGACGTGGTTAAAAGATATTGACTCCATTCACATCTACATAAATAAGCTATTCCATATTAGGACAACTGTTGAAACATGTACCAATCTTCAAATGTGGGGAAGACAATCTTATGCACTTTGACAATTCAGTCAGTCAATGGCTCGAGTATACTGACATCGAAAAACGTGAGACACCTTAGCACACACTAAGAGTTTACAAAATAATATATACAAGAGAAAAAAAAAAAAAACCTTAATTTGAGTGTGTAAAAATGCATTATATTCAAATGGTACTAAGTGTGGACTTTTATAGTAAAAGACAAATTATTATCATTGTATGAAAGCACACATGACTTCATCCTAATGGTCGAGGTGTTTTCTCCTAAGTGTCACTCCATCAATCATAGGCTGATTGACATTCAATGTTTCTGAAAAAGTGGCTGTTGTAGTACATTGGTCTAACTTCTAAAATCTAGACTGACAAGTTAACCGTTTATGTATCTATTGCAGAAAATGTTATATGAATCAATCATAGGAAGATATTGTACAAAATATCTTTTGGAAGAGTTGAAGTTAGAGATTTTTTCTATCAATAAAGAGGCTAATTGCCGCATATCCCTTCTATAGCACGTTATGGCGCCTTGCCAAGCATGGATGGTCGGCCTCTACATGACACCTCGACAAAGATGATGCACCATCTCGACTATCTTATATATAGCCTCACCTTAACCAGATAGAATGATGATGTGGAGGGGTGGATTTATCGAGCTTTCTAATTAAGTGCCATAGAAAAGACGTAACGAATTTTACACGTGAATTCATAACTTTTTCTACTTTTTAACCATATATTATTTTATATATATATATATATATATATATATATATATATTATTCATTTCAAATAATTTCTCCAAATAAACACTTTCTGAAATAACAAAAATAGAAAAAATATATATATAGAATATGAATATTCACAATTTAGTTAAATTTCAAAGAAGGTTTAAATCAAAGCTTTCATTAAAAATAGAATAATGATACGTGATACTATACACCATCCTACATGGTATATAAGTAATATTAAATGATAAGATCAATTAACTATGATGTCATGAGACTCGTTTAATAGCACTTATTATGTGTTATCACACAGTGTAATGTTTTATCGAAAATTATAAACTCTAATTATATTCTATCGAGAGCAATCAATTCAAAAAAAGAAAAATAAGCAGTTAAAAATAAGCCAATTTATAGAAATTTATCTCAATATAAGACTATGTGCTTTCCCGACGCTACAATAAATCGTTATAATGGAAAAAAAGGTTTACAATAATACAAATTTCTAAACAATCCTTAATGTAATTTTGGTAGTTTTACAATAATTCAAATTTTCGAACAATCCTTAATGTAATTTTGGTCCAAGGACTCCGTTTCCTGCAACCCCCTAGGAGGGGCCTTCTGCCCCCTTCCACCCTCAATGACACCTCACTACGCAAGTTGATTCGCGATCAACTCTGTGAAGTGATAATAATTACATTCTATAATAATTTAACTTCACAACTTATTAAACATTGCCCGTAAACATATTAATTTTCAAATGCCAAGCGAGTTTGAATTTGTTTACATGGCTTAGCAACATTTGTTAACTATGCCACTATGAGAAGTTATGTAAGCTACTATCCAAAACTTTTATATTTGCACCTATTAGTTTTATACTATTTACTTATATTAATTAATCGTTATGATTAACCAATTACCATTTACAAATTGAATAATTGATTGATTTTCGCTGCTGTATTTATTTATTTGAGTTTCTTCAGACGAAAGAATAAGAGTTGCAGTTCCAAGAGCTTCGTGGATCCAAAATCTATCGATTTCAAATTCTAGCAATGTAATATTTAGCACTGTAATGATTGTAGATGATGAATCATCGACTATAACAACACTATTGGAGATCCAAGACTGAAGGTGATCACGTTTGTGAATCGGTTCCTTGAGCTGAATTTCAAAAATGTTAGCAAACTGCTAACTGATTGCTTTTCCACAAGCCTGGATATATTTTATCTATTGAATCAACTTTCGTTTTGACTTTTGCTCTTTGACAAGTTGGCGTTGATGAAGTTCTCGTTTCTTTTCTCCTCGCCCCAGAGTCCACTTCTCCTCACTGTTTTCTTCGACGATTCCCTAAGAAATCTCACCCACAAATTGATAGGAACCTGAATGCTTGAGCAAATTCACTGCCTAATTGAGGCCTTGCTGGTCGAGAATCTGCTCCAACTACCACAGGAATGGCTGCTAGACAAATCTGTGGAGGATAACAGAGGAGAGATTAGCTCTAGAATGATAGAAAAATACGGTAGTGTTGCTGTATATCTGTAATTGCTTGTAGGAATGAAAGAACACTGAGAAATCTGTAATTGTTATTCACTGAAGAAATGAAAGAAAGAATTCCTTGGGCAATTCGAGAGACCCAAGTGCTCTCACAGACTCTAGAAAATTCAGTTGTAAAAACGTATCAAATGTGATTTCCCCCAATTACATTTATTCCCCCCTTTCCCTGACTAAAATTACCAAAAAGACCCTGACTCACAATATAAAAGAAATAACTAAACTCATGACAAATATAACAGCAGCAAACCGATCATGAGTCCATCACTTGCCCTGCTGCTTCCTTCTCGCATATGTGAACTGAATCGGGGGTCTATCATTACCCCCCTCCCCGAAAGCCACCTTGTCCTCAAGGTGGAACTCCGGAAACTGCAGCTTGATGTGATCAAAACACTCCCAGGTCGCCTCAAACTCCGGGGAACCCTTCCATTTGATGAGAACCTCCAGCATGGAATCCCCAGAGGAACTGGAGCGGACCTTCAAGACGGCCTCTGGCTCCACGATGAACTGGCCATTTTCAGCTAACTGAGATGGGAGGTTGCTAATGGCTCGCCGCGCCCACGGCTCGCCGCAACTGGGAAACGTGAAACACAGGATGGATTGCGGCCCCCGCAGGTAGCTTTAGTTTATAGGCCACCTGACTAACCTTGGCTATAACCTCAAACGGCCCGTAGTAGCACGGAGAAAGTTTTGCAGACATTCTAGTGGCAACGGACATTTGACGATACGGACGCAGCTTGAGATATACCAAACCACCAACCTCAAACTGTATATCCCTTTGCTTCGCATCAGCAGTCTGCTTCATACGCTGCTGGGCACGTTGGAGGAAGAGTTTTAGTTCCTGTAGAACCTCATCTCGATCGATTAACGACTGCTCCACAGATGACACCGCCGTAATCCCTTTCTCAAAAGGCAACACAGGAGGAGGGTCGCGCCCGTACACAATCTGAAAAGGCGTATGTTTGAAGGCCGTATGGAAAGACGTATTGTACCAAAACTCCGCCCATGGCAGCCACAGACTCCAAGAACGCAGCTTACCGGAAATAAAGCACCTCAAGTATGTCTCTAAGCATCGATTTACCACCTCAGTCTGACCATCCGTCTGTGGGTGATAGGAAGAACTTCGCTTAAGGACGGTGCCCTGTGCTCTGAATAATTCCTCCCAAAACTTACTCATGAAAATGCGATCCCGGTCAGAAACAATCGATTGGGGTACCCCATGCAAGCGAATGACCTCACGATGAATACCCGGGCTACAACCTGAGCAGTGAAGGGGTGTCGGAGACAAATGAAATGACCGTACTTACTTAGTCGATCAACCACCACCAAAATCGTGTCCCACCCATCTGATTTGGGTAATCCTTCAATAAAATCCATTGAGATGTCAGCCCAAATCAAGTCTGGAACGGGAAGTGGTTGTAATAACCCCTGTGGGGACATGGCCATATATTTATTTTGTTGACAAACCACACAACAGGCCACATAATCCCTGATATCTCCTTTCATACCCTTCCAATACACCTCTCGAGCTAACCGTCTGAATGTTTTCAAAAACCCTGAGTGTCCCCCGAAGCTGGAGTCGTGACATTCCTTCAACATGAGCTCCCAAAATTGAGAAGCACGTGGAAGCACTAATCTGCCCTTAAAACATAAATTTCCTGCCACTAGTGAATACCCAGGTTTAGTCTCAGTACCTGATTTTAGACAGTCTAAAATACCGCATAAAACCTCATCCTTTGCCACTGCCTCTTTAATGTCATCCAGCTGCAACACCCTATGTGTTGTTAAGGTCAGCGCATGTAACGTAGGCTCAACTCTGGACAGAGCATCTGCCTCCCGGTTATCCCTGCCAGCACGATACTGAATCTCGAAATCAAAGCCGAGCAACTTAGTTACCCACTTCTGATGATCCTGACTAACCAAGCGTTGTTCGAGAAGAAACTTCAGGCTACGTTGATCAGTCTTTACGACAAAGTGCCGACCCAACAGGTAATGCCGCCACTTTTGTATAGCGAACACTATGGCCATCAGCTCCCGCTCATAGACGGACTTCTGTCGAGCTGTTCGTGGAAGCAGCTGACTAAAATAGGCAATGGGGTGATGATTCTGCATTAACACGGCTCCCACCCCATGGCCCGAAGCGTCTGTTTCCACCACAAAAGACTGGGAGAAATTTGGTAGTGCTAATACTGGAACCTGGGTCCTTGCTGTTTTCAAGTCAGTAAATGCTGTCTCCGCCTTTTCACTCCAGATGAAACCATCTTTCTTCAGTAGTTCTGTTAGCGGCCACGCGACCTTAGCATAACCGGCGATGAATCGGCGGTAGTACCCCGTGAGCCCCAAGAACCCACGTAACTCCTTCAGATTACGAGGTCTAGGCCAATTGCACATGGCCTCAATCTTAGACACATCCGCGGCCACCCCCTCTTTCGATATGATATGCCCCAGGTATTCCAGTTGTGGCTGACCGAAAGCGCATTTTTTTTCATTAGCGAACAGTTGATGATTCTGTAAGCACCCCAAAACAATATCCAAATGGCGATGGTGATCCTCCACTGAAACACTGTAAACCAATATGTCGTCGAAAAACACCAAAACAAATTTTCTGAGGTACGGTCGGAACACTTCATTCATCAGACTTTGAAACGTAGCCGGCGCATTAGTTAACCCGAAGGGCATAACCAAAAATTCATAGTGGCCCTCGTGAGTTCTAAAAGCAGTTTTTGGCACATCGTCCCTCACCATCCTGATTTGGTGATACCCAGATTTCAAGTCCAACTTCGAAAAAATCACCACTCTATACAACTCATCCAACAACTCGTCTATCACTGGAATCGGAAACTGGTCCGGAATTGTGATCTTATTGAGGGCTCGGTAATCCACACAAAAGCGCCAACTGCCATCTTTCTTTTTTTACCAATAACACTGGACTCGAAAAAGGGCTACAACTCGGTTGAATAATTCCTGCGGCCAACATTTCTCTTACCAACCGCTCAATTTCATTTTTCTTAAAATGTGGGTAGCGATATAGCCTGACATTAACGGGGGTCGACCCTGCCTGCAGAACGATCGCATGATTGCGACCTCGTTGGGGGGTAGCAAGTTCGGCCACTCAAAAACTTGACTGTAACGCTGAAGCACCTCTCTGATGGAAAGAGGAAAATCAGACCCGCTTTGATTAGCATCCAATTCTAAATTATTCAACTCTAGAAGAATTCCCTGATCCCTCTCCCTGAAAGTCTTTACCATGGATTTAATCGACACTTGCATCGCTTGTAGACTCGAATCCCCTTGCAGGCAAACGGTCTTCTCGCTGATTTGGAATTTCATCGTCAGGTTTCCCCAGTTCACTTGCATCTTCCCCAAAGTTCCTAACCACTTCATACCCAAGATTACATCAATGCCGCCCAATTGAAACGGTAGAAAATCTTCCGTTACATCAATCCCAGGCAAGGAGAGGATCACCCCTTTACAAATGCCCTCTCCTTTTACTGACTTTCCAGTGCCAATCGTCACCCCGTAACCAATCGTCGTCGTGGTGGGTAAGCCCAGCTGTTTTGCCAATTCTGCTGCAATAAAGTTGTGAGTAGCTCCACAATCGATCAACACTACCACAGGTTGCCCCAAAATAGACCCGGTTAGCTTCATGGTTTTGGGGGCGCTCAATCCAACCACCGAGTTTATTGACAACTCCACCACGTCCTCTCCGGTAATCCCCTCATCTTCTTCCAGGCTATCCACATCTTCCTCCTCGTCCAACTCCTGTACCACCAATACTTGGAGTTCCCTGTGTTTACAACGGTGACCCGGCCCAAACTTTTCATCACAGCGATAACATAACCCCCTCTCTTTCTTCGATTGCAATTCGGCGTCCGTTAGCCTTTTGAACGGAGGCCCCCCCTTGTTGGTGGTCGTCACTCGCCCCATCATCGAGGGCTTGGTTGAATTGGAATTAAGAGGAAGAATGGGGGGCGATATAGTAGAAGATGATTTAATTGGGTTAAAATACGGTACCTGTCCAGTAGCATAATTTCTTCCCCTTATTGGGCCTGATTGAACTTGGGCCTGCTGCAACATATTATTTCTCTCTTCAACTCTTTGGGCCAATTCCATGATGTGGTCCAGCCCACGTGGTTTTAGCATTCTCACTTCAGCCCGAACCATAGGCTTCAACCCATTGAGGAAATTACTCTCCAGAACCTCCTCACTGACTGTCCCCAACGGAGCAGCGAGCAACTCAAAGCTCTGCCGGAATTCTCGAACTGTTCCCTCCTGTCTCAATGCTAAAAAATTTTCCAGGTTCGTTCCCTCCTGAGATGGGCGAAATCGTTCCAGCAACATCATCTTCAGATCTTCCCACCTCCTCACGGGTTGCCGACTTTCTTCCCACTGGTACCACGCTAAGGCTTCCCCTTCAAAGCACATGCAGCAGATTCCACCTTCTCCCAATTTGCGAAACGATTTATAGTGAAATATCGCTCCGCCCTAAAAATCCAACCGTCCGGGTTTGCCCCATCGAACACGGGCATCTCCAACCTTCTGACTCGATTGTCAGTTCGCACGACTTCTCCCCGCCCTTGACTACCTTCTCCCCGATCGTTACCCTCTTCGTCTACCTTAGGTGGAGACTTAGGTTGCTGGTCGGAATCAGGGGGCTCATCCGCTTTCCCCTTCCTAATTCCATCCTGCTCGAGCCATTTGTTCATCATCACATCCATTTTTTCCATCAATACATTCATGTCTCGATGTAGTTCCTGTTGAACTCCATCTATTTTGCCTTCCAAACTGTCGACGCGATCCGTCAACTTCATGTGCCCAGGTGATGCTCTGATACCAAATTTGATAGGAACCTGAATGCTTGAGCAAATTCACTGCCTAATTGAGGCCTTGCTGGTCGAGAATCTGCTCCAACTATCACAGGAATGGCTGCTAGACAGATCTGTGGAGGATAACAGAGGAGAGATTAGCTCTAGAATGATAGAAAAATACGGTAGTGTTGCTGTATATCTGTAATTACTTGTAGGAATGAAAGAACACTGAGAAATCTGTAATTGTTATTCACTGAAGAAATGAAAGAAAGAATTCCTTGGGCAATTCGAGAGACCCAAGTGCTCTCACAGACTCTAGAAAATTCAGTTGTAAAAACGTATCAAATGTGATTTCCCCCAATTACATTTATTCCCCTCCTTTTCCTGACTAAAATTACCAAAAAGACCCTGACTTACAATATAAAAGAAATAACTAAACTCATGACAAATACAACAGCAGCAAACCGATCATGAGTCCATCACTTGCCCTGCTACTTCCTTCTCGCATATGTGAACTGAATCGGGGGTCTATCACAAACACCTAAATTCTTGCTACTTCAACCACCTTATCTGGTGTCTGTTTCATAATTCATTTTAAGGGGTTTTGTAAATGCTGGGCTTTGCGAATTTGCTGATCGCTTTTATCATTATTAGCTTTATTAATTTGTTTTGCGTTTTTTATCGAACAAAGACCAAAAAGGCAAATGACTCTGTAAAGGCAAGAGGTGAAGATGTAGAGGTGTGGGTTATGTGCTATACATGTTTGACTTCTTTGTTATTAAGTTATCTCCATTATTAATAATCAAGAATGACTACAATTCATTTGGATTGACAGCAACTGATTTTTTATTCATAATTGGAAGTTGCCTCCTGAATTCTATGCTACTCTTTCCTAGTTTAAAATCCTGTAAAGATTTCCTTTGTTTATTCTTGTTATTTTGTACTTGTAATAATTGCGATGGTAGTTATTCTTGTGGAGGTCGATGGGTTGACTAAGTTGATAGATGACAGTAGCGATGAATTGATTTAAAGATACTTAGCATTTTGATTAGTATTTTGTCGGTAAATTGAATTAAATACCATTGGTATTGAACGGAGAAAGAGAAGGTACAATGTTGTGTCATTTTTTTTTAAATTTCTATCATTTCTTTGAATTGTTTCCAATATTTTAATTTGAGTTTGTTACTATTTTTGAGTGTTTGTAACTTTTTTTTTAAATTTTCTATAATTTTTTTAATGTTCGTTACTTTCTTTTTTTATTTTTTGTTATTTTTTTAGTGTTTGTCACATTTTTTTTTTATTTTCTGTTACTCTCTTGAAATTTCTGTTACATTTTTGAGTAACAAACATCATTTTTTAAATAAAAGTGGCATTATATATCACTTTTTAATAAAAAAAAAAAAAATAACACTTAACTTAGAAAAGTGACATTGCATTCTCTCACTTAATTTCATATAATATTTTTTACTTCTTTTTTTATTTTTGCCACTTTGTTGAAATTTTTGTCACTTTTTTTAGTGATAAACATTAATTTTTAATAAAAGTAACATTGGATGTAAAAAAAAGTGACACTCAACTTAAAAAAGAAATGACATTGTGTCACTTTTTTATTAAAAAATGACGATTAATTAGTATTTTTCTTTCAAAATATTTTATATATGATTTTAAATTAGGCCCAATACCTTAAAAAATTAACTAGCTTGATTAATACCCTATTTATTAATTAAATCATTGAACAACTTAATTAATACGTTAAAACCTCCCCTAAACCTCCAAACCCTTGATGCCTTCGTGCATGGGGAGAGAAGCATCGCCACCATCATTCACAATTGTAATTCAGCAAAATCGTCCCTTAAAGGCTAAATGAATCAATAGCAGCAATTCAAGACAGAGAAAATGGTTTTGAAAATTGTAGAACCGAACACCTGCATTCGAGGGTTTTACCACAGCCTATTAATCCCTCTTCACCTCTCGCCTTCCTCTTATAGTCTCTTTTCTCCCATCGCCAGAGGTATAATTTAATTTTCTGCAAATATAAATGCCTTCTTTATTTTTATTTTAAATTTATATAAAATGGGTTGTCTGTTTTTCTTTCTTTTTTCATGCCTTCTTTTTCCAGTTTGTTTTCAATTTATCTAAAATTTGCCCCCCCCCCCCCCCCCCCCCCCCCCTTGATTACAGGTGCAGAAAGTGTGATTTGGGGAAGCCATGCTCCATGGTAGAAAAGTGGCAGCAAAAAAATCAATTTTATCCACCTTAGATGATCTCAATAAATTCCACAAAGAATTGAAAATAACATTGTTGAACAGACATTGAAATAACATTGTTAAAAAAATCAATTTTATCCAATTCAGATGATCTCAATTTATGAAGTTTCTTTTTGATGATTTTGCCATTGTGATTGGGAACATATTTGAAAATAATATTGTTGAACTTGAGAATAAATTGATTGTGCCAATACATATGAATCAACTAAACTAATACATACAAGGTGTTTGACGAAAGGGAAATGCCAAATAGTGAGATTCTATCACTTTTCTAAAAAAAATAAAAATAAAAAATAAATACACTATCTCATTTGAGCAATTAATTAGATGTGTACGTGTGCATTTTTGAAAATTTGAACATACAAATTCAAACATTGTCTAATGCTAATACATAAAAGATAGTTTTGAATCAATTAGATTGATGAATGTAATGTGTTTCTTCGAGAAAAAAAATGAAAAAGTGACTTTTCTAAAATTTAAAAAAAAATGTCTCATATCTCATTGGAGCAATTAACTAGATGCATATATATGCATTTTTTTTTTTTTTTAATTTGAACATACAAATTCAAACATTGTTTTATATTACAACATATGAAAAAGAAAACTTTGAATCAATTAGATTGATGCATGCAAGATATTTGTTAAAGGAGAATGTGGAAAAGTGTCACTTTTTTTTTTTTTTTTTTTTCAATTTGTTTCACTTTTTTCAATTGTTTTCTTGAAATTTCTATCACTTTTTTTTAGTAAAAAATATTAATAAAAGCGAGATTGTATATCATTTTTTAATATAAAAGTGACACTAAATTTTAAAAGTGACATCATGTCACTTTTTTTTTTTAAACAGTATTTTTTATTTTAAAAAAAAAAATTCATATGATTTTTCACAAGTCCTCTAATTTTAAAGGTATTTTTGTAAGTTGCCATTTTTCAAATCATAAACTGCTTTTGGGTACTCTGAATGGGCTAACCTTGCAGTGGGTAGTGAATAAACAGAACAAAGGTATGGGCCGTGAAGGGCAAACTGGTAAACATAATACGATATAGCAAAACTAAACCCTAATCAGACCACAACTCTCCCTTTCAATCACAGCTCAAACACGCATAAACTCACGCTTCTTTTCCAGTTTTTGGTTGAATGTATGAAGCCAAATTGGTGAATTAGGATTAATTGTCTCTAATCAAACACACCTTTTTCCAGTTTTTGTTTAAATGTTTGAAGCCAAATGATGAATTCGGATTTAAAATCTCACGACGGTCGTCTGAGCACGATTTGATGCAGTAATAATCCAATTTCTCTGATGGTTTCTTCCTATTTATTTCTCGATCCAATTTTTTTTCTTAATCTTACTTTTGCTTTGTTTGAACGTAGATGAAACCGGCGTAATTAGGATAAACTCAAGTTATTCCGATTAGGCCTACTTTTGCATTTCTTATGATTATCATTATTTCTAATTTTTACTGCCTTTTAATCGTTCCTATACAACCAAGAAAGTAGGATAAAATTTATTAAATTCTTTAGCATTTTTGGGGCTGAAGTTTGGCTGTTGGGCGACTGATACAATGCCTTTGGGAATTGGGATGAATCCAGCACCCGAGATCAGTTCATTCCTTCAGTTGACTTCAGGTATGTATTTTACATGCCTACCTGACCATCAAGAAGGAAAACAAAAAAAAATTAAATTAAATATTATA
Source organism: Osmanthus fragrans (assembly GCA_019395295.1). Taxonomy (NCBI): domain Eukaryota; kingdom Viridiplantae; phylum Streptophyta; class Magnoliopsida; order Lamiales; family Oleaceae; genus Osmanthus; species Osmanthus fragrans. The sequence goes on along the minus strand of JAEDXY010000074.1, from coordinate 50,836 downwards.
ATTTTCCTGATTGTCGTGAATCTAAATAAATTTCAGGAATTTGTTTTTATGTGGGCACTATTGAAAAATGAAATTTAGGGTGGTTAATTGATTATAAAGTAGTATAAAAAATCATGGTACAGAAAAAGGAACTTTTGTAGATTATTTAAAGGACTAGTTATGTAATTTGCTGATTTAGGGTATTAATGTTAAATAGTGTTTCTGGCTGCAGTAATTAACTTTAGAACGTGTTCGGTAGAGACTAAAATTAAAAAACTAGCCGTTATTGTTGACTTTTAATAGACGAGTGGGACCTAATAACGGTCATATTTTCAATTTTAATTGAATTTTAATCTCTATCAAACGAGACCTTAATACTAAAGGCTGTTTTATAGAGTAAAAATTTGCATGGAAGTTTCAACTTTCATTTTTTGTTTGTTTGATTGCACATTTTTTTTCTTGTCGATTGGAATTTTACTTTTTGGCATTTTCTTGCTTTTCATGGAATTGATTTTCCCACTACTTTGGTGGGAAAAGCAATTCGAGATTTTTTTTTAACTGGAATAAATTCTAATTTCAATTGTAAAAAAAAAATTATCCATTTAATTGCCAATTTTCAAGAAAAGCAAAGTCAAACAAATGGTATTTTTTTTTTTTTTTTTTTTTTACAATTGAAACAAATTATATCCATTTAATGAATAATTTTCATGAAAAACAAAACCAAATGAATACCAAGCCCCTGTTTGGCCCCCATTTTTAGAATGAAAATGTGAGAAATAATTTTTTTTTTGAAAAATACGTGGTTAAAAAGGAAGGAATTTTTTTTGATTTACATGTAATATTATTTTATGAAAAATTGTGTGATTGAAAATAAGAGAGAAAAATGAAATGCAATGAAATTTAATTTAATGGGGATCAAATATAGGCCAAAATATACAAAATTTCAAATTTTTTCAGGTTAAATTATATTAATCAAACACAATTAATCGACAATTTCGGGTAAAACAAGTTCTAGACAATTCAATTTCGTGTAATTCGTTTTCTTTTCACATAAATTTTATCTTGCAATCAAACAGACCTTAACAGATAGTAAGTACTGGTCTTCTAAAAAGCGTGGCTACGTGGAGATCAAGTTTCCAACTTTACATATTTATGCGAGTTCTAGGTGAAAACAAAATGTTTTTTTATTTTTAATATTATTTTAAAATTTATTAACCTTCTAAAATGCATTTAATAATACATACCAAATATTTAAATTTGTAAAATATTATATTTAATTAAATTTTTAATACAATTAGTCAATTATACGGTATTTCAAGTTTTCAAAAACTAAACCATTTTCATAGTTTCGACTAGACAAAAGGAGGTTGCTTGTTCTCAGTCTCTACCTCTTCTTTTTGACCTAACTTCAAAATCTCTTCCGTATTTTTCAATACAAAATCGTTATCTTTGGATTCCCTTATTTCATTTTGATCATTTCTAGTACTTCTTGTAGATTGTAAAATATCATTTTTCACCCCATCATTCTCCCACTCCTCGTCATCACACCCTTTTTCAATCCAATATTGTCCATTAGTAGCATCTCTTGCTAATAAAGCTATTTTGCCCTTTTCTCCTCTTCTTCTTCATCAATTGTTCATCCTTGTGTCAAGTCTTCCTTTTTTTGGTGTGTATATAAAAAAAAAAAGGTGCATTTAATGGAGCAAAGCATATTCAAGTAATTATTCATTGGCCAAAATAAAAGAATTGTAGAAATGACGTTGTAGTAAAAAATTAGTATGTAAAATGTAACAACCTAGTTAATACTTACCCCTTCAAAAGCACTCCAACCTGATGAACTAGTAGTTAAACCAATTATCGTTTTTGCCATTGTTTTTAAATTTGATGTTTAACTGTCTTAGAAATCGCACCAACTCATTAATAAATATAAATAAAACAGTTGTATGTTAAACATTATAACTATTGATCATCTAATATGATATATATTGAGTGCGAAATATCCCTACCAACCATTTAGTGCAAACTAAAAAAAAAAAAAAAAGACTTAGAAATGAAAAAATATTACATGCCAAAATAAACGAATAATTAATACATGTTCAATAGCTGAAGAACAAGTTACTAGGTAAAATTCAAATTCCAATGCAACATTTTCCCAACAGCTTCAATACATTCATTGACCAATTTATATGGAAACCAAAGCTAAAACTAAAGCTAGAAAACAACAATTTATATGGATTGTCTAGGTTCCTACCTCTTCGATCAAATTTCCTACACATATAAAAAGAGCCAACTCTTATTCACTGTAGAAACTACCAAGGGTCGTTTTGGCCTTTGACATTTAGTCTTCCTCAATTCACGCAGCTTTCAGACATACACCACTCCATCTGTAGTCTTTCTCCATTTTTCCACTCTACCCCTGTCTCGTTTTATACTATGTGGTTTGAGTTTTTTTAATAGCGGTGTTATTTAATTTTTATAAAAAAAAAAAAAACTAGACAAACGACTTTTTTATGGCATTATTATTTAATTTTTATAGCATTGTTATTTAATTTTTATTTTGTTATATACACTAGATATTTTTGTAAAAAAAAAAAATGTGAGTGTTATAAAAAAAAAACAAAAAATAAAATAAAAAAATTTGTCGCACAGTGCGATGCAGAGTGCCTCGCCTTGTGCGAGACATGCCGGTGCATATCTCGCACAGTGCGATATATGTACAATGCATGTCTTGCACAGTTTTTTTTTTTAAATCACTATAGAAACTAGAAATAAAAGTGGCAAGCATATCCTCCACCGTGTTTTTCGCCTCGTTTCCCTTCATAACCGTGTTTTTCGCCTCATTTCCCTTCATTTACCTCCATTTATTCCACCATTCTTCAATCGAACTCCGACATCGACTTTGGGGAAAGAACGAAGTGGATCTGAACACTCTAGGGATGAAGACGAAGGAGACAAAGATGATGAAGAAGAAGGATCCGCGGTCGTCGACATGGTAATCTTTAATTTTACAATTCCATATCTTGTTGGGTTTAGCCTTTTTGGCGTGATTTGTAATGGGTTTATGAATTCGATGTGTTTTTTTTCTTCGATTTTGAAGTGGGATTTTACTGGATCTGAGGGATTTGGAGAATTTTGGATATAAAAAGGTGTCTTCTTTAAGCAGAGAGCTGGCTTTCTTAATTCTTCAATTTTTGGATGAAGAGAAATTCAAAGAAACAGTTCACACGTAAACCATTTTTGTTTTCCCTTATAATTTTTCATGGGTTTTGGATTTTTTTAGTAATTTTGTTGTTGATTGTTTTGGGATTTGGAAAATGAATGGAGGTTGGAAAAGGAATCGGGGTTTTTCTTCAGCATGAGGTACTTTGAGGATGCTGTGACCAATGGTGAATGGGATGACGTGGAAAAGTATTTATCAGGGTTTACAAAGGTTGATCATAACCGTTACTCCATGAAAATTTTCTTCGAGATCCGAAAACAGAAGTATCTTGAAGCTCTTGACAAGTAAAACTCTAAATTTCATTCATTTCTGTAATTTAAGAAAATAATGATGATGATAGATAGTACTCCATGGTTGTATTGTTTTGTAATTTTTGGTCTCTATTAATTCTTTTCCATCAATTGTAGGCATGATAATGCGAAGGCTGTGGAGATACTTACAAAGGATTTGAAAGTGTTTTCAAGTTTTAATGAAGACCTCTTTAAGGAAATAACTATGCTCCTGACATTGCAGAATTTTAGGTAATGTGCATTGATCGAAAGTATGATTGCAATTGTCATTGAAGATTGTATTGTGACGGATTGAGTTCTACTTATTTTTTAATTGAGTGCATAGCGAGAAAATTTCCTAAAAAATTATTACCAACAGAGAAAAATTTGTTGTCTGAATTTATATTTAGGTTGCACAATGTTAATTTTACACACAACATGGAGCAGAAATGGGATAGTAATGGCATTTTCATGGGATGGATTGGGAAATGTAGGACTACCAGTTAGGTTCAAGGATATTTATGGGAGGTGGAAGCATATATGGGGTATAAATTATGGAATTAATTGGAGAAGCACTAGCTTGAGTAACCACATCCTCTACTCATTTTGCTTGTTGACATTTACTTCATTTTGGCATCCATATCTAAGAAATTCTCTGATCCTGCTTCATATTCCAGCGTGATCAGTGGATTTTAATTTATTTGCGAGGTTTTCTTTTAAGACCCGTAATTGCCTTTGTGGTGCTTCAGGTGGTTTTTTTAATGTACATGCCAATAGATTATATCTTCGTGGATAAAATGAAGGGAAATCCTACATGTACATAGAAAAGTGTACATAAGGAGGTACTTAAGGATTATATTGGTGGCAGTGTAAAAAAAGGTGCAAATGGGTGAGCATATGGTGGTTCATGTGGAACAAGTTTTGGGGTTTTTCTTTCTTCGAAATAATTTCACTACCTATCGATTTTTCACTGTTTTGATTTTGACTCCTATCGATTTCAGATTTTTTTTAACTTTTGGGGTTTTTCTTCCTCCGACTGAGTTTTGTTTTCTTTCTTACTCTGTGTACAGTTCTATTTTTTTGTTGGTGGAATCTCCGAAAAACCAGTACATTCTCACCGATTGGAAATTGGCAACCTAAGGTATGTGGATTTAGTATTTGATTCAGTTTAGTTTAACTTTTTGAATTTTATTTGTGCTTCTCTGTTTCTGTGTGTAGAGTACGTTTTCGACTGTACCAATACATTCTCACTGCAATTGGAAACTGGCGACCTGAGGTATGTCGATTTAGTATTTGCTTCAGTTTAGTTTAACTTTTGGAACTTCATTTGTGTTTTTCTTTTTCGAGAGATGTGTGTTAATGACTGTTTTCGGTTGGAAAATAGGTGTTAACTTTATTGGTATGTGGCGTTATCTTTACTGAACTGTTAATGGCTTTTGCATAATTTCGGGTTTAAAAGGTGTCTTCTTATCGAGTCAAGCTTAGGAGTGGTCTCAATTTTGGGATTTCTGAAATCTTCTTTTGTATTAAGAAGAGTTCTTGTTGATGATTGGTAGATAATAAGTGTTGCTTCTTTGTGAAGTAAGAATTGCACAGGTTCTAGAAAATGGTATTGCCCTAATATAATATGAATTAAGTAAATACAGTTTGGTAAAAGTTTCGTGTGTGTTTTACTAAAATTTATAGTTAAACTAGCAGAAATGAGGATAAATATTGTGCTTTCTTGCTTATTGTTCACAAAAAAGATAAATAATGACTACACAAATGATATATCATTTGGATCGTGACCTTATTTAATGTGTTATAATCGACTCTTTATTATGTAAGGAACTTGTGAAAATTGCAATAATAGACTGTTGCATTTGAATTATCGATAATGAAATAGAGAGCCCTCACAAAACGTCTTTTTTTTTTTTTTTTTTTTATTTGCTTTTGTTTAGTTAACGTAAGGTGAATCTACTTTTTTTGTTACTTACATGAATTTTCTTATAACTTGCAGCTGCTCTTCATTTTCACTCTGAACAATATTTCTAATCATAATGATCAAGATATTCATCTTTTCATTCTTGAATGAGTTGATAATACAACAATTGAGGTTGACCTATTATCTATTAAGTGTTCTTTTGCAGATGGAATTTCTGTTTTTACATCCAGCTATGTAGCTACTGGGTACCATGGTCAGACTTGTAACTTTATGTACATCCATTTTAGAATTTATATAGTTAACAAACACCTCCTGGCATATTCTGTAAGGTGGATCTGTTAAATAAGAAAAATGAAGTTAAAGTTTTGTGTATTACACGATCAGTTATGATCTAATATAATATTGCTAATCAAACATGCACTTCCTTTTGTCAGGGCAATGCTTTCGCAATGTTATTGAAGAGAAGATGATGGAACTTAAGGTACTTTGTCCTAAGGGTTATGCTAGAGTGACCAAAAGTTTTACCTAATATATGGTACGTACGGTAACTATGACTTCAAAATGACTATGAAAATTACGTTAACAATACTGTAATTATAGTATTCAAAATGCTTTCTTTTTCTTTTTGTAACAAGAATTTCTTTTTCACTTACATGTCATTCATAACTTTATTTTCATCTATTTATTGTAGTATACATATGATGTCCCAACGCTAATATGCACAAGGAGAAGAACGCATGCACGTGCATCGCACGTGCCTTCACTAGTATCTCCATAAAGTGTATAAATTTGGAGAACGCATAAAATGATCTAAAGATTCCTCCACAATGCTCTAGGAACGAGGGATGAGGACCCTCAAAGTTGGGCTTCAACCTTTCTATAAAATGATCTAAAGATTCTTCCAACACCAAATCTCACAAGATCCAAGATGTAAAAAACGAATGAAGAGATAAAGTTTGGCATAGAACTTATCCAAGTGGCTCGTAGTTTAAACCTGTAGATAATGACACTAGAGAAAAGGACATTTGAGATAAAGTTGAAAAAATAGTTAAAACCAACTCAATGTTGAGGACATGTAGATGTCTTCGGACATCTTCATTTTGTGAACACTTCAAATAAAAAAACTCATTATCTTTGACATAATTTATGTTGAAGAAGTGGTGAAATTATTAAGATGTAGATGTATAGGATTATTCTTCAAATTATTACTAAATGTTGAAAAAAAATTGATAAAACAATGTACGAATGCAAAAGTATATTCTTTGGTTGAATATTCTTTTATTATTCTTGAATGATGAATTTCATGTTTTCATGAATACACAAAACATTCAAATGTGCATGTTAGTCAACTATGGGTTCCTACACGTTTGCTTTTGTGTCCATAACCCTTGTATCGTCTAGATTTTCGCATGCTTGTCAACCTTTCATGTCTTGTCTGTGTACCATTGCAAATCCTTATCGTCGGCTACATCAGCGGGGGATGCATTCATGTTCAAAACTTTAAATTTCAAATGGATTCGAAATTTCATTCTGTGAAGATTAAGCTTTTCAATTTATTTATTGACAAACTCTTCATATTTAATGTCACTTCGAATAATAATTGATATTGTTCCGTTCTTAAACCACGTCCACTCATCCTCCATGTTCACGAATGTACCACCATGTGAGACAACGAATCTCATAATATCTCCCAATAACTGTATGTCATCTACGCAAATAAGATTAGATAACACGAATACCTAAAACAAACATGCTACTCGCAAGCAATATGATTAATGCTAAACATAAAATATTTCGTAGTTTCACTAAGTTTGTAACATAGTTCTCGATATTTATAAAATGTCGAGAACGATATGTCGATCAGACACTTCACTATATGTATTTATCATATTTTTCGACTTCAACCACCATTTTTCAAAGCATTCATTCCACCATTAATGACATTGTCGTTACATAACTACCATTATAAATTCATCTATCAAAGCTATTTAAGTAGGTTGTGACATCATATTTGAGGAACACAAAACAATAAATATGAATTTGATTTTAAAATGCTTCAATAATCTCACAACAAATATCTACTAATTGTTTGAAAAATCTAATCCATTTAAATCATATATATAACAACTATTAAACACAACTTATCAACAAAATATTTCAAAGAAAATTTAACTTCTATAGAGAATTGTGGATGAGATTAAATTTCTCGAAATGAAATTATATAATTTTCTTATAAATTAGAAGAATGTAGTTTATTTTTCAGTGTTATTAATTTTTCTATTTCGTCTTCTTCATTTCTTCCCCAATCATTGGTCATTACCTAATAGATAGTGAAAGGAAATGAACACATTACATATTAACTTGTATAAATGTAGCTTCTCCTGGAAACTACTTTTATTCTAGAAATTTGTGACAAATTGGAAAAAAAAAAGCTTCATTTTTCATTAAGGGTATAAAAGACAATTTGATATCAAATTTGACCATTTTTGAAAGAGTTATCAAAATTGGACACATTTCCATTGACAAGCATAAAATTGGCCATTTTTTTTTTTGAAAATTTCCCTTATATGGCTAATTGACTTTCAATCAATCAAACATAATTTTCTTTAAGTATTAAAGGGAAATTTATAAAAATATCTAATTTTATGTTTGTGAGTTGAAAAGTGTCTAATTTTGATAACTCTCACAAAAAAGTGCTAAATTTGGAACCAAATTATCTATTATATCCTTAATGAAAAAATAAACAATTTTTCACTATAAAATAAAAGAGTTGGTTTGATTTTGGCACTGTTCATAGGATTTCGTGTAATGAGATTTACTTTTTTTTTAAAATCCAATAATAGCGTATTTAATCCAGTATACGATGCCTGCTTTTTTAATCCATACCTGTACCATGCCTTACTGTGCGTCCTTTTTTAACCTGTACCATGCCATGCCTTTAATATCTTTTTGAATTGAAACCTGTGAAAAAAGTAATTAAACGAAATGGTCAAACTTTCACATTATTCTCTTCTACCTATCGTAATCTTACTCCTCACGCATTTCTACTTTTCCTTTCCTTCACTCCTCACTCATTCACTCATTTCTCTTTCCGTGGGAGAAAAAAAAGGCCTAAATTTTCCTCTCCAAATTGCAGTAAGAAAAATGCTTAAATGGACATGATGTCTTCATATTCCCACCGAAGAAGAGAGAGGTACTTTTTTTTAAAAAAAATTGGGTTATTTTTCTTTTTATAATTTTTCGAATCTTGTTAGTTTTAATTTTTTTTTCGCAGCCAGTTATTTTTGGTGCTTTATGTTCTTTTAGCTTTGTAGTTGAGAAATGTTAATATTTTTTTATTTTTTTTTGTATTTCAGTTTTGATGATTTTTGGGATTTGATATTTATTTCTTTTTATGCGAGTGTTACTTTTTCTTTTTATAAATTTTTTTTGACTTTATTTTTTTAGCGAAATCTATTTTCATGCTTTATGTTTCTTTTAGCTTTATAGAAGAGAAAGGTTAATATTATTTTTTTTGTATTTTTTTTTTTGGACAAACAACCCTTTTTAGGCGCGATATAGATGACATGGATTTATTAGTAACAAGAATACACAATATTGCACATTGATGCAATGAGAGATTCAATAAGTTAACTTGAAAATGTACTTTTAGATGATGATGAAGTTTCGAAAAAGTGCACCAATATAATAGCAAGACAGAAAAAACCATTCTTGCCCCTTTAATCCAAGCTAGAAACAACCTTTTTGTAGTGTATTAACTAACAAGATATCATTTCAAAAAATTTGGACCTCAAATTCTAACCAAATAAAAAATTAAAAAAATAACATAACTGAAAATATATGTAATAACTCTTAAATCAAATAATGTAATATTCACGGCATAAGAAAAAAGGCCAATGAACAAGAACTATTGCTTCTGAATTAGCTCATATACACGTATATAATTGACGAAGCCTTTCATCTAACAAGTTTATATTACTTATAATATGTAACTGTTTTACTGTATCTACGTATTTTGCTTAACAAATTGATGCCTTTTATCCAATATTTTTCTAATGTTATATCACTATAAAAATTCATATACACGTCTCTTGATGATGCCAATGAAGACAGAATTAATTAAACTATAACATAATTTCTTTTGTTTCTTCATATAATTGAATCCATGCAATAACTGGTGGAGTTGGAAATTTCTTTCATCATATCACTTCTCTTATTGCATCTTTCAATATATTTTTATTAGGTGGAGGTATGTATTTATTGAAGCAAATTTGCTAAAAGTCAAGCACAAGCATATTATTTATATATAACAACTAACAAGTTGTAACCGTCTTACTTACAGTTTTTTCGTCATGAGATTTTTTTTAATGTGTTTCTTTGGTTTTTTTTTTTTTTTTAAATAAATGTGTGCATGTGTGTTGTGTAAATATAAATATTAAATCTGCTGTTTATGTATGGACATCAAAATCTATAAGTACTTAAATTTTTTATTGAAGCAAATATTTGCTAAAAGTCAAGCCCAAGCATATTATTTATATATGACAACTAACAAGTTGTAATCATCTTATTTACAGTTTTTTCGTCATGAAATTTTTTTAATGTGTTTTTTTTTATTTTTTTAAAATAAATGTGTGCATGTGTGTTGTGTAAATATAAATATTAAATTTGTTGTTTATGTATGGACATCAAAACCTATAAAGATAGCTTTTTAGATTGTCGCAACGAAGATATTATTTTGATACTTTCCTTATGTTGTCTTGCATTTGCACTGTTAATTAAATATTTTACTTCTTTAATTTTGAGTTAGCATAAAAAATCTTAACTGAAGTGTGTGATGTGAATTGCAGCCCAAATTATTAAATGCGAACAATGAAATCTAGACGTGTTGAATTGTTAAAAGGTAAGAATCTTGTATTGGAGGCATAATCAGTTTTTTTCTTGGTCTTTATTTATTACCAAAACATTTGACCCTTTTTTGGGGGTTGGGCTATCTCCAGTTCAAGAGCATGGAGGACACCAATTACTTGGCCCTCAACGACGAGGTTCCATGGATAATCTTCCAAATCGAGATGATTTTGAAGATGAAAGAGGTGAGTTTATAGATTTTAGTCATTTGGTTACTTATATTTATTAGCTTGAATTAAATGTATAAACTGTCTTCACCTCTCAGTGCTCGACGTTATTTTTATTTTTATTGTTTTTATTTTTATTAGTGACGACTCATTTTATTATAGTTGTCGACTGTAGTTACGGTATTTCTTTGAGAGATGGATTTGGTACAACCCAACGAGGAGTTGATAGTCCATATGACATTGAACATGATGGCCTTAGAATCGATGAAGTTGTACCAAATAATAGCATACTCCAAAATTTGATTTGCAGAACATTCCAACTAAATCCCATGTGCTTGTGCATTCGACTATTTGTGAATATTGTGGTGCCACAAAATTTCATAGAGAGAGTAAGGGGTTTTGTTGTTTAGATGGCAAAGTAAAATTGCATGTACATAGTGTACCTAATGAATTATTTACTTCAAGTTCACCTAAAGCATTGAATTTCAAAAAAAAAAATTGCAAGAAGTTATAACAATCATTTTGAGTGATATGACAAAGATTTGTGTAAGATGAACAAATGCATCTATACATTTAGGGTTCAAGGACAAATTTACCATTACATAAACCAACTTTTACCATCTAATAATAACCCAACTTATTTACAATACTTTTATGATACTGAAAATGAAGTACAAAATCGACTGAACATTTCAAATAAATTTTGTGAATCTACTTTACAAATTTTGATTGATATCCTAAAGATTAATCCTTACTGTAGATTTTTTCGTTCATTAAGCGATATTGACAATTTACATACATGTCAAATAAAAATAAGATGTGATCCTGGTTTAGACCAAAGAGTCTACAACACACCAACAGTTTCACAAGTAGCTGCAGTTTGGGTTGATGAGGATCCATCAGCAAATGATAGAATTCGTGATATATCGATATATGGTCATTCGGGCACTTCACATAGAGTACATTATTATTTTGGTTGTTATGATCCCCTTCAATAACCATTGCTTTTTCCTTATGGTGAGTCTGGATGGCATGAGGGTATTGAAAGATTCAGTAAAGAAGCGCTTCATTGTTCTTCTGCACAAGAGAACCTTTTAAATATTAATGACATAAATTTTGCAAATGAATTGATTGAAAGAGAGACTGAAGGTGAATAATGTGAAAATAGAATTTTTCATTTGTTTTTACTTTATTCTATTTATTTTTTTTTAATCTTGTAGTTATGAAGAAGGGAAAGAAAAGGTTGCACGTGTCTTGTCGTGCGTATTATTGCTACAAACTACAGGTTCAGAACTCAGGTAATTGTATTTTGCTCCATACCGATAGGCTGTTACAATAGTATGTTGTTGATATGTATGTGAAAATTGAAACCACTAGATTAGATTACTTTCGTAATAATCAAACAAAAATACAGGCAGAACTTTATCAGTGAATTGTTGATAGTGTTGAAATAGGTGAAAGTAGAGGTGATAAAATTGGCCGAAGAATTATTTTTCCATCGTCATTCACTGGTGGACCTAGGGATAATAAAAAGAGATATATGGATGCAATGGCGTTGGTTCAAAGATACGGTAAACCTGATGTGTTTTTAACTATAACTTGTAACCCTAATTGACCAGAAATAAATCAAGAACTAAGGCAAAATGATGAAAAGCAAAATAGACCTGATTTTATGATTTATTTAAAAGACAGATTTTTGGACCCGTTGCTGCATACATATATGTAATCGAATTCTAAAAGAGCGGTCTTTCACATGCTCATTTTCTGTTAATTTTTAAATCTGGATCAAAAGTTACTTCAGTTGATTTGGTTGATAAAATAGTTTCTTGTGAAATTCCAGACAAAAATTGTTATCCCCATTTATATCCTATCATTGCAAAACATATGTTGCACGGCCCTTGTGGAACATTAAATCCGAATAATGTTTGTATGAAAAATAATAACACATGCAAAAATAAGTATCCCAGAGAATATGCAATGACAACTTCACTAGGCGACAATTCATATCCACAATATAGACGTCGTAATAATGGCCAAAACGTTAAGGTCAGAGGACAAATATTATATAATAGATGGGTTGTACCTTACAATCCTTATTTAACATCTAAATTTGATTGCCATATCAATGTAGAAATATGTTCAACCGTTAAAGCTGTGAAATATTTATATAAATATGTTTATAAAGGTCATGATCGAATATCGATTTTCATAAATGGCAATGAACAAAGCAAACTTTGTGGTATATGTCATGTAGCAATTGCAACAAAGTCAGCAACGCAGATTTTGGTGAGACTTTCCCATGTATTTATTGCAAATACCCCATTGCAAAGGCCGTCCCAAGGTAACACTCACTATTTTTCTTTCCAATATCTAACACTTTTAGAGATGGTATGTTTAAGTGATAATATTTCTTTGATTTAAATATATATTTTTGATGATACTTAGCTGAATCTCCGTTACTATTAGGGCAAATGCCAGCGTAGAGTTAGAAGATACCAGTGGAGTCTTAAGTGCAAGTGCAATCGGCAACCCTGCTAAAATACTATTGAAGTATAGTGCTGAGAGCTTAATGCAACTTTCTAGACCAGTAAGTGCATACATCATGCCTAATTATTTCACCTTTAATCACCCATACATAGAAATGTTAATTATGCAAATCCTCAATTTTAACAGTGAACTAATCCAAACATTCATGAATTCATTCAAATGGATCTTGAAGAACACATTTTTTAAGTCAAGGTTACACAACTAGAGCGAAACACAACTGAATACAAGTATGAAATTATGTTTGTCCTGAATGCATTCCCAGCCTTGCTAATAAAGCTGAAGAACCAAGTTAGAAAGACAAAAGTTTTCTATGCTCTACTGAGGTAGACAGTGGTTGTCACAGTCCCAAAATATCACCGCCATCTGTAAAACGAACATTGTTTCAAGTTTCGACAGAGCCAGGACTTTCAAACGTAAAGGCTGAGAAAAAACTTGCTACCTCCAACTCTAAAAATGATGAAGTGAGAATGAAAGGAAAACTTGACTAATCATTGTTGTGCTGATTTGAAGACGACATCAATGCTATAACCTAAAAGATTGCTTGCTACTTTTGTTATCTCCACCTCAACCAACTTTCAGAGTTTTGTTTTGTTTTATTTTGTAGTATGATTTGGTTTTTTTGGCCTTAGTTGTATTCTGTAAGTTATTTTGCATGAAAAGTATTCCATGAAGTTATAGTTAGCTGTTCCATGAAGTGTTCCATTCTCAAAATATCTTGCCTATAATATTATTTATAAATATCTATCATCTCACTACAACATTTATATATCGTTTTCTCGTTTTGAAAAAAGCAGAAAATCAATTTCCGATTTTAAAAAAAAATATTGCATTGTTAAAAAAAGAAATTTAAGTCTCTTTGTTTTTTTTTAAAAAAAAAAAAACACTATCGACCACTATGTTATTTTCAAAATTTGACCAAAAATAGTAAAACCTCAATAATCATACCAAAATAAAATACGTAATTATGGAATGAACGAAATCTTGCCGTAACAAGAAAAAAAAGACTTAAATTGACGATTTGAAATGAAAAATATCGAATTTTGGTCTTAAAAATGGTTCGCACCCAGCGGAGCTGGGTGGCTACAATGTGCGAGCTGAATAGAGGTTTTCGAATTGGGGTCATGAGCACGATTCTGAAAATCGTAGCCAAAGTTATGGCCGAAATACTAAGAAATTACCAAAACTGCACAAAAAGATGACTTTGGGGACTGAAGTGCAGCAATACCAAAAGTTTAAGGACCTATGATTGAAAATTTTAAGGAGGAAATTGATAAAAAAAAATTCAATTATAAGGACTAAAAAGTACAAGATGAAAGTTGAAAGACTTGACGAGCAATTATCCTGAGAATTTAGGTGCAATAAATGAAAACAAAAATAATAAAATAAAAACTCCTTGCACGGAGCCACGGAGCTTTTGCTCCTACGGAGCTTTTGCTCCATGCAAGGAGCAAAAGCTCCATACACACGGAGCAAAAAAGCTCCATATGCATGGAGCAAAAAGCTCCATTCACATGGAGCTTTTGCTCCTTGCACACGGAGCAAAAGCTCCTTTCATTTATTGCAGTTAAGCTTTTGGGATAATTGCTCGTCAAGTCCTTCAACTTTCATCTTGTACTTTTTAGTCCTCATAATTTGACTTTTCTATCAATTTCATCCTTAAAAATTGCATTCTCAAGTCCTTAAACTATTTGCACTTCAGTCCTCAAAGTCATCTTTTTGTGCAGTTTTTGTCATTTCTTAGTATTTCGGTCATAGCTTTTGCTACGATTTTTAGAGTTGCGCTCATGACCCCAATTTGGAAACCTCTATTCAATGTGAATTGTAGCTATCGAGTTCCGCTAGGTACAAGCCGTTTTGAGCAAATTAGATTTTGTTAGTATAAAAAGTAATTCAAAAATTCATGTTCAGTAAAATAATTTAAAAGTAAAGACTTTACGTGTAGAGTGGTGGAGCTTATGGAAGAGAAGATCAACGGCTTCGTCCTCTGCTTTCGGGACGCATCTAACAAATGAAAGTACTCCCGAGAGGGCTTCCACTTTTAGCGTTCAGGCAAACGACTAATGAAAAACTCTGGTGAAATTAAACAGAAAATCGTGGGAGAAAGAAATAGAAAGGAGAGAAGAAGTAAAATGAAGATTTGCACAGTACGAATGATTGTGTTAAAAAAATATTAAAATTGGATAAAGAGCATTTTTAACGAAAAAAAATCTCATTTAAATAACTTGTTATGATCTTTGTTTTTTATTTATTTTATACGTGTTGATAGAAGCTAAAGAAAAAAATCTCGTCCTCGGTATCCCTCCTATTATCATGGTGAGTTTTGCATCAGTTAATGTCGGGTTTTGCTTGGTTTTTTACCAGATTTCAATTTTGAACAAATTACCGGATTTGACTTTGGCTTGGATACCGGATATCGGCTTACTGGTTTTCAAAGAAAAAGGAACTTACTGTATTTGGGAGTCTAGAAAAAAAGAATATTCCTTCCCTTACCGGATCTTAGCTTACCGATTTTAAACTTACCGTATTTGAGCTATGCTTGCATACCGAATTTCAACAATTCTTGACACTTACCTGATTTTTGGGCATTTTGATACCGGATTTCAATGGCAGCTTTGACATATCGGTTTTTGAGCTTCTTCTTCAGCACCTTGTACCGGATTTCATCTTTGTTTTCTTTAGCCTTTTTACAGCAACATCTTCATCTTTTTTTCTGAGTTTTTCAGCATTTTAACAGCCATTTTTCATCGATTTTTTGCACCTTTAACAGCTTTTTTCTTCCATCTTTCAGCACCAGATTTTTCATTTTTTACAGCAACTTGAGGCTCCTTTTTTCACAGCAACTTGCAGCCATTCAGGGAAATTGTTCACATCTTAGTATCAGCATCATGTGTAACCACAAGCTGGGAATGTTGTTTCAGTTTCTCATCATCTAATTTTTCAAGTTGCTTTGATTTCTCTGAGCTGCTTTCCAAATCCCATTTTTGAGGGTCTTCTTCTATAACTCTGGTTTTCTTATACTTGCAATACAGCAAAAGCTGAAGAATGCCTAGAAAGGTACCTACCAGGTTTGGTGACTACAAAATAACACATCAAAATCAGTATGCACCGTCTGATCCCAAATCAAAATAAAACTATTTTAAATAAATTTAGGTTGTACTAACCGTAAGAACAAGATCGTGGCTGAGTAGTCAATAAGCCATCCAAAGTGAACTAGCAAGTAATGAGAAAAATGACAAGTAAAATGGCATAAATTCCACACTCTTGGTCTGCATCACTTGTTTCTATAATAAGTAGCATAATTATCTTATATATAATTTTTTTTAAAAAAAAATTTATGTTCATATGCATATAGAAGAAGCTTTCACACTTCTATACTTTCGCATTCTTCTCTCTTTATAAAGCTTAATCACTTTAGAATCACCGAAACTTCTTTTCTCAGGTACATGTGTTCGACAGAAGTTGTATTCATGTGGATGTACGATGGTGATTTCTTTTTTCTTTTTTACATCTACGCTATTAAATAGTCAACTATACTATGGCATGTGCATTGCACGTGCGTCTCACTAGTTTTTCTTTAAATTTGTCACGAAATGCACGTGCGTCTCACTAGTTTTTCTTTAAATTTGTCACGAATTTCGAGAAGAGCAAGTAGCTTCCATGAGAAACTACAAGACTACTAGCTATTAGCTAATATGTTCATTTGCTTATATTATCTATTCGGTGTTGACCAATTAATATGGGGAAAATGAAGGAGATGAAGTAGAATATCCATTAACACTAAATAAAGAACCATATCCTTCCAACTCATAAGAAAATCATATAATTTTATTTCGAGAAATTTAATTTCATCCAGTGAGTTAATTATACTCTCCACAATTCTCGGTAGAATGTATTTTTTCTTTGAAATCGTGTTTTTTTCTTTTTATAAGTTGTGTTTAATAATTGTTATTATATATTTGATTCAAATGGATTAGATTATCCAAACAATGAGTAGGTATTTGTTGTAAGATTATTGCAACATTTAAAAAAATCATATTGATTGTGTTGTGTTCCTCAAACATTGTGTCACAACTTTCTTAAATAACTTCGATGGATATAAATTTAAGGTAGTTATGTATTGACAATGTCATTAATGGGAGAATGAATTCTTTGCAAAAATGGTGGTTGAAGTTGAAGAAAATGATAAATGCATATGCTGAAGACGTGAAGTGTCTTCCCTACATATCGTTCTCAAGAATGACAATTTAAATGTAATTCTTGACATTGTTTCAAATGTCAAGAATAATGTAGGTTGTAAAATATCATTCTTCACCCCCATCATTCTCCCCCTCATCATGACAAGCCTCTTCAATCCAATATTGTCCATTAGTAGCATCTCTTGCTAATAAATTATTTTGCCCTTTTCTCCTCTTCTTGTTCATCAACCTTGCACTAAATTGGACAAAAACAAAGATTGTTCATCCTCGTGTCAAGTCTTCCTTTTTTGGTGTGTATAAAAAAAAATGGTGCATTTAATGGAGCAAAGCATATTCAAGTAATTATTCCTTGGCCAAAAGAAAAAGAGTTGTAGAAATGACGTCGTAGTAAAAAATTAGTATGTAAAATGTAACAACCTAGTTAATATTTACCCCTTCCAAAGCACTCCAACCTGATGAACTAGTAGTTAAACCAATTATTCTTTTTGCCATTGTTTTTAAATTTGGTGTTTCACTGTCTTAGAAATCGCACCAACTCACTAATAAATATAAATAAAATAGACAAATATGCTAAACATTATAACTATTGATCATCTTATATGATATATATTGACTGCGAAATAACCCTACCAACCATTTAGTGCAAACTCAAAAAAAACTTACTCAGATATGAAAAAATATAACATGCCAAAATAAACGAATAATTAATCCATGTTTAATAGCTAAAGAACAAGTTACTAGGTAAAATTCAAATTCCAATGCAACATTTTCCAACAGCTTCAATACATTCATTGACCAAGTTATATGGAAACTAAAGCTAAAACTAAAGCTAAAAAACAACAATTTATATGGATTGTCTAGGTTCCTACCTCTTTGATCAAATTTATCTCCATAAAGTGTATAGATTTGGAGAACGCATAAAAATGATCTAAAGATTCTTCCAATGTCAAATCTAGTCAAAAGATCCAAGATGCAAAAAACGAATGAAGAGATAAAGTTTGGCATAGAACTTATCCAAGCGGCTAGTAGTTTAAACACGTAGATAATGACACTAGAGAAAAGGACACGAGATAAAACATAATAAATTAAGAAGTAATTTCACAAAATATCCACTTTTAGCTAGTCACTTGCAAAAATGGCCACTTTCAAAAATCCTTGCAAAAATGTTCATTTTGACATTATTTAGACCAAAACACCATTGTCAACAATTTATGATTCCACACAAGTCCAAAAAATGGACATTTTTGCAAAAAAAATTATTGGCCTATAAAATTTTGACACAACCTATTCCATTTATTTCAAATGTCAAGATGTCAAATCAAAATTAATGCTATTTTTCGCATGACACATAAATGTCTAGAACGACATTTCAAGTGTAGAGAAATGTCATGTTTTGGAATGAAATGTCATTCTAGACATTTAATATGTCGAGAATGACGTTTTGAAATGTTGAGAACATTTAATATTGTGATTTGACGTGTGTACTTTTAAAATATAAAACGGGATTCAAATGTCGAGAATATAATTTTGATGTAGCTTCTCATGGAAGCTTCTTTATTAATTAAAGGGCATAATAGACAGTTTAATATTAAATTTGTAAAATTGACATTTTTCAACTCACATTCTTAAAAGTGGACATTCTTGAAAATGCCTCATAAATTAATATGTTAATGACACGAGAGAAAAAGAGAAATATGTTAAAGTGTGGGCTTTTATGTGTAGACTTCGGTATTTTGGGTTTTGATGCATCTAATTAAAATGTGAGCTTTTATGTATAAAAATCAGACCATTATTCCCAATTTCATAATGGGCCGAATTAAGTTAACAGGCTGTTAGTATATAAATACGGCTATGGTCACTGAATCACAAGTAATTATTCATTCTGTTCTGACCTCCATCATTAGAGAGAAAATGAGGAGCTACGTGTTAATTTGGAAGACAAACCCGTGAGATTCAATTATTGCATTAACCATGTTTGATTCAGGTACACTTCTGCTTTGATTCACATATTTTTGGCGATCCAACATGATAAATCTTGTTATTTTGATTGTAACAATGTTCTTACAAGTTCTTCTTTTGAGTGGAATTTCTTCTTAAACCTCTAGTTTCTAAGTAATTTTAGGGTATGATTGTTCTCTTGGTGAACAAAGTTCGAGTCTTGTGTGTTGAGGTTCCATTTTGGTGAGATGAAGGTGATCTCAACCCTAACCTCTATTTGTCTCTCATTTTTTAAAACTATTTTATTCTCAAATTCATTATGAGTAATACATTTAATGGCATTCACAATTTTTATCAATTTTTCAATCGCACTTTTATCAATATTTATTAGTATATACTAAAAATTTGTTTTTTTAGCTAAACCAAACAGGAGCCCCGTTCTTGATGTTGGAGAAATTGTTTGCACAAATTAATAGGCACTTGTGTATTGTATGTAACCTGATTTTGACCTTTGTTTGAGGTTCATCTTTGGATAATATCTACAATGGCCAATCCTTAAAAAGGAAAAGGAAAAAAAAAAAAAAAAAAGGAAAAAAAAAAAACCTTAATTAGGAGCAACATTGTGGCAGTGAGAACTTATCTGAGCCCACTTTAGGTGCTAAACAAATTTATTTTTTTATAAATCCTACACATAAAATCCACATTTCAAAACTAACAAACTCCCTAACATCTTTCAAAAATCAAGTGATAAATCAATAAATTAAATGTTTAATTATAATATAATGTAATTAATCAACTTATCCCACTCTATCTCCACCCCAACCATCACACTAAATTTCAAATTATTTCTCTTTCTATCTCTACTCTCCATCGGAGGCAGCAATCGGCTTCGGTAACCACTCCGAGGATTATTCTGACGACCTCTCCGGCAACCATCTCGGAAACTGCTCTGATGACTATTCCGACGACCACTCCACAATACTTTTTTTTAACAGGAGACATAAAATATGATTTTTGATCTGGATTGTTACCTGTGACTTGTAACATAAAATGTGACTTTACAAAACGTGACATGTGATATGTTAATATTGATTTGTGACCCGTTTATACTGATTTGTGATCTATACAAAATGACAGTGACCTGTGAACTCAAACCTATGACCAGTAAACTGTGATCTTAACAACGATTTGTGATCTATAACATATGAACTATGACCTTATGTCTTCACGATCAAATTTGTCTTTAGTGTGACTATGTGTGATCATGTTAGTCTAATTTGTGAAAATAAGTAACCAAGTCACATATAGTCATAGTTTATACAAGTCTGGTCGCAAATAGTCACAATGAAGATGGATTTGGTCACACTCGATTGTTGTCGCCACCAACACTCCAAACACCAGCAACCACATATACACTACCTCACTACAATCACATATACTAGCAGTAATAGACCCATCGGTACCACCCCCACACCACCACCAACAGAATCACCTATACATCAAAAAATATTGGAATCTAAGTGCGCTAAGGCACTACTCAAAACTAGATCTCGAACTAAAAAAATCAGATCTCCAACCACTACCACAGATCTGTTCGAAAAAATAATAATATCCAACACGCAGTGGCGTCACCACAGTGAGCTTGCAATAACGCACACTCACATATAGAATAATCAAAACTCACCACCAGCCATCGTCCCAACCAGCCGATCCCCAGATCTACATTCCCAAGCACTCACCGTCGAACCACCATTCCTTCTAGCACCCACGATCAGTCAATCCCTAGTTCTGTTGTCGGACCACCGCGAGTCCACCATATCATTACCATCGCACTCATTTTAGAAATCGAACCACCCCAAGCATTTTTTGCACGCAGCGGTGTCGCGAGCAGTGCTTGTTGTCGCTACACGCGATAGTTCTACTCTTGCGTAGCAACGAACCGCTGGGCATTGGTGGTCTGCTCCGCCCTAGGGGTTAGGTGAGAATGGGTAGAGTAATGGTAGAGACTAGAGAAAGAGAAGATGGAGAGTGTGGTAGAGAGAGAGAGAGATGGCATAGAGAGAAAGATGGCCCCGTTTGATACATTTTTTGTAAAATGAGAATGAAAAATATAGTCGTTATGAGTCCCACACAAGAGATGTAAAGTCAAATATGGTGACTGTATTTGATGGATAACGGTCATATTTTTCATTTTTATGGTGAGAAAATGGGAACCAAACGGGGGCACAGAGTGGAAGCTAGGTTTGGGATTAATCGGGTGGTGGGGTGGGGGGCTATTATTTGGATTAAGGTTTAATTAATTTTTTTATTAATTATTACAATTAATAGTCCTATTTATCACCTGAAATCTGAAATTTTAACTTAATCTTCTTATTTATGAAAATTAATCTATAATTGTAGGGTTCTATGTAATTTTCTCCTTTTTATATACATATATCTTTTCGTAAATCTATAAAAGAATAAACTAATTATTGAGAATTATCACATTCAATCTCCAAAAATTCTGAAAACTACATTAAGAAATCCAAAGATATGAGTTGAATTAGAACCAATACCTCAGATATGGAGTTGTCTGGTGATGAAAAGACCAAAATCCTCGTAGACGATTTAAGTGACCTGAATTAGGGTATTGAGTGCACTGAACATGATTAATTTAATATTATTACGAGATTATTTGGCATACCAACGTGACCTAAATATTCTGACTTATAATATAGATTTTATAACCTATCATACGTCTAGTTGGCTTCACCAGTTTCTCAGCATTTTATCTCCTCCGCACAAATAAATCACGAGTTAGTCGTAAAAAAAAAATAAAAAAACAAATAATGAGTTCGTTAAAAGGTTTAATACATTGAACTAAAGTCTAGACCCAAAAAATATGAAATTTGGCATCAATCATCTATTGCTTCAATTGTTTTAGGTATCTAAAATGTGGCAGTTTACTAATTATTAGCGTATCTTGATCATCTTAATCATCCATTTATCTTTTGTAACCTTTCATTACGATAATACATCTATGTTAATATATAGTAAAAACTTCATGCAGTTGATCTTTGGAACCCACTTCAAGCCATGATGACTAATAAACCAATCTTAGGGTTTCCAGTCTCGACTGCTTATTTTTACTTTCATTTTATTCTTGTAAATAGGAAATGAGATTCATTTCCTTTAACTGTAACTTAAAAAATCGTATTATTTAACTCGATCTATAATCTATTCTAATTTCTCTACGGATCCTTAGAATTTTAAATGAAATGAGAACTGTAATTCTTTCTACTTCTCGAAGTATAATGATGAATCGAGAGGCTGGGCTCAAAAGAAGTGCGTAATTTGATATCACACCATATTTAATATGATATTGTGATATATTATAAAATCTGTAACAACGTCATTGTTAGTTGCCGTTACACAACATTGTTGGTCAATCTCTGGCCCTTAAAATGCGTGTGAGAGTATTTCTATAACAATTAATTATTTAAATATGTCAAATATTTAAATCATTGGTCAAATAAATTATAAAAAGCTAGGTCTGGGTGAGTCATCCATCATAAGGTTGGGGTTCAACCTTTATAAATACAGAAACTTTTTTTTTTTTTTTATAGAAATCATACTAATCAACAATTGGTAGATTATATCTGGATAACCCAACTCCACACATTATTTTACAATATACTAGTTTGTGCCTCGTGTGATGCACGAGTTCTGTAGTTATTATGTTTTTATTAGAGTAGAAAGTAAGGTGCTATTGATTTTAGTTGAGTGTAAGATCAGCAGTAAGGATTAAAGATTATTTTTTGCTTAGATAGAAACATATTGCTGTATATGAATAGTAATAATCATTTAAGAATGTGTATTGAAATTGACCATTTATCATCAAATATTTGCTTCAATACACTACTTCCACTAAATCATGTAATCTAGAATGGAAGAAACACAAGTCAAATTTTGCCCAAAAAAAATAAAATAAATGTTCTTATACTAAATCTCCAACTCAAATACACGAAGAAAAAAATGAATTTTTCAACAATTTCGACAGAAAGTAACAGAAATTGCGAGACGAACAAACAATTATGGGCAGAAGGTAAGTCACAGAGAGTAAATGTTCATCGCGCTTTGGTAAAATACATAGGCGAAGAAATGAAGAGATTTTTGTGGGCAAAGTAAAAGAATATAGAGTGGTAATGAGAACAAAAGTTGGGTATGGTGGTACAGTATTGGCTTTATGGATGGTTGCGTGAGAAATTATAAAGGCAAAATGAAGTTAGGCGTGATTACAATTGCGTGTAAAAATGAAGAAAGAAGAAAAGTCTTGAAAGTGACATCTTGTACTTTGTTGTCTCGCACAGTGTCTCAAAGCACAGTGCGAGATACTGTGCTGTCTCACACAATGCGAGAGATGTCTCGCACATTGTGCGAAACATGTGCACTGTGCTGTCTCACACAATGCGAGAAATGCCTCTCGCACTGTGCAAGACAACACAGTGTCTCACAGTACAGTGTGAAATGTGTCTCGTACTGTGAGAGACATGTGCTTTAAATTTTTTTTTTTTATTTTAAAAAAAAAATTAGACATGGCAGATGAAAAAAATTAGGCACGGAATCCTATGAACAGTCGCAAAACCAAACCCACTCTTTTATTTTATAGTGATGATGATTAGGATTATGATTATGATTAGGATTAGGATAAGATATATATAGTAGGTTTGACAGTAATTTTGACAAGCAAAAAAAATTACGACATGAAACGTTTGAGTGTCACTCTCTCTAGAGTTTTAAATTTTTTTTTCACTTTACGTAAGAAATATATATATATATATATATATATATATATATATATAATATTTTAATTTTTTAAAAATCTTCTTAATTTAGTTTTCGATATTTTTATAATTGAATATTTAGGAAATATTTGATTTTTTTTTTCGAATTGTATATTTATTATATATTAGATATTTTTATTAGCGTGAAGATTTTAAATTTTTTAAAATCATTTTAATTTAGTTTTCGGTATTGTTATAATTGAATATTTAGGAAATATTTGATATTATTTTTGCCAAAGTATACAAGTGTCAAACATTTAAGGACTTAGGGTTGTAATTTTTTAAGGATGAAATTGATAGAAAAGTCAAATTTTGAGAGTAAAACGTACAACATGAAAATTTAAGGACTGGACACGCAATTATCTCTAAAACTTACGAAATATGAAAAGATAATAATAATTTAAAAAAATGCTAAGAAAAGAATAAAAAAATTTAGAATATGGAGAGTGTTACTCTCAGAGTAACTTGTAAATTTTTTTTTTTTTTTTTTCACATTACTTTTAGTCCCTGTTTGAGCCCCTGTTCGGAGTGACTCTCAAATATGAAAGTGACACACTCTGTCTAGAGTTTTTAATTTTGTTTTTTCACTTTACTTAAAAAATATATATTTATTAGCGTAAAGATTTTAATTTTCTAAAATCATCTTAATTTAGTTTTAGATTTTGTTATATATATATATATATATATATATATATAGTAGGTTTGACAGTAATTCTGACACGAAAAAAAAATAAAAATTACAACGTGAAACGTCTGAATGTCTCTCATATTTGAGAGTAATACGAGAGTGTCACACTCTCTCTAGAATTTTAATTTTTTTTTTCACTTTACTTATATATATATATATATATTAGTGTTAAGATTTTAATTTTCTTAATTTAGTTTTCGGTGTTTTTATAATTGAATATTTAGGAAATATTTGATTTTTTTTGCCGAATTGTATATTTATTATATATTAGATATTTTTATTAGCGTGAAAATTTTAAATTTTTTAAAATCATTTTAATTTAGTTTTCGGTGTTGTTATAATTGAATATTTAGGAAATATTTGATATTTTTGCCAAAGTGTACAAGTGTCAAACGTTTAAGGATTTAAGGTTGTAATTTTTTAATGATGAAATTGATAGAAAAGTCAAATTTTGATGAGTAAAACGTATAACATAAAAGTTTAAGGACTGGACGTGTAATTATCTTCAAAACTTATGAAATATGAAAAGGCAATAATAATTAAAAAAATGCTAAAAAAAGAATAAAAAAATTTAGAACTCTCCATATCATGGAGAGTGTTACTCTCAGAGTAACTTTTAATTTTTTTTTTCACTTTACTTTTAGTCCCTGTTTGAGTCCATGTACTGAGTGTCACTCTCAAATATGAGAGTGATATACTCTCTCGAGAGTTTTTAATTTTTTTTTTACTTTACTTAAAATATATATATATTAAGGTAAAAATTTTAATTTTTTAAAATCATCTTAATTTTGTTTTCGGTGTTGTTATATATATATATATATATATATATATATATATATAGTAGATTTGACAGTAATTCTGACATGTAAAAAAAAAAAAAATTATAACGTGAAACGTCTAAGTGTCGCTCTCATATTTGAGAGCGACACTCTCAAATTTTTGAGAGCGTCACACTCTCTCTAGAGTTTTAATTTTTTTTTCACTTTACTTAATATATATATATATATATATATATTAGTGTGAAAATTTTTATTTTTTTAGAATCTTATTAATTTAGTTTTCGGTGTTTTTATAATTGAATATTTAGGAAGTATTTGATATTTTTTTTTGCCGAATTGTATATTTATTATATATTAGATATTTTTATTAGTGGAAAGATTTTAATTTTTTTAAAATTATCTTAATTTAGTTTTCGGTGTTGTTATAATTAAATATTTAGAAAATATTTGATATTTTTTTTGTCGAAGTGTAAAAGTGTCAAACGATTAAGGAATTATGGTTGTAATTTTTTAAGGATGAAATTGATAGAAAAGTCAAATTTTGAGGAATAAAACGTACAACATGAAAGTTTAAGGACTGGACTCGCAATTATCTCTAAATCTGCCAATAACGGCTGAAATTTTTAGAAATTGTGTCAGAAAATTCAGTAACTTTTCACCTCTCATTAATGCGTTCACTGTAGAAAAAAGGAAATGGATGAGAAAAAAAAGGGGGCTCAAATTGGGCCTAAATTTTCTTCTCTTACACATTTATTCACGTTTCTACACAAAAAACGATATATTAGTTGACGATACAAATTGTTGACACGTGGAAAAAAAAAAAAAAAAAAAAAACTCACTATTATATAGTTAGGATATAACAGATTTCTCTTCGAACAATTGATCCAACACTTGCATTCACATGGCAGTCATGGCTTCCACGTCATTCTCTCTCTCAAATAAAATTATTGGCCCAAAATTCTCTGGCAAAACACCGCCATTTCCGCCTGGTCATGTCAATTTCCGCCACCCACTTCTCCTCTCCGCCACCGGCGAAAGGACTTGCAACGGCCCTGAGCCAGAAATGACGTCGTTGTATGAAGTTCTTGGGATTCGAATGGGTGCCTCGTATCAAGAAATCAAGATTGCGTACAGAAATCTAGCTAGAATCTTGCATCCCGACGTTGCATCCAACGGACGAGAAAATCACGAGTCAACTGCCGACGAGTTTATGAGAGTGCAAATAGCATACGCGACTCTTTCCCACCCGGAAAAGCGTGCCAGCTACGATCGCACACTTCTCCAGCGAAATTTTCCGGTGAATTTGCGGCATTCCCTGTCGCCGGAAAGTGGCTTTTCTGGTTATACTCGCCGGAGACGAACATGGGAAACTGACCAGTGTTGGTAAATGACTATTTTAGCCGGGCTGACAGATAATTTACACAAAAGAATCTCAAGTTCTTAGTGACAAGATTTCAATCTTTGGTTTTTTTTTTTTTTTAATTTAATTTTATTATATATATGGTTAAAGATGTAACACCGTGTAAATTGAAATTAAGACCGTAGTTATGAATTTTATATAAAATGTGTAATTGAATTTTTTTTTTTTTTAAATAATCTTTAAGAATTTTTTTTTTTTTTTTTTTTTAATTAATTCTTTGACGAAAATAATACAATAATTCGGGTCAAGGGAACAATGAGAATATAATTATTCATGTACACACTTATCCAATGTTATTATTATTCTTTTTATTTCACTAAATTATGTTAGAGTACGATGATCAGAATCCTGGTTGACTCGGCTCGAAAGCTCACCATAGTACGGACCTATTTTATTAAACATTCGATATTGGATATCATAGTATTATATTATTCGAAATAGTTACGCCTCTTGTAATCATCTTTGAAATATTAAATTTTTCTTTCTCTGCTTATAGTTTTTTTTCCGTCCTGAATTTTCACGTAAATCTTTTGTTATTGTTCTCAATTTTACTAATCAACGCTAAACATGTAAATGCTTTATAGATGCTGTAAAAGTAATATTTGAATATGCGTGAATATTAATTAATTTAGAATTAATACCAAAAAAATATATACGTGACAATAAATGTTAAATCATTTATTTAATTTTCAATTAAGAAAAATGAGATTTTAATTAGTATACATGAACGTGAATAATGAAATGCATTCTTGAATATGAAATTCTAATTGACTTATAACTAATATTAATAACATTGAAATGCATAAATAAATATGAATATGAATTGAATGAATGTTAATGTTAATTAATTGATAATTAATAATAGGGAATTTATACTCTCACCCAGGATGGATATAAAGGCTGGCAAGCCCGGGTATAGCCCAACCCAAAAACCATTTAGCCCACCCCACCTCAATCCAAGTCCAAGTCCAAGTCCAAGCCCAATGTTCAATTTTCAAATGGGAAAATTACACCAAAGCAGGTGTTTAAATATAACAATTCTAAAATCAGGTCTAAACTTTAATTAAGCATAAATCAGGTATTCAATTAAAAACTAAAATCCCCCATTCTTTTTATTTCCTCTCACTCTCTCGCTCGGTTTCACTCTCTCTCTTTCTCTCAGTTTCTCTCACGCCTTTGTCGCCGCCTGTGGGAGTTTGCCTGTGTGAATCAGATCTGAAGACTATATGGCAGCGACGAGAGTGGAGGTGGTGGCGGTGGCTGATTTTTTGTTGGTGTGGTCTGTGTTGTTGATAGCGACGGGACTGGAGGTGGTGGCGATGGCTGATTTTTTGTTGGTGTGTTCTGCACTTCTGTGTTGGTGGCGGCGACGGGGTGGAGGTGACTCTCCACAGGCGACCAGATTTACCCATTCACTCTGGTGGCGGCGACTAGGGAGGAGGTGACTCTCCACAGGCGACGGGAGTGGAGGTTTTTTTTTTATTTGTTCAAAGATTACCTTTATGCCTTCGAATCTGAGTGTTACAGTGGTGATTTGAGTGGTGGTTTTTGCGATATTGGTGGCGAGGACGTGGATTGACTGTGGACGTGGGTTGCGTCGATGCAAAAACTTGTTCGCTAAAAAGTGTACCGCAAGCGCACGGATCGTGAACAAGTAATATAGTGGACTTTTTTAGTCCGAATATCGATCCCACGAGGAATGTTACTTTGAAATTACGTACTCTAATTGATTTTAATTCTAACAACGACTGACACACACACAATTAATATTGAAATTAAATTATAAACTAATAATTATAAAACTAAACTAACAAACTAAAAAGAAGTTGAATCTTTGATTTAGAAGTGGTTGGAATTTATGATTTCACTTAACCTTTATTTCATTAACATCAATTCGATAACGTGCATGCAAATTACCAAAATAAATGATTAGACCCGATTCTCCAATTTTAAATTAATATCCTCTTTCGAGCGATATTAACCCTAATTAATTAAATTATACCACATATTTCTATGTCGATACAAAATTAACCAATCGCATTAACTTGCTGTGAAAATACTCAACGGGTCACATAGGGTAGATGTCTATTTCTAGATCATCTAAACGCGTATAGTCGGAACCATACAAACCTATGGTATCAATTATTTCGGCCTAATCAGTACAACTATTTTTCAATAATTACACCAAATACCTAACCACAACATCTATTGATCAAATAAATGAAGCAATTTTAAACAAATAATCAATAC
Organism: Osmanthus fragrans; assembly: GCA_019395295.1. Lineage (NCBI taxonomy): Eukaryota > Viridiplantae > Streptophyta > Magnoliopsida > Lamiales > Oleaceae > Osmanthus > Osmanthus fragrans. The sequence goes on along the minus strand of JAEDXY010000074.1, from coordinate 21,731 downwards.
ACCATTATTTTGATAACAAATGCATTTCTAACAATATATATCGATATTAATGAAATTAAAGTTAAGATTTAACATAAACTCCAACACAAATATATTTAACTCATTTTATAAAAGTGATAACAAAGAGATTCTTAATTCAATACATATCAAACTTGGAAATTTAATGGAGGAAAAACAAGAAATAGATACAACCCTTGTAGTTTGGCTTTGTTTTCTCCACTTTCACCAAGATTTCTTCTTGTTATCTCCTTGCTCTATTGGATTTCTTCTCAAAAATGAGTTAATTAAACAAAGAAACAACTAGAAAATAAAAAGAAAAGAAAGAAAAACTAAAAACTAAAGAAAAGAAAAGAAAAAAGAAAGAAATAAACGTGAGAGAGAGAGAGGAAAAAGAAGAGTTGTATTGGTTTCATGTATTTATAGGTAGATAATTAGGATATTTAATAGTTTAATAAATATAACTAAGATATTATAGGATATTTAGTATATTTTATAATATAATATAGATATTATAGGATATTTTATAATTATCTATAATATAAATTAGATAATACTAGATATAGATAAATATCTAGTAATAAACAAAGCAAAAAATAATCAAAACTTTGACCAAAAACTCGAGAATGAAGTTTTAAACCGCCATTGATTTTTTAACCCTATGCGACCGCATAGTTCAATCCTATGCGGTCGCATAGAAGAGAAATTTAATCAATTTGACGTCTCGACTTTATCCATGCGGTCGCAACGCTTTGATACATGCGGTCGCATGGTTTTTCCAAAATTTGCAGCTCAAGTCCTTGAATATTTGCACGCCAGGTCCCTCATTTTTGAACTTGTACAATTTGGTCCTCAAATTTTGATCTTCATTACAATTAGGCCCTTCCAAAATTGCACTTCAAGTCCTTCATCTTTCAGGGTTGTGCAAATTAGTCCCCAACTTCACAAAAGTGTGCAATTTAAGTCCCTTTTTTTCGTTTTCGCTCCGTTTCAATTCAATTTAGGGTTTTGACCTATAAATACAAAAAGTACATAATTATGGGTAGAAATATACTCAAATTTATCAACAATTAAATCACAAAAAGTGTCTAATAAGTGTGCAAAAGCGCACTTATCACACCCCCAAACTTGAGTTCTTGCTCGTCTCGAGCAAGATTACTTCTAACATAATCATGCAAATGTGAAAATAATCAACATATTAGATACTTGCCAAAAATATATCAATGAGTATAAAATTGTATACCAATTCACAGCCATGCTTCCAAATAATGCTATCAAAAATAATAACAGCTTATCCAACGTCAGATCAGTGTGTGTGTGCATAGCCATTTTCAATCATCATCTAAATTAAGAAAAGATTGTCAAGATGGAGAAGTATGTAAATTGGTCACAACCCGACCCTCAGTGGTCAAATATATCCTTACAAGCTCGTAAGATTCACACTAAAATAGATAATTCATCTCAATCCCCCAAGTGTAAATCTAAAGGTTGCTCTCAATCACTCTTTCTTTTAAAAGCTCAAAAATATAATCAGCTAGCATGCATTTTCAAGTGAAAAATAGAGTAACTGAACAAGTAGAACCTCACAGAATAATGTAGTATGAACACTCACTCTCAAGTGTATAAAATCAGGTACTGTTTCGCTCATTATCATTCCAGTGAAAATGTTCTACCATAAGCTTGCATATTTTCTCAATCGCCACCACTTAGATCACATGCATTACATAAATCATAAGGACTTTACAGGGTTTATATGTGGCTTAAGGTAAAGGTGTGGAAATATATGGATAAGTGACTAAGAAGCCTCAAATATATCAGCGGAGTAACATATATTCAAATCAACTCAAATGAGATAGGATCTGTACACAATCCTATCACTCCAAAACAATAACTTCTCAATCAACAACTATTCAACTCAATCACCCTTTTTTTTTCTCGCTTTTCAATTCTTAGGAGAACTATGAATTCAGTCATTCAAAATCAGTCTCCTCAACACATCTCTTCCCTGTCACTCATTTTTTTTTTCATCTTTTTCTTTTCATTTCATTTCTTTCTTTTTCCTTCTTTCAACCACTACACCAAACAGAGTACCTCAATAATATTGATACCCCCAAACTTCTTTTCTATCGCTACCCAACATTCAGATGCCCAACAACACTCCACTAGCTTCAAAGGCTGGTTAAGAATATTGTTTTTCAGTATATGAAAGCTTGTAATGTAAGTAACCAAAGAAAAGGCTAATAAGGCACAAAGGGGTTATCAAAAGGAAAGAGTAATATCAGGGTAAGCTATTTGGATAATGTGGTAAGTCAAAGATGGCCTCAATCATGTTCATGCAAACATGTGTCAATGTGATCTTGACGAGAATCAACGCAAGTTCTAGAGAAACAAAATCATGAAACAATGTCACACAAGAAAGAAATGATAAGACTGTATATAAATGTCAGTCCATAGGCTCAAAGTCTCACCAGTTTTTGTGTTCACACTATTCAGTTACTACAATCTTTAATGAAAATAACTAACTAGCTGATCCAAAATTTCTCAGACTATTCTAAAGTGAAAGAGAAAAAGAGTATAGGTTGATAAAAGTTTTCAAAACAACTCACAACCTAAGTTATACCAATTCAAAAATTTCACATCTAACACCTATTTCCGCATCTAAATGATAATCAATCGTGACTATGTGCTCAATGTAACTTATGATCTCACAATAAATAAGCCATTTTTGAAAAAAAATTCGCCACCAATAGCATATTTGGATTTGCGCATGCATAGCTCATGAATCAATAACAATTTCAACTCATGCAATCTTGAGCCGGCAAGGCTATCTAACATACCAATCATAATCAACAATGTAAGCTCAAAACAGCCGGCAAGGCTGTAACATCAAATTAAAGCACACAATAGCCGGCAAGGCTCAATACCCCCAAACTTAATTCACACATTGTCCTCAATGTGTAAATTACAATATAAAGCAAAGAGGAATAAAGGAAACTTCCCTGAATCCATTGTGAAGAAGAACTAATGCATGAACTGGACTCGGAATGCAATTGAGTAGCTTGGGCAACAGACTTCATTGTACTCCATTGTAGCTCTAGACTCGTGAGGAACCATTCAACTTTGGACTTCCAAAAAGCATTACCTACAAGAAGTTAAGCTATTAAACAGAAATATAACTAAAAGCATAAAAACACATAAAAGTAAATAAAAACACAAAAGTTTAGAAAAGTTGGGTTGCCTCCCAACAAGCGCTGTTTTATAGTCTTAGCTCGACTATACAAAATGTTATGGGCCCAAAAAGGAAGCTTTGGATGCTCTGCCCAATTTTATTCTTTTGGCTTTGATCCACTCCTCGTTTGATCGCCAAAACTCATCAGTGCCCTTTTCAACATGATAAAACCTATCCATTCCACTCGATTCAAACTCAACACTGTAGATTTCCACCTCCTCATTGGAGTTAATCACAAAATCAAACTCTATGCAATCACTGAAGTCGGCCGAATGATCTTCAATGATTTCTACATCTTCACTCAAATCATTTGTGATTAAATCAGCGCTCTCTTCAGGTTCTTCTACAATTATTGATATCTCCTCGGATTGAATGACCGGTTCGCAATCCAATGCTACGGGCAACGAGAAGTCGGTCTCAATGACTTCTTCGAGTGGATAAGACCCCCACTTCCTAAATCCATCCCAATATTTGTAATCTCCTACTAGCATATCTTCTTCATCCAACTTGGCAAGTGCATTGTAATACTTTGCAAGTACCTTCTCATTCAAACATGGAGGACCATCTCCTAGGAATTTGATGTCCTCATCCCAATCATCAGGTACATAGTCTCCCGGGAGCATGTAACTTTCATCTAAATTGTCCAGTGCTTGTCTCCGGCATTTCAAATAATATCGAAACTTTAGAAGTTTCAACATTGCAGCTTCGGTACACGAATACAAGCACATCCCTGTACAATGCTCCGCTAAACAAATATCGCATCTTGGACCTCCAAGAATATTTGTATAGTCACCGTAGAGACTCGATAGTGCAAACATCTTGTTACTTTACCAAGGTTAGAAACCTGCAAATATCAGACAAGTGCAGGGTGCAGGAAAAAGACTACAGATACAAGAAAGATTAGTAATACGGGGTTAGCCAAAATATACAAACAGTAAAAATAAATAAAAACAAATAATTACAAGTTGCTAAAACTAAAATTAACTAAAGTAGTAATCAAAGTGAAAACATTCCCCGGCAACGGCGCCAAAAACTTGTTCGCTAAAAAGTGTACCGCAAGCGCACGGATCGTGAACAAGTAATATAGTGGACTTTTTTAGTCCGAATATCGATCCCACGAGGAATGTTACTTTGAAATTACGTACTCTAATTGATTTTAATTCTAACAACGACTGACACACACACAATTAATATTGAAATTAAATTATAAACTAATAATTATAAAACTAAACTAACAAACTAAAAAGAAGTTGAATCTTTGATTTAGAAGTGGTTGGAATTTATGATTTCACTTAACCTTTATTTCATTAACATCAATTCGATAACGTGCATGCAAATTACCAAAATAAATGATTAGACCCGATTCTCCAATTTTAAATTAATATCCTCTTTCGAGCGATATTAACCCTAATTAATTAAATTATACCACATATTTCTATGTCGATACAAAATTAACCAATCGCATTAACTTGCTGTGAAAATACTCAACGGGTCACATAGGGTAGATGTCTATTTCTAGATCATCTAAACGCGTATAGTCGGAACCATACAAACCTATAGTATCAATTATTTCGGCCTAATCAGTACAACTATTTTTCAATAATTACACCAAATACCTAACCACAACATCTATTGATCAAATAAATGAAGCAATTTTAAACAAATAATCAATACACCATTATTTTGATAACAAATGCATTTCTAACAATATATATCGATATTAATGAAATTAAAGTTAAGATTTAACATAAACTCCAACACAAATATATTTAACTCATTTTATAAAAGTGATAACAAAGAGATTCTTAATTCAATACATATCAAACTTGGAAATTTAATGGAGGAAAAACAAGAAATAGATACAACCCTTGTAGTTTGGCTTTGTTTTCTCCACTTTCACCAAGATTTCTTCTTGTTATCTCCTTGCTCTATTGGATTTCTTCTCAAAAATGAGTTAATTAAACAAAGAAACAACTAGAAAATAAAAAGAAAAGAAAGAAAAACTAAAAACTAAAGAAAAGAAAAGAAAAAAGAAAGAAATAAACGTGAGAGAGAGAGAGGAAAAAGAAGAGTTGTGTTGGTTTCATGTATTTATAGGTAGATAATTAGGATATTTAATAGTTTAATAATATAACTAAGATATTATAGGATATTTAGTATATTTTATAATATAATATAGATATTATAGGATATTTTATAATTATCTATAATATAAATTAGATAATACTAGATATAGATAAATATCTAGTAATAAACAAAGCAAAAATAATCAAAACTTTGACCAAAAACTCGAGAATGAAGTTTTAAACCGCCATTGATTTTTTAACCCTATGCGACCGCATAGTTCAATCCTATGCGGTCGCATAGAAGAGAAATTTAATCAATTTGACGTCTCGACTTTATCCATGCGGTCGCAACGCTTTGATACATGCGGTCGCATGGTTTTTCCAAAATTTGCAGCTCAAGTCCTTGAATATTTGCACGCCAGGTCCCTCATTTTTGAACTTGTACAATTTGGTCCTCAAATTTTGATCTTCATTACAATTAGGCCCTTCCAAAATTGCACTTCAAGTCCTTCATCTTTCAGGGTTGTGCAAATTAGTCCCCAACTTCACAAAAGTGTGCAATTTAAGTCCCTTTTTTTCGTTTTCGCTCCGTTTCAATTCAATTTAGGGTTTTGACCTATAAATACAAAAAGTACATAATTATGGGTAGAAATATACTCAAATTTATCAACAATTAAATCCCAAAAAGTGTCTAATAAGTGTGCAAAAGCGCACTTATCAGTGGTAGTGTAGTTATTGGTTTCTGTCAGGTGTTTGGTTTGTGAGTTTTGAGTGGATCTAGTGGTTGGGTGGGGGGATCTGCCAGTTTCTGGTAGGTGACAACGGTGCGGTGATGAGGTTTGTGGTGGTGGTGATGGTGGTGGCGGCGGCGACGGTGTTGTGCGTATGGCGGTGGCGATTTTGGTGATAGTGGTGGTTGGTTGGTGGTGGGAGATGACTTGGGCGGATAAGTTGCAGATTTTTGGTGGCTGTTGTGGTGTTTTGTGGTTGGAAGTGGTGGTGGTTTTGGGGTGGTTTTGCAGTGATAGTGGTGATGGTTTTAGGGTGGTAAATTGTGCGTATGGCGTGGTGGTTTTGGGGTGGTGATAGTGGTGTTGGGAGGGCGGTTTTTGAGGTGTTGATGTTGCTATTTGACGGCGACGGTGGTGCCGCCTTGTGGAGGCAGCGGCGAAATCGTGGTCACATATGATTTAGTGGTGGTCACAATAGTATGACTTATATGTTAGGGAATTGTGACCTTACCAACAAACTGTGACTTACGTGACTCATAGATAAAATGTGACCCATAAATTGAATGATATGTGACGTCGAAATAATATGTGACCTATAAAATTTTTGACCTGTGACCTAAAAAATAATCCGTGACCTCAAAATTGAAAACATGTGACCTATAAAATATTCCGTGACCACAAAATTGAAAACATGTGACCTATAAAATAATCTGTGACTATAATTTTTTTGGTTTGTGACCTCGAGATAATCTGTGACTTGCAAAAATTTTGATTTGTGATCTCGAAATAATTTGTGATCAATTAATTTGACAATATGTGACTAATAGTTAAATTGTGACCTATAATTATGTATATGTGACCATTATTTGTATAATTGTGACCTTATTTTATTTAATTAATAAATATTTTTAATTAATTAGACAAAAACCTGATTTTTGCATTAACCAAACTTAAAACTTGATTTTTGAACTCTACATACTTAATACATGATTTGTGAATTCTTCCCTTTTCAAATTTAATTAAAAACTCCACAAAAAAATCACATTTTTATTTTATTTCACATTCATGCAATGCAAATAACTTGTTAGATATTTTATTTCATGCATGTTTCACTAAATTTAAAAAATCTAGATGGTTGCCTTATTTCTCTTCTAATTTTGTCCCCAGTCAATTGATAATCTCCTATGATAGGCTGCCGAGTTTCTTCTTGATCTTGAATTTCAACTTCCTCTGTCTAATCAGAGTTAGATGCATTTTCTAATTCTTGTCCACCAGTAACTTGATGATTAGTTTGAAGATCAAGTTCAATGCCAAGCTCCACCTACAGCTTGGTATTCCAACTATACACATCCTGAGGATCCTTCACACTTTCAATTTGTTTTAAGTAGGGCATATTAGACTCATTGAAAATCACATCCCTACTAGTGATGATCTTAAAGCCCCCAGGCACTTTACCCACAATCTGCACCCCTTAACTCCTTCAGGTATCCCAAAAACACACATTTGTGTGATCTGAGTTTAAGTTTTCCATCACTCTGATGGGAGAAGGCAACACATCCAAGAACTCTCATCATAGAATAATCAGCATATTTACCATTCCGTACCTCTTCAGAGGTTTTCCTATCTAAGGTACTGGAAGGTGCCCTATTGACAATATAAGAAGCTGTAATAACAACTTTACCCTATAAAGCTTTAGGAACCCCAGAACTAATCATCATACATCTAACTTTACTAAGAAGGGTCATATTCATCCTCTTAGCAACACCATTTTCGCTAAGGGGTATAGGAAACGGTTTTGTGCCTAGTGATACCAGACTGCTTGGAAAGTTGGTCAAAATTAAAGTTGCAAAACTCATTACCAGTATCAGTTCTTAAAATATAAATTTGCTTAGCTGCGTGGTTTTCAATTAAAGTTTTTCATATTTTAAACTTTTCAAAAATATCATATTCCTGTATTAGTAAAAACACCCATAATTTTCTTGAAAAATCATCAATCAAGAAGAGAAAATATTTATTTCCTCCTTGAGTGATGGCAGACGAAGGCCTCCAAAGGTCAGAATGAATATATTCTAAAACAGAAGCGGTTTTGTGCTTTCTAATATTAAAATGAAGTCTATATTGCTTACTGAATGTGCAGTGTTCACAAAAAGAAATTTTTGATATAGATTATTTCCCAAAACATCCCTGTTTATGAAAAATCTGCAGGTCCCTTTCACTCATGACCCAGTCTAATATATCATTTTAAAGTGGCATCAGACTCCACAGTAGAGGCCCCAATAGTGTAATTGATAACAGGTCCAGCCAATCTCTTTTAGAAGTCATAAGAAAAGTGCAACCTGAATTTAAGATCCATTCTTGGATTAGATCACTATCTCTAGCCATGTCAACTGAGCCTAAATTAGAATTAGACGCAGTAACCACATAAACATCAACAGTATTGGTTTCATTATGTTCAACCACATTCCCTTCATCAATTTGTTTATCTTTCTATTCATTCTTTTATATATATATATATATATATATATATATATATATATATAACAATCTTATATAAAATGACCAATTTTAACACTCCTATAAAAATTTTCATTCTTTAACTTGGACTTTGATCTAGATCTTCCTCCACTAGTGAAAACCAAATCTTAAGCTATTATACAGAATAGTGATTACAAAACAAAACTCAAGATCCTACAACTGTTTATTACAACCAGAATCAAATCCAAAGTCTTAAGGTATCGAAGAACCGGGCTTAGATCTATTATACCCTTATGCAATCACGGTGGCTACACAAACCCTAACCACTAATGAAATAAATGAAGTTGCTTCAATGGACCGTAAAACCTCAACCCAAAGATCCCAAGTGTTTTCCCTTTCAAGAATCAAAAGGCTCACCGAAGAACGTATCAAAACCAAGAGTTTAAGATGTCGAGAAGATTAACAAAAGCAGAGAAGAAAATCCTAGCTTCTCACTCAGAAAGAAAAAAACGATTGGAATGAATGAGAATAACTCTAAAAGGTTATATTTATACAAAACGGGACAGCTTTTGATCTCAGATTGAGATCTCTAAGATCAACAATCCAGAGCAACTTGCACCTTTACAAACCATTTCACAACTAAAATTGCCAATCAGAAATGCGATTTTAACCTTACAAATGGGCTAGGGTTGTCGGTTGTCGATTTTTATATCCCATAAGTGTACAGATCGTAACAAATAATAAAGTGGACCTAAGAGTCCAGATATCATTCCCACGATGACTATCATCTAACAATTGATTCAATTATTCATAACTTCAATTTGATCTAAAACAAATAAAGTTGTTATTTTTTGCTTTTTGTGTGATTTTTTATTTTAAATATACTGAAACAAGTAAAAATTATATGATGATTTAAATGTTAGGATTCATGAGTTCACCATAGTTATCCTCTTAATCTCAATCACCAAGTTTTATACAATTGATTATGTTTACCTGATCGAATTCTTCTAATGTATTCAATTTACTCCTCTTGAGTTCTCATTGAATTTAATTAACTAATTTAATTTCATATCTCTATGTAAATCAATCTTAGTTAAACACAACTATGTTCTAATATTCCATGCAACGATCACAATAATTAGCATAAGTATCTCTACGTTTTATACTAATTGTCGACTTTTACTATGTGGTCTAAACAACTAATTCGCATTTCTATGTAATTATTGTTCTCGAAATCAATAAATTAATGACCAATTAATTCAAGCATTAAGATTGGAAGTAAAAACAATTCACAAAATCAATTTGAGATTTAAAAATTTATAATTAAAAAAAGGTTCAACTAGATTGCAACCATTCATCCTAACTAAATTCTTAATTACACATCATGTGAGAATAAAAATACAAGAAGGAATTAAAGTATATCACCGGGAATTAAAAAAAAAAATGAGAAAAATATAAAGATTTTGCACCAAGAATTCATCTCTTTTTGTAAAATCCTTGAAACCTTAACTTCTTAATTGATTTCTTGATTTTATTTTCACTTTTTTTGGCTTGAATAATATATGTACAATGAATTTCCAAGCCTTGGCTTGAATGTACGTATCTAATGAAATCCTATAAGCCCCCTTTATTTGTTGAACTAATTAAGGTTTGTATTTACAAAAAAGATTTATGCAAAATCCTTGTTTAACTTGATTTCCACCAAAGAGTTTAAATTTGTTTTTACTAAAGAGTTCAAGTTAGCTTCTACTAAAGAGTTTAAGATAAAAAGAAAACAAATTCCTTTTTTAATTGAACTCATTTCTCATGTAACTTTATTCTTTCATCTTCATTTTTTTTTTTTTTTTAAATTTTGCAATTAAGTCATCTTCATTCCAAAATCATAATAGTTGACCCGAGACAAGTTTCAAAGTCTACAATTTAATCCTTAAACTTTCAAATGTCGAATTTAACTCCCAAAATTTATGAATCTTTTACTGAATGCTTCATTAATATTTCTTGCAATATGATTAGTTTTCAATTGCTTCAAATAAACTCTAATTAAGCTCCAAATAGCCTCTTTTCATATAAATTGTATCCAGGTTTAAATTTTCCTACATTAATATTTCTTGCAATATGGTTAGTCTTCAATTGCTTCAAATAAACTCTAATTAAGTTCCAAATAGCCTCTTTTCATATAAATTGTATTCAAGTTTGAATTTTCCTACAATTTACACAAATTAAGTAGATAATCGCTCAGTTTGTATATAATTAAATAAAAATAGAAGTCCGAATACGCGCATAAAATGCATTTACATGGGCCAACTCATGAAATTTTCAGGCAATCATTTTCCTTACCAACTGGGCCAAATTATTATCATCATAGCCCAAGGAGGAATATTTGGCATCACAACCCAACAGAAGCTATAAAAAACCACCCACTACCAGAGTGCTCATCAGGTAACTTCTTTGCAAAACCATGTGGCATCTTTGATAGCCTAGCTCCAAAACTAGGCTAATGGAGTTCCTCAACCAGCTTTTTGATATATTTGATGGGTACTAATTAAAAATTTTAATTGAGAAAATTCAAAATTAATAAAAACATTTTTCAAAATATTTGTATTCATGCAAAATTTTTTGGCATCATCCCATTCCGAAGACTCCCAAAAAAAAAACTCAATATGTCCAATGTACAAACAATACTCCAACAAATTTGCACATGAGATGCTCATCATTAGAGATTCGTTCAGCAATATTCACAAACCCTTTACGACTCTCTAGCAAGAACTGATGTACTACTATTCCTTGTTGGAAATGGAGAAGGCTAGATTAGCTGAAAGTATGGGCAGATTTAGGGTCAAGCGGCCTTGTAGCCCAAATACTAACAAAAAAAATTTTAATTTTAATTTTAATTTTTATACATATTAGTCCGTGCTAAATTTTTTCCTCGTGTTAGTCCGTGCTAAATTTATTCTTGGATCCGCCCCTGACTGAAAGTTGATTTCTGGTTTAAGAAGATAAAGTGCCCTTACTTTTAATAGAGTTATGCTCCTGCAATTGGGTCGTGCAGCCATGTTTTGGATTCCTCGTGTACTCTGTATCATGTGTCATATTGTTGTATAGAATGATCATTTCGGTTGCAATTCACCAAAAATATAAGAAATAAATTGGAGCAACAAAAATATTTAAATTTACAATATAGAAATAACGAACTAGTTTAAATAATGTGTCAACTATCAATAAAAAAATGTCATGATACATTCACCCTCAAATACCTATTTAATTCAAATTCGGCGTTCTGCTATATATTTTTATATAAATTATAGACTTCTATCTTAGTTCAATTCAAATAACAAAATATGTGAATTTTCCCATTGCTCGTCAATTATATGTCGGGTTTTTTTCATTGTATTCATCATTGAATGGAAAAAAAAATGTTTGAAAAATAGAATAAACTCGTCGTTAGAAAAATAAAAATATCAAGATGAGACAATAGCCTTGCATGATCGTCATTTTCAGCAAACGAACTTGATCTCCGTCCTTGATTATTCTCGAATCAGTAATAAATCAAATCTCTTTCGTAACCCTACATCGCCTCCACAACTAGGATATCATATAAATCCCCTAATGAATTAACTTGTGCAGGATTTGGGTTTAAAAAGTTAAGTTCAACACAATATATTTTTGCATTTGTATCGAGTTACAATCAAGTCAAACAAGATTTTGACCTCCCAGCTCATCCTCATGGCATAGGATAATTTCAGCCGTAGTTACTGAAGTTTGTTAAAAATTTGAAAATGACCACTATAGTATTATCCTATAATAATTATTCAAGTTTCTAACTATTACATTAATGTATCACTTGGCTAGTAACTTCACCAAACAAATCCTATATGGCATTGTTCATTGCCAACATTTTTGAAGCTTGAGGACTAACAAATTTGAGAATTAGGAACATTTTTAAGATGGGAAGAAAACGTTTAGAGATGAAGACAAATTACACATATGCAGATTTAAATTTAAAAGTATATTTCAATTTATTACCATAAATTTTAAGATTATATCTGACATGGTGTCTAGTTAACGCCATTTGTATTCATGTTGACATTTAATATGTCACATAAAATTTTAAATTAATGTTTCCTGTCGAGTAAATTTTAATGATCATTATTGTAAGAAAAAAAATACTTCAATAATCATTTTGAAATTTTTTTAAAAATGGTAATTACCCCCAAAACTAGGGGTGGGCAAAAACCCGACCAACCCGATCAACCCGACCAACCCAACCCAAACCGATCGGTTTGGGTTGGTTTTTTAAATTCAATTGGGTTGGGTTGAGTTGAAAAATTGAATTTAAGGTTGGGTTGGGTTGGGTCTTGGGTTATGAATTACAACCCAACCCGACCCGACCCAACCCAACCCAACCCGATGAAGTAAAAAAATGAATATCTACAATGAAAAAAAAATTAAATAGACATAAAAGTAAAGATAAGATAATGACTTACAATATATAAATGTCAATTTTCTTCACATAGACCGATTCACATGAACACTATTTAAAATGTAATGTCATTTGACGTTAAAATAAAAATTAAAAACATGATAATGAAGTGATTGAATTTCAAAAAATTGTAAAAAAATGCTTCTTAAATTTTAAACTTATTTATACATTATTTTTAGAAAGAATTCCTTATACGTGTGTTTAAAAAGCGTAGATTTTCAGGTAATTTCAAATTCTAAAAAATTATTCAAATTTAACAAATAAATCGAATCTAACTTTGATTGGGCCGAAGCCCAACTCGACCAACCCAACCCAACCCAACCCAAACCGATTTTGATCGGTTTGGGTTGGGTTGGGTTTAAATCAATAATTGGGTTGGGTTGGGTTGATTTTTTATCAAACCGACCAAGTTGGGTTGGGTTTGGGTTGGAAAAAAAACCGACCCAACCCAACCCACGCCCACCCCTACCCAAAACGTTTACATCGTTTACACTTATTGCACAAATCATCCCTATTATTTTAAATTTGACATTTATACACTCATTTCAATATTTTCTTGCGTAGTTGGTCCTTTTCGTCTCATTCCGCCAATTCCATCCATCAAATAGGGATAATTAGTGCACTACGTCTATATTGTTTGCCTTCATTGTGCAAAATGTCCCTATCATAGTAATCAAACCCGACCCGGATGTCGACCCTGACAATGCAGTGGGTCATCGGATCAATGGTTCAACTGACGGGTCAATTCCCGTCAAAAATATTATTATCTATTTTCATTGAATGAATTTTTTTTTTCTATTTTCTACTAATAACTAAATTAACCTCATATTGTTTTGTTAACTAAATATCAATGTGTATCCCAATTTCACAAATTCTAGATCATATATAGTGAAATATGGATTTCAAACAATAAAAATAACAATCAATCATATAAAAAAATATACTTTATATGACAAAGTTCAACAAGATAGTTTCATATACTTTAAGAATATTCTTGCAAAAGTAAAATCATCAATCAAAAGTTAAACGTGGATAAAGATCGTGTTAACAAAGTCAATTATTTGAAAGAAATCAATATATTCTCAATCAAGAAGAGTTTGAGTGCATCGATGCTGGGGTCTCGAATATAAATTCTTCAATTCCCTCGTCTTGTACCAATGATGGAGTCTCAGTCATACTAAAATCTTCATTTCCATTGTTTGTATCACTTCTATTATCATTTCCGTTGCCATCATTTTCGTCAGAATCTAGATCAAGATCAACAAAATGTAATTCATCTAAAAATAATTTTAAATTTGAACGTTACAACATTTGTACTTTAAAAAAGAAGAGACAATAGCATCAATCAAACAATTACCATCATTTTTATCATTTTGTATGGAGCATGCATCCAAATCACGACGAAACATCTCCAACTCTTCATCTACCAAATTCGGTGGCTCCTCCTCTAACATCCAATTGCTGTAAGTGCCAAATCTTTCAAAGTTAATAGGATCATAGTTTGAGTCTTGAAATAATTCCTAAAAAAAGTTTATTATCCAATTTATAAGTAATCAAAATATAATTATAATAAAAGAAAGCAAAATCTTTAGAAAAAAAAAATCACAAAATGATGAAAAACTTTATTTAAATAACATTACCGTTGTTGCAATGGCAAATTGTAGTGAACATAAATAAGGTCATTAAGCCTTTGGTGTTCGAGTCTATTTCTCTTTTTAGAATGAATGTGTTCAAACATACTCCAATTTCTCTCGCAACCTGAAGAACTACATGTTTGACTTAATACTCGAATTGCAAGTGTTTGTAGATTTGATGCACTGCTACCATAACACATTCACCATTCATTTGTACCAAAATAAAGAGAAAATAAAATAGACGTATTTTAATGTTATATAAACTAAAATCAAATTTTTTTAACATAACAAAGTACATAGCATGAGAATAAAATTTATCAGGAACCATTCTATGACGATCAGCTATAGCAAATAAACGTCTGAAGTCACCATGTGCTTGCCTACATAGTCTCATTTCACTAGTCATTTTGGTTATTAAATCAGGTTGACTATAAGTATATCTCTCGATTACATCTAAAAGTCCTGAAATAGGATTATTGTATTGGAAACACAAGTTTAACCAATATCCAACAGCATGAAGATTCTTCCGCAATTGTCTATCCCATTGACTTTGAATAATTTGCAAATAAAGAGATATTCTATTCCTCATTCTTTGAAATCTACGTTCCATCTCACTTTTTGCCACATGAATGGTTTCATTCAAGTGGCCCATCGAAGGCTTTTCATCACTATCAACAATCCGTAGAACACGAATTAGGGGCTCAGAAAGTTGTATAATAGTAGAACACTCTTTCCAAAACACAGAATCAAGTACGTCATCAACAAATATTTTCCCTTTGCTGTCCTTTGCATATACCGATACAGTCCATTCTCTAAATGTCACCATTTCTCTTAATGGATTCTTTTGGGCCAATATGCTTTGTAAAACAATAAAATTAGTGACAAAACGAGTAGCAGCGGGTTGAATTATTTCCTTTTCTCCAGTAAACTTTCTCATCAAATGCAATGGGTAGCAATGGTTGTATATGTATTTAGTGATTTGTGATGCTTTATACACGACATTACTAACTTCGTCAAACTTACCAATATCATGAAATATTAAATTAATGCAATGGGCTGCACATGGAGACCAAAATAATGTTTGAAACTCTCGCTCCAATAACCTACCAACGGCAACATAATTTGCAGTATTGTCCGTCACCATATGGACCACATATTCTCAACCTACAAATAACATAACATCTCGAAATAACTTTTATAACATGTCAGCACTTTTTGATTCATTTGAAGCATCTACGGATTTTAAGAATACTGTTCCTTTTAGACAATAAACTAAAAATAAATTAAGAGTTCTTCTACACTAATTTGTCCAACCATCTGCCATAATTGTACAACCAATTGTCTTCTATGTTGAACGATAGCTTTCTAAATAGTTCTGTTCTTCCTCGACATTTTTAGCCAACAAATAATCACAAAGATTGTGAAAGTTCGGGTCTTTATAGCTAGGACCCATGCTAGCTATAGCATCTATACTTTGTTGATAATACACAGAGTTACAACATTGAAAGGAATACATGCATCAATCACCCATTTTGATAAAGTGAGATCACATTTTTCTAAAGCTTCTTTGCTCTGAAGAACACTTTTGATAGTAGGTTGGTTACCAGGTCCCGTTCTTGGCATGAAGTAGGAACCAATTCCCGTTTATTGTTTTAAATGTTTAGCTCCCTCTTTTTTCTTTGACTTGCTGAATAACTATACCATTTCCTTTATAACTCGGAGGGATGATCTCTTGAACATCATAATCACCTAAATCTATATACATTTGCTCTTCTTGTTCTCGATAATAAGAGCTTTGCGGGTTACACTCATCAAGAACTTCTTGAATTCTACATTTTTTGCAGCAAAGCTGTCCAAGTTTTCTTTCATTTTAAATCTAATATGAGGAGGTATTTTACAACAAGAATCTACATCACCTTTTATTCCCACTAAGTGTTGTTTGACTCTAATAATACCACCTCCAGCAAAAGTCTTTCCACAATATAAGCAAACAAGTTTTTTTTTCCCATTACTACTAGTTTCAATAATCTCTTTACAATGACCACATGCTATATCTGTATTTCCTCCTGCATTACTTTTTGGTAGAGAAGAATGTCGTGTATTGTCATCACCAATGAACTATAAAAAGACACAATTGAAAACATTAAGAATTTGCAACACCAAAGGATTCAACCGAATATCAAAACTTCTCCATCTCACCCTTTCTAGCCATACACAAATCGTGTGAGAAAAGATAATATTTCTAATAATATTTCCAGTAAAAGGTTTACTGGTGACTATTAACAAAATTGAAAATCCAACTCAAAAGAAGCAAAATGGTTTACTGGTGACCACCAACAAATTGTGACCATCAACAAAATTGAAAATCCAACTTAAAAGAAGTAAAAGGTTTACCGATGACCATCAACAAAATTGAAAATCCGACTCAAATTCAGTGTCTGTCAATATAAGGGATGGTATGATTGAAATTTGAAAACATGATTCACACTTACCTGGTAATTTTCGATGCAAAAAGATGACTTACAAACTAAATTATCTAACTGAATTACAAGAATTGATCAACCTACAATTAACGGAATACGCAGCTTCGGGGGACAACTTCGATGAGGGTTTTGTCGTTTGAGAGGATGAAGGTTGGGAAAGAGTCAAATTCAACCAAACATATTCATACTTTGCAGTGATAAAATTCAACCAAACATATTCATACTTTGCAGTTTGCAGTGATAAAATTCAACCCAACATATTCAACCAATCAGACAAGCTAAACGATTCCCACTTCCCAGTAATAGCAATTTTGCAGCAAAAAATTGAAAAAAAATTGAAATTTACAATTAAAATCATAAAAATTAAACTTACATCTTCCTCTTCTATCTGCTACAACTTGAAATTCGAAGCATTGGATTCTAGGGAGTGGAATTGCAACTGGGAAGAGCCTGCGGAACCGACTACTCTGCAACGATAGAGCTTGGATGTCGTTCTTCTGATTTGGGGAGGAGATACAGAAACAGAGCATAGAACGCGTTTTTATTCCCGTTTGTGTGGACCGAGCGGTTGCGGGCTAGAGAGTTTGGGGGAAATCGACAGTTTACTTGGGGTAAGTAATGGGTCAGATTCATTGATCAATTTTGAGGTTGCTCGGAACGGACCATGGTACGGTTCAACGGTTTCAGGTTCGAACCGGCCGGTCCGGGTTTGATAACTATGGTCCCTATCATTTTCCTTCTTTGCGCAAAATATATTTATCATCTATTTTCTCCAATAAAACATTGTAAAATAACTAATTTAACTTCCTCTTTAAATAAAAATAATAATATAAAAAATAATTGTACTCAAAGTCGTAATTTTTTTCAAATAGTGAAAATGGGTTCCACTTAAAATAATTTAAAACATATTAACACAAAAAATATTCATCTTCCCAAAATATTCCTCTTAGCTGTGTTTGAATTAGAACAATTAGGATTGGGGTTGGATTAAGATCTTGAATGGACCCTCTAATGGAAGAAGCAATTCCATCTTTAGACATCATATTGTGAGGCAAAAGAAACTTGAACAAAATCATAGCAAAATTCAAAAGTTAATACAATGTGTATGTTTGTGTCTATCTGCCTGTGTGTAAAACAAAAATTTGCTAGAAATACCTAGATCCTCGAGTAAGTTTTTGTAACTTCACTGAAAATAATAAGATATTGAACTAAATTTGATTACAGAAAATAGCTAAATTCCTGGATTGTACCGCAGTGGAATAGGGAGAATAGATGGTGGCCGATGGCATAGTACGAAATTGGATAGGGAAGAAGAACCATATTTTTTTTTTTTAATTCTTTTCTTACCTTTTTTTTTATATACTTTTAATTCTCTATATTTTAAATTATTTTACACGACACTCGTTTGTACTATTTTTTTTAAAAAAAAAATGAAACTTTAGCTGTATTTTTTTTAATATAATTATTGTTTCTCTATTTATTTAAGATAGTAGGGTAAATTAATGATTTTACAATGTTTTAATGTAGAAAATAGACGATAATAACATTTTGAGTAATGAAGGCAAATAATATGTACGTTTGGTGTAATGAAGGCAAATGGTAGAGATGTTTTGCTCAATTACTAAAGGAATTGACAGAATAAGATGGAAATGACTAACTCTGCAAGTGAAGATTGAAATGAGGGTGTAATTGTCAAATTTGAAATAGTGGAAAGGATTTGCGCAATAAGCAAACAATGAAATGAAGGTATAATTGCCAAATTCGAAACGATAAAAATGATTTGTGCAACAAGCAAAATAAAATCACGTTTTGTGTTGACTATTAAAAAACTTCAAATACTGTTGCTGAAGTTAACCTTCAAATCGTTAGTCACGGAACAGCGACTTTAAGTTATAGGAGTAGAAAATTGGATTCTGTTCTGAACTTCGGAACACACGGTAAAATTGCATCCACCGGAGAGAGGAGCACACAGGACTGAGAGATGGCTCATGTAGCGAGGCCGCTAATACAGCTGCAGCGATGGCACCACCATTGTTCCGCCGGCGCAGTATTTTATCGTATCCTAAACTTACACGTCCCTTCACCAAGTTCATCTAACAAGCTTCTGTTCTTCACATTCTTTCCCTCGACAAATCACCGCGTGCATTTCCGCTCACGCGCCCTTAAACAGCGTGATTTTCCTTTGCCGTCTAGTTCAAATGATAGCGGTAGCGATAGAGATCCCTCCGACATAATGAGGAAGAGCCGTAATGCGAAGAAGCTGGAGGCTCGCCGCGCCGTCCGCTGGGGCATGGAATTAGCCAATTTCTCTCCTACTCAAATCAAACGCATTCTCAGGTACCTTGTCCGAAATTACGCATTCACAATCACTCTTCGTTGCAAATTATGACGAAGTATCATGATAAACTCTGGCTTTGGCTGGTTTATATGAATGCAGGGTGGCGTCGCTTGAACAAGAGATTTTCGATGCTCTCATGCTAGTAAAGGTAGTTCTTCCAAGTTTCATCTATCTCAATAAACATGGATTTTCATGAACTGAATTTTTTTTTAGTTTTGGTGAGTTTTATATTTTCTGTAATTTTGATGAGTTTTGTTTTGGTAGATAAATTGTTTGATTGTTTGTCTCAGAGACTAGGTCGTGATGTTCGAGAAGGGAAGCGAAGGCAATTCAATTATATAGGTGAGCAATGCCTAAAAGATCAATTTTTTCTCGCACTTTTGGAGTCTTTATTCTGTAATTAATGATAAACTAGAATCCTGTGTTGTGCAACAGCAACAGCAACAAATAATGATCATAATGATAATGATAATGTCTGCTGTGACTTGTGAGAAATTAATGAAGCCTTTTGAATGGATTTATCAATTTTCTGACATCAATTGTGCAGACCAAATGTTCCAATATGGATGGCAAAAGCATAACAAGCTCGGTTGGTGGATTTATAAGTTAAAACTAATACTTAATTGGGATTTGGTCAATGACAATTTAAGGATTGTCAGTCTCCATTTTATGAAGGCTGGTGTCTGGTATCATAAAAATTTGTGAATGATATGTAGTCATGAATTCCAACGATTTTTCCAGAAAACTCTATATAAGCTTCAGCGATTCACGTGAAATAAGATGGTATAATAAAATTATGTGTGACTAAGAAATACTAGTTATCAGATGCACATTTCAAATGTCATATTAGTTTTAAGATACAGTGTTTACATTAAGCTCCAATGAAGTTGAAGGGACCTTAAATGATTTATGTTGTTCATTATATGTATAAAGTTTTATTCGGAACAAGACTCAGTTTGTTGTTTGTTGTACATGTTTACAGTTTGCTGTCGAAAACATCGACTTGACATTATTTTTATTGAATATCAGGATCCACTCCATTTGTCATCACGTCATTTTTCTTCCATTAATGGCCTAACATCAAATTGTAGCATCATTACAAAAGACAAAACCGTCGACATTCAAGTTCATGATTTGGAAAACAGGTTTAATATAGTGATAATTGGGATATTAATGCATAGATATTGAATGGAGAAAAGCAAACTAAGAGGGTACATATCTGTGTGAATGTGCCTATACCTGTTTATTTTAATGTAAGAAGCTTTAGACCGACTATAAGTTCTAGCATCTTCTAATGCCAAAAATTTCATTGAAATGGTTGAAGAGAAAAATATGGATGCTTGTAAAACCCCCTGGACACATGATTGAGTCTTCATTCTCAGCAAGGTTATTTGTCTAAATTTGATTTGCGGAGCTCTAATTTTTGTACGTCATGCTCGATAAATTTAAAGTTCGTAGGATACTGGTATGCTAAAAAGGCTTACTCCAAGTGACAAAGATCGAGTCCCAAAGAAGGTTCTATTCAAATCAGAAAATACACTAATTTTCTCCTTTTCTTCAGTGGATTAAGCAAGAAAACATAAAATGTTCCTGATATCTATGTACTGATTACTAATTAGTAAACGACGTCTTGTTCAGTGGTATTGTTAATCTTGGTAGCAACAGCTGTTGTAAGATATCTCTTCTCATGACTTCATGTTATGGCATTAGTGGATAAGCCAGATAATTTTAATTCTTATTCAGCGCATAGTCCAATTGTCTTTAGTCCATTCTTGATGCTCTTTATAATATGTAGTTATGTTGCATGATTCGCTAAGCATGTCAAAAAAACCATGGAGAGACATGCTTTTCAGAATAGCTTTTTATAAGAACCTTTAAAGCTTATCCAAGCATTCTCATGAAATGAATAACATCTTAACAATTATGTGAATAACATCTTTCACTTCTGTGGTAGGAAGATTGCTTCGAGATGTGGAGCCTGAATTAATGGATGGTTTGATTCAGGCCACAAAAGACGGTGACCAGAGTAAGTTTCAGGAGTTATGTGGTTCAGAGACACTGGAAACCAATGAACAAGATGAACAAGAAGAAGAACAAATTGAATCTGAGAATAATGAAGAGGTATTGCTATTTGTTAACATTTTTATAACTCTTTTGTTGCCCTTCTAACTAGATCGATGGTAAAAAGTAAAAGTTCAAGTGAGACTTCCACATAGCTTATTATATTTTTCCTCTTCTAGTTCTTCTTTGTATCTAGAAGAAATAGATATACGTTTTAGTTTTTATTCGTGATCTTGT